>CM058240.1:4029063-4441577 GCA_030180135.1 Orychophragmus violaceus | reverse complement strand
ATTAATTGTTACTCTTTTGTATCATATGTTTAAGATATCTTCTAAGTAAATTAAGAAATCATTTAATTTTAATTTTTTTAAAAAATTAAACAATCATTTATTGCTTACCAAACCGTGGTTCAACCAATAATGAAAATAATGTGTACTACAATTGGTCAGAAAAAATAAAAGCTAATTAATACTGCATTGTAAATTGAAAATATCATACAAATTGATGCAAAAACTTTCTCATAAAACATCACTTATTATGATTTAAAGAAAGTTGCTATATATAAACAGATTTACCCAAAGGGGGCACTAAGAATGTGAATGTTTATTAAAAAAAAAAAAACTACGAAGATTATACTTAATATATGATACTTCTATAATACGTTCATAGTAACAAAAAGGGTATTATATAATAACACGCATGGATTTATGAACATCGAAAGCCATACATTTCAATAAAATTACAAAGCATTTTTAGTATCATTTTTTGAACAGTTTTTTATTTTATTATCAAATTTACGTATTTACAAAAATTATAAATATAAACACGCCATCACACCCAGAAAAAAAAAAAGAATGGAAAAGCTTTCATGAATGTGGTTTCCTTAATTGGACAAAACTGGGGGAACACGATCTAAATAAAAACACATGCATGTTTTTTAGAGTTGCATGAATCTTTGAAAGTATGAACAAACTATCTATTCATTTGAATGTATGATGAATATGTATACACGAAAAACAACAAAGAATGAATATGTTGCAAAATAGTTATATATATACATATATTACTGTGTATACGTGTGTTTGAGAGATAAAAATGGAAAGAAAAACTGACAGGAGAGGATGACGAATCTCAGAGACCCAAGATCCCCACTGACGCTGGCGGACTCCTCGGAACTTTTTCGACTGTACCATTTGGATGTTCTAAATTAGGGTTCCTAATTTCTCTCTTTGTTTTCTGACATGAACTCAACAAAGGAGAGATAGAGAGATTAAATTACTATTTTCATATCTGTCTACCTTCACTATCTGCTTTTTGCACGTCTTCTCTACTTATTTTATGGTATTTATTGCTCTCTATCCCTCTCCCTCCTTCCATACCATTCCATTTTTTAATTTTGGAATTTGAATGTATATTTATTAGAGCATCTTCATCCATTATTTTTCAAAAGATTTTTTCACATATCAATAATAAAATATTAGATATTAATAGTTTATTTGGATTTTTTTTTAGAAAACAGAAAAATATTTTAAAAAATGAGACAACTTGAAAAAACTACTTTTAATAATATTTTAATTACTAGTATCTATTATTATTTATTATTTTCTTTGAGAAATTCTTGTTGTCTATTAATAAATTCTTATTTATTTTAAAGTGTACAATAAATCCGCTTCTTTCTGCTTCTTCTATGCATCTTTCATTATTTCTACATTCATTAAGATTATTTATTTCATATGTTTATTAAAAATAAAGAATTTCGCCCTGAATTCTACCATTCTTTAATGCTTTTAGATGTTTTCTTAGCTAATTCACGTACTTTCAGTCTTAGTTAATAAATGTGAGAAATTTAATTGTATTGGAGAAGCCAGGTTTGAATAATTCTTTTTTTTTTTTTTTCAAATCTGAATTTATATATATGAATGAAAGTAATCAACATAGAGTTGATGTTGTATTACACAAGGAATGAAAGAGTAAAAGTTATAAGAGTTAGGTTTGGTAATTGCTTTCCTTGCAAGTAAGTGAGCCACTTCATTATGTGTTCGGGAAGACCATATAATCTGCACCTCCTTGAATTTGCTGAGCCAATACCTGATTTTCTTGATATAGTTGAGCATCCCGAAATTTTTTTCTTGACCTTGTATCAGCTTCGTTAGTTGTTATGAATCACCCTCAAAAATTACCTTTATGAATCCTTTAATCCAACATGATTGTATTGCAGTAAGTAATGCTTGACATTCACTTTCCAACGCAGTCTGAGTACCTTCTATTTTTGATTGTCCTGCACCAATATACTGTCCTCGATCATTCCTGACTATCCATCCGGTTCCACCTATTGCCTGATCTTTGATAAATGAGCCATCATAGTTGCACTTTAACCAATCATTTGGTGGTCGTTGCCAGTAGGTTGATGTGACAGCTTGTTGTGTAGTTTCATTTGAACCCGCTGCATCTAGGATTGTCTCTTCTTGTTGAGTTAGAATTTTTTGTGCATGTATCCATTCTGCTGCATCTTGTTGAGCTTTTAATAGTGTTTTTTGCCACTGAATTTGCTGCTTCTGGTAGCAGAGTAGATTCCTGTGTTTCCATAACCTCCAGAGAGTCCATAAAGTTGTGTGGAAGAGTAGTGTTGAGATGTTTGTGTTGCTTAGAATAGCCATAATATTATCTTCGATGTTTTGTAATGGATCAATCAGATTTTGAACCGGAATTCATGTGCCTTTCCATACAGCTTGCGCATGTGGACAGCAAAAAAAATAGGTAGTTGAGTGTTTCCGGTTCTTGACAACATGTGAGGCATATGTCATTAGTGGTCATATGTCTTCTCTTTAGCATTTCACCTATGGCTAAAGAATTTGAGCTAAGTCTCCAAAGAAAATGATGCAGTTTTGGAGCCATTTTTGTTGTCCAAATGAGCCATTTTAAATTGATGTTGCCTGGTGGAGGTTCAGGTCGTTGCTCTGGATGGATATGTGTAGCCAACCAATATCCCGACTTTACTGTATACTCTCCTGATCGATTGTAATGCCACCCAATTATATCTTTTCGATTGTGGTTAAACACTTGTAAGGAGAGGATAGTGTTGGCATCATCTTCTACAACTTGTTCTCGGATTTTGGCTTCATTCCATCCAGCTCCTGTTGTGTTTAGCCAGTCTACAACACAAGACACTTCATTAACATGTAAAATCGGATGAGGTGGTCTTGGTGGAGTAACAGGGAGCCATGGATCTGTCCAGAAATTAATAGAGCTTCCATCTCCAACAGAGAACCTGATTCCTTGTTTTAATAATTCTCTTCCATGTATTAGAGATTTCCAGACGAATGAACTCTTCTTTTTATCTGTTGCATTGAGTATATTGCTATTATGATAGTAACATCCTTGCAAGACTCTAGCCATTAGACTTTCTGGTTTTTGAAGAATACGCCACACCTGTTTTGCAAGCAGGGCAGTGCTGAAATGCTCAATCTCTCTAAAACCAATTCCTCCTTCCTTCTTTGGTAAACTGATTCTATCCCATGCAAACCAGTGCATTCCTTTTTTATCATCCCCAGAGCTCCACCAGAATCTTACCAATATTGAGTTGATTTCTTCACAAATATTTTTAGGAAGCCTGAAGACATTCATATAGTATATAGGCATAGCTAGGGCTACTGTTTTCAGTAGTATCTCTTTACCTCTTGGAGATAGGAATTTTTTGCTCCATCCTTGTGTTCTTTCCTTCACTTTCTCAATGATGTATTGAAACATGTCAGATTTTTTCCTTCCAAACTGTTCTGGGAGACCTAAATACTTACTCCACCACCCTCATTATGTATACCAAGGATGTTTCTCATCTGAGTTTTAACTTGATGTGATACTCTGCTTCCAAAAGTGATTGCAGACTTGCTTAAATTGATTGCCTGACCTGAGACTGCTTCATATAGTTGGAGAACTTGTTGTAGCGAAGTAGCTGATTTCCGGTTTGCAAGGGTAAAGAAAAGTGAGTCATCAGCAAACAGAAGATGATTCACTGCTGGGCTTTGTGTTCCTATTTTCAGGCCATTGATTTTCCTTTTGAGAGCTGCTTGATGCATTAGGTGGGAGAGAACCTCTGCACAGAGGATAAATAGATAGGGAGAGAGTGGATCTCCCTGTCTTAATCCTCTTTCTGGTACAATATACCCTTTTGGTTGGCCATTAATGAGAACATAGAAGCTTGTTGGGGAGATGCATAACGTAATCCAGTGTATCTATTTGCTGTGGAAGCCCATATGTTTCATCGTTTCTTCAAGAAATCTCCATTCCAGCCTATCATAGGCTTTTGTGATGTCAGTTTTGATTGCCATGTAAGACTTAGATTATCTTTTCCTCGCCTTTAAGGAATGGTATACTTCGTGAGCTACAATAATATTATCAGTGATCATCCTTCCTGGTATAAAGGCTGCCTGATTCTCTGATACAATCCCATCTAAATGTTGTTGCAGACGGTTCACTAGTATCTTAGAGAGTACCTTATAACTGACATTACACAAGGCTATTGGTCGGAATTGAGACATTGTTGTTGGATCTTGTACCTTTGGTATTAAACACAGGTTAGTGTGGTTGCGTCTTTGATCCATCATGTTGTCTGTAAAGAATTGTTGTACTTCCTTGATGATATGCGAATTGATTCCTCTCCAGAACTGTTGATAGAATGCCCACGAGAATCCATCTGGTCCTGGTGTTTTATGTGCACCAATAGAAAATATTGCTGCTTTGATTTCATCAACAGTAACCATTCTTATGAGATCCTCATTCATATCAGACGTCACTCGTGTCTGAAAGTTGGCAAAGGCCTGATTGTATTTTTCCGCATCCACTCGTTGTGACGTATATAAATCTTGGAAGTACTTTTCTGCAACATTCCCAATATCCTCATCTCCTCGCTGTAAGTCTCCTTGATCATCTTGTATAACTGTTATTCTGCTTTTCGTTCTTCTTGTTTTTGTGACAGCATGATAGAACTTTGTATTTCTATCTCCTGCAGCAAGCCAAGTATTTCTGCTCTTGTATTTCCAGAACTGCTCTTCTTCCAAATATGTTTGGTGTAACTCTTTTTGCATCCTTTTCTTTTCATCCAGACAGCCTCCTGTTGTACATATTTGATCTATCTGGTGTCTCAGAATAGTGATTCGGTCTCTGGAATTAGAATGATGCGTTCTCTTCCATCTTGAGATGTTATTTCTACAATTGACCAATCTCTGATACAAGTTGTTGTTGGCCAGACTTTGAGTATTCTTATCCCATCCAGATAAGACTGCATTTTTAAAGCCCTATTTATAAACAAGCCGTGAATCATACATGAATCTTCCTCTTCTTGGTTCATATTTCTCATCAATAAAAGTGATGAGTGGTCTATGGTCTGATTCACCGAGTTCTAGGAATAAACCTTCTGAGTTAGGAAACTGATCTTGCCATAGATCATTAGCCATCACACGATCTAAATAGCATGAAACATAATGGTCTCCTCTCTGTCCGGACCATGAAAATTTATTTCCAGTTGTTTTGATGTCAGTGAAGTTACATGTACGTACCATGTTTCTGAAGTCAATAAAACTTGTTTCTGGTCGTGTTCTTCCTCCAATCTTCTCATTGTTACTTAATATCTCATTAAAGTCACCCATAATTAACCATGCTTCTCTTCTGGTAGTAGCTATTCTTACAAGTCTTTCCCATAACAAATGCATGTCTTGTTGGTTAGGGTAGACATAGACAAATGAGCAGTAGAAACTTGAACCATTGTATTTCACTAGACAATCAATAAGATTAGGAGACTTAAAACAAAATGAAAGATCAACATGCTGTTTCCAAAAGACTATTATTCCACCACTTAAGCCTACTGGAGGAACTGATACATAATGAAGATAACCTAACTGACAACCCAAATCTCTGATATAGTCGTCTTGTTGCTTCGTTTCCGTGAGGCAGATGATGTCCAAGAGATATTGTTTAGATATCTCTTTAAGGCGTCGAACTGTCGAGTCATTGTCAATACCTCGACAGTTCCAAACGGTTGTTCTCATGGTGAATGTGGTGGTTTTGGGTCCACCTCACCACACACTGGAGCTTTAGGGAGCTCATCCTTCTGACTTTCACTGCTTTCTCCACTCTCAAAGGTCCTCATTCTTCTAGAGTCTTCCTCTTCTTGAACATCCTCTCTCTTACGTTTCAATGTCTCCCCTGAGTCCTGATGGGAGTCAATGGATGGATTGACAAGGCCAGTTAATTCCATCTCCTGTCTGTACATACTGTAATGAGCTTCTCCTTCAAGAGAATCCGCTGCTTCTTGGAGTAGATTGTCATCATGTTCTGTCTCTGGTGGGGTAGTCTCCTCATCAGATGGTACATCCACAGTAGGTTGAGTCTCATTGGAACCATTAGGTTCTTGCCTTCGTTCCTGGTTTGCAATCTGTGCAGCTTCTTCATCCGTGACTTCCCGTATCTGGACACTTTGATGATGAAACCTGTTATCATTTGGTCCATGACCATGTTATGGGTGGTCATCATCTTCACCATCAGATGGTTCTTCCCCTCCATTCTGGAGTAAACAATTTCCAGTGTCATGAGTAATAAGTCCACACACTTCGCATAAGCCTCTAAGCCTTTCATATCTGAAACGCAGAAGGGTATTCACTCCAGCAGTGAATTGGAATTGTCTTTGAAACCGAAGTGGTCTTCTGATGTCCCAATTGATTCTGACTCTGACATATTCCACATGAACCGATGCCTCAGATTCGTAATCCATATCCATGAAGAAATGACCATTCAGATTCGCCATGGCTCTTCCGATGTGAGCAACTACCTCTTGACTCATGTACTGGACCGAGATACCCCTAACTTGAATCCAGAAAGGTATGAAATTAAGACTTTCCGGATCCAGATACTGATTCCACTGTTGTAGTACCATCATTCGATCGGCAAATGCCCAAGGTCCTCGATTTAGAACATCTGTCATTGTTTCCTCTGTTGGAAACACAAATTGGAATTGTCCGCCCTTGATTATGCGACCGTGAACATGACCACCATGGCCCCAACTTCTCGGCAGATTCACTATGATGGATCGAAGATTCTGACGTCTTGAAATAGTGGGTCATCCCACCAGAATGAAACGGTTTTCATTAACCGTTTGGTTCACCACTTCCGACGGTAGTGAAATGGGTTCATCGTTGGCACCGAGGTTAAGATCTTGCATGGCACGGCAGAGGTTATCAGCCATTTTGCGATTGGTAAAGTAAAATCGAAGAGGATATTTTGCTTTAATCGGGGAATTGCTTTTTGGATACTGAATTCTTCGGGTATTCTGGAATTTATACTGACTGGCATCCTTCGTAAACAAAGGGGAAACTGCATCACTAAGAATCGTGGTTTGCTTAGTGGGGTAATTTGAGAAACTGTCGTGAAATCCGGCGATGAACCGGTTAACGATCATCGGAGTGGGGTTATTGACGAAGAAGAGAAATCACGAAAAAATCGCCCAGAAATCGCCTATAACCGTCATTAATTCTTTACACTTTTCTTTATTTTTAAGGGATGACCCAGGTTTGAATAATTCTTTATTTAATAGAATGTGACATGATTTACAGTCCAAGTTTAGAGTAAATATACTTGTGTTTAAACAGGTGTATGTAACTTTGCATATAAAAACATAAAGATTAATGTTAAGTTTCATAAAAAATATTATTTACCTTTAATGATCTAAATATAACTAATTTGTTATTAAACTAAAATGAATCCCAATCCAACAAGGATTCAATATTTTTTAGGTAAATAACAAAAAAGTGATAAATAATGATTGTAAACGACCAAAATTGTAAACAACCAGACCAATGATGTAAATAACATTGTTCTACATCCAGAGAATACAAAAAAAGAATATACATTTTTTTTGCTATAAATAAATAGATATACTGAACTCAATAAATTGTCACTGAATTTTATTTTATTGGAATTTGAAATGAATTTTAAAATGATCAATTTGATCTTAAAGTTTAAAAATTTACGTTTTAAAAACGTTAATAACCCCGACTAAACATTAATCGGTGATTAAAAATTAATTGAATAATCGATTTTTTAAGTCAAGTAGACTAAAATCACCGTGGATCAATATCGTTCAATGGCCGATTAGTCAATAATTTGCCCAAGTTTTAAAACAAGCTTTATGGCCAATCATAAAGCGTAGTCTTTGATAAATGATAAAGATGTCTTCCTATTACTGAAAGATATTTTTTCTATTTATACACACTAATAAATTCTAAAATAAATGAATGACAATATTTCACAATTTTTAAGACTACATATGGAAATCACACCTCTTTCCCACTAATTAAATACTACTCCCAAAAAAGACATGATATCCTTGTATTTATATATGTGGTAGACTGTACATTGATCAAGACATTTTAATCGTTATTAAAAAGTAATTTTGTTATTTTCGACAAATCAAATATACAAAATAGAAAGTTTATAAAATACAGAGAGATTATAAAAACAATCATTTACACAAATAGAGGATATAAATCAATTTTGATGAAGAGATTGAATATAATTTTGTTAACTTTGTAAATATATTTCTTCTGAAAATAACTAAATAATGAATTAACGAAAAAACCAAAAAATTGTCGGTTAGTCGCGCGGTAAAATCCACAGATATTTGTAGTATATGTATTAGTGGCCCATTAAATGTTATAAACCTAAAGAAGACGTCATAGAACTATTTAAGCCTCATGCTTAAATAAATGAGTTCACCAACCTATGCCAAATGTACCAGTTATGTGACACTATGAAAATAGAAATAAATAAATATTTAAGGATGACCACACAGGTAAGTGACGTAAGTCGATATTTAAATGAATTATGGTTGGAAATTTGTATATATTTAAAATGTGACAGACACATGAATATAACAGCGACGGTCACTAGACCTCCTTGACTGTGTACTAGTGTAACTTCGTTTTCAATTCTTTAATTTTGAGAAAATATATAATTTTTTATTTTAAAGAAAAATAAATGTTTTATTTTTTGAATAAGAAGAAAAATAAATGTTTCTCGGTTTTAAGTCAAGCTTCCCGGGAGTCAACCAAGAAACACAAAAAGAGTGAATTTATAAAATCTTTGATTATATCTTTACAAAATTATCTATATTATGTTATTGGAAAACGAAGGGTTGTTGCCAATTTACAACTTCTTTATCTTCTAAAGTTTCTATGTATATGCTTTCAGATTTTATTATTTGATTAATAAAAATGAATGTTTCTCTTTCATAAATCTTTTTTATATCTTTCTAAAAAAAAGGGTTGACAATTTAATAATCAAAAGATTAACATTATAGTCGACCTTCTTAGTAGGTTATTTGATATCAAAAATATTATTTTTCATTTACGATAGTACTCAGATGTTATCACTATATTATGTGGATAAATATCATGTTTACTCTAAAACTAGACGTGAAAATTAGTGACAAGTTTCGGTGGACGTGTGCTAGAGCTTCTATCTTCTTCTTTTTTTTTTTTTAATATAAAATAATATTCAATCCAAAAAACTTGTTTACATCTAGTGCAACCTTATTGTTTGTATAAGCTAGAGGTTCTATTTTAGAGTCGGTTTCTTCTGGGTTTTTTCCGGTTTATTTTTCGGTTCCACTTTCGATCTTGCGTGTTGTTTTCGGCTTATTATTTGTACATTTAGGTTTGCTGGGCATTATCCAGAAGAGTGTTTAGATTCTAGTGTATTCTCCTTATCTATGCATTAACTTTTTCAGTTTTTGATAAGGTTCTTATGCTTAGGTTTGAGTTGTACGCTCTTCTTCTTTCTTTGTTGAGGTCTCTGAGAGGGTTTCATTCTCTTCAACAATCTCTTACTTAGTGTTCTTCTAGCTTCTCTTGACTTAATATATTTTTAGTATCATTTGATTATCATCCAAGTTGTTTTTATTTTTAGGTAATATTTTTTATAAATTAATAACATTGAAACATTAATATTCTATTAATTTAGAAAATTATTATTTTATAAATAAGATCAATTGAATGGAAAAACGTAATTTAGAATTGAATAAATTAATTGAATTATTAATTTATCAGTTTCTAGTTTCTATTGTATTATGTGTTTTTTTAATATTGTAATATGATGTAACTCTTTCATTGGCATTCAATACAAGTTGTTATAAATAAATAAATAAATAAAAATCGTAATGGACAAAGTATTGTATCAGATTAAAAGTTCACAAAAAAAGTTATTGGGATCTACTTTCTGATACTATTGGGATCTACTTTCTGATACTATTATTATTATGATGGAGACAATGACATTCAAGATGTATACGAGAAACACGAAGAAGAAGTTTTTTTCGTTTTACACAACAAAAAAAACAAAAAAAAAAAAACAAAAAAAGTTTTTTCGTTTTAAGGTTTTTTCGAAAAAGGGGACCACTTGGAATATTAAAATATTATTTGGGCTTACATGAAACTAAGGCCCAATAAGAAATACGTTTCATCACGTCAAAGATAATAAGGTTCCGTTGGAACATCATTATTACGTACATGAAGAATTTGTTTTCCTTATATAATATCGGCTGATCTTGTCAAACTTTGATAGAAACGTATCAAAGTGCTACATAGTAGACTATTTACCATGTTGCATGTTTGGAATTTAAAATGCATTTCCAATTAATGTTAAAAAAAGTAATCGGATCGCCTATTACCGAACTACCATATAAATTGTTTGGGCCAAACTGAACCCAAACCCAAATTTCGCACATGTCTATAATTTTTGTTTTCAATAGAACTTAACTAAAAGAGAGATATCTTTGTATATTCTCAATTCAAATAACACTACACCACAAATGTGTGGGCATGAAGAATTTCTTGTTTAATGGTCTTCAGGTAGACAAAATTAGAATAATAATTGTAAATGGAATGAATAAATTGTATACACATCAAGAGTTTGTTGACACGAGTCGCCAGACTAATGTCCAAAACTAACAAGAATATTTCGTTTTGGACTTTCCCCCTGTCTTTGGTTTGGCCGGCAAGAAAAACATTTACTTAAGAAGACATGTGTCACCTCTTTCTTTTGAGTAATCCCATGCAGTTTTCTGCCTCGGGAACCGGAAAGTCAACAAGGCGGATGAATACTTAGCTCCACAAAAATCTTAGGCTAATTCTGATTACGCAAGAGCTCAAGAATCTCGTCGGTTCATGATCTGTGTCCACTCTAAAATGATGATGAAGTCAAAATCTATCTTGCATGACAAGAAAATTTAGTTTGAAACTTAGGTTTTGTGGTGGGCCAAAAGCCCATGGACTCATCAAGACCGAGCCCATAAAAAACCTTGTTCAAAATTATCATTACGTTCTCTTGACATATAGTTCCTATCTCTACGCAGTTGATACATAATAACAGGATCAGCCAATATCAACCAAAGGTCTATGGATTGAAATCGTGACTCATAGATCGGGTGGGAGCATACCAACCTAACCATGTACTATCTACCAAACAAATGAGGCCGACATGTCAAGTTTAAGCTTTAGGATATCACTATGGCTTCAACATCTACAGATTATAACCAATGCATTCCAGTTTCTTAAAAGCGAAGAGTGTATAAGAATGGTCAATGCAAAGGGAGACGAGCTTTGGAGACGACTCAACACAAGAGTATCAGCAAGATACACGATCTATCTACTTAGTTATCCGATTAGCATTGGTAACAACAGGGAAGTAACAAGTCTTGCTGAGGCTGCGCAAAGGTTTTAGATGAAAAATGTACTTAGGTGATGTAACGCATGCTTCGCATACTAAAAGTAAATCATTAGGAAATACAAATCCGATCCAAAAATAGAAAAAAAATCAGACAAAGCTTATATATATATTTATAATGATTATGTACAAATTAGCTTTGGTCTGAAGCTAGTAGACTAGTCGTAGTAGCATACCTGTAAAGTCTACAGTTCACTAACATTTTCTAATCAAACATATGAATAAGTTGAGATGGAGACATAACTCAACTTATCCATTTACACTGCCGACACAAATAACAACAACATCTCTTATTACTCGAGAGGATTACTTAGCTTAGAAATTCTCGAATTTATATTATAATAAGATCGTGACAGATACAAAAGGAACACAAAATGTGCGTTGACAGAAACAGAAAAAAGTGTGTCTAATCACAATGGCTGTCACATGCAAGAATATATCTTTCTTTTCTACATTTTATTAAAGTAAAATATAAAAAGTAAAGCTTTTAGAAAATTAAAGATTTTAAATCATACTTTAAGAACAAAAATATCAAAACTAAAAAAATTCTATAAATTAATAGTGTTTATATTATAATATTTTACTAGTATGATTAGCTCTTACTATGTGCGAATACAAACATTACTAACACATAATTTTTTTAAAATAAAAAATATTAATTTAATTTAACAACAACAAAAATATAAAAAATATAAAAATATATTAGACTATTTGTAATTAAATATGATATAAAAATTATTAATATTTAAAACTTACAATTCAAAAATATTTTTTTTTCGTATTTATCATCTTTTTTATCCGGATGATATATATCTCTAAAATAAAATTAAAACTGATATATTAAAAAAATTATAAATAAAAACAAAAGTTAATATTGTAAATAACTTAATTTCATTAATGAAAAATTAGTAATTAACCATTTTGAGAGTGAATATAAGGCAAAAATTACTTTTCAATTAATATAAATAGTATAAATAAAAACGAAGATTAATATTGTAAATAACCTAATTTTACTAATAGTAAATTAGTAATCAACCATTTTGAGAATGAATATAAAGCTAAAAACACTTCTCATTTAATATAAAGATTAGTTCAGTTTGATATTAATTTATCAAAAAGTTAAAAAGATCAAAAAAACTTAATCTAAAAAATAAAAATTTATTATTCTATCAAATATTAATTTATAAAATTTATACTGTACATCCACTATTTATTTCTCTAATCTAAAAGTTTTTATTTTTAATAAACAATAATTTGAATATAAATATTATTGAAAGGGTAAAAATTCTAATTAAAAATCCTAATTAGAAGCTGGTTGATATAAAATGGTAGATAGATTTCCTGTTTCTCCAACTTTAAACATTTATTTATTAAATTACTGTAGGAACAGTTCTAAGGGATAAATAACTGATAAATTTATTTGTGAAGAAAAAACAGAATTTTTCTATTCCTTCTTTTTTTGGGAGTTGCAGAACCACCACACACGCATAACAAGTTGGAGGAAAAAGTCGAATAAAGAAGAAGAAGACGCCTCTGTTCTGGTATTAAGCTGCTGGGTAGGCGGCCGAACAAAACCCTAATCCCAATTTCCCCCGAATATGCCATTTTTGAGGTTATTTTCTGTATTTTTTTATTTGTTCTCAGAGTGGGGTTTTTCTCGATTCAATGATTGAGTTTGAAATTGCAGGATTGTAAGACTTCTCTTACCTGGGATCAGGGTGTTGATTAGAAGATCGCTAATTTGGTTGCTGTAGATGCATATCCGTGAATATATTCCCTCTTGGATCTACCAGTTATTTGGTTGCATGGGGTAAGTCAGGATCTATCTTTCCCCCCCAAATTCTAAAGTTTTTGTTTTTGATATCATCCTGTTTTCACCCTTTGTTGTGCTTGTGTTAGCTAAGGAAGATGAATCTTCTGTAAATCAAGTAAAATTTGAAAACTTTATATCTAAATTGAATACCCATCATGTTTTGAGATCTTGTGGCTATATTGTTTCCTTCAATTTGTAGGTTAGGTTAGGTTAGCTACTACTATCTCTCCATATGGCAACTGTGCATATATATGGTTGTTACTTGCATTTTAAGCAAAAAATATGGTTTCAAAGCATCTCTCAAGTGTTAGTTTTGCTCTACATCTTTTATCTCATGATTGAAATTTGAAAACCGTTTGCTTTCTTTGGTTTTTAAATCGAATTGCTAAATTGTGTCTAATATCAACATATCTGGTTTAGATCATCAATGAAACCTGACTTCATATAGTCTTTAGAGGTTAAATATGTGACTTGAATCACATGTATACTTGTCCACTCTGTAACAAAGAACTTACATGTGCTCCTTTTCTCGTCAGAGTTGTTTGTTTGATTAAAAAACCATCTCTTTATCTCTCTGTGGAATCTATGGTTGTGGCTGCAAAGAGTTTTCTGAAGTCATAATGAAAGTCTTCTCACTGGCGTTTTTTTTTTTTTTTTTTGTGTTTGTGGTTTTGCAACAGTACAGAGGTTGTTTTGGATGCTGCAATAAACCACCGCTTATAGTTGCAGTGGATGAGCCATCTAAAGGTTTAAGGATTCAAGGTCGTTTAGTGAAGAAGCCAAGCGTATCAGACGACTTTTGGAGCACAAGCACCTGCGAAATGGATAACAGCACAATGCAGTCACAAAGAAGCGTGTCTTCTATCAGCTTCACTAACAACACTGTTGCTACTTCGGCAAGTACAAGCAACCCCAATGAATTTGTAAACAACGGTGAGTTGAATATTTCTACACTGTTGTTTCCAGTGATCCTCTCTCGCATTTTTTATTTGCTTGGCTTGTTTTTCTAATCAGTGAAAGGCCATTCAAAGGGTCTGATTGATTCAACTTTGAAACTATCTACTTATGGTATTAGCTTACTTATTCTGATGGTCAACCCATTTTAAATATTACTTCATCCACTTCTCTTGTGTATTGTAGATGCATCCTGACATATTATTTCTTCGACTTTCGGATTGTTTTTATTTTGTTACCTTATAGTTCTATGCTCTGTTTATTCTCATTCTTGTTCTTGATTGTTGTCGTTTTCGATCCCTAAAGAAATCTTGTGTCTGTTATTTTGTCCTGGCCAGGATTGAACCTCTGGAACCAAACTAGACAACAGTGGCTTGCAAATGGATCTTCTCAAGCAAAGGCCAAAGTTCGAGAACCTACAATAAGGTTGGTGAAAGTTAGCTTTTTTCTTTTCTTATCCATCTGCATTAATCCTTTATCAGTGTAGTAGTTCTTCACTGAATTCTGTCAAGAACAAGAATCAAATGCTGAAAAGAATTTGATTGGGATATTCACTAATGTGCATTCACAGATAAAATAGAATTATAAGTTAATATGTTTTTCGTTTTGTGCAGCTGGAATGCAACATATGAGAGTTTGTTGGGTATGAACAAGCGGTTCTCACGTCCAATACCTCTTCCTGTAAGCATTTTCTCTCGGGAGAAACTTTCTGCAATTTTCCATATTCTATAGATGTGATTTTTGATTATTGATTGTGGCAGGAAATGGTTGATTTTCTGGTAGATGTGTGGGAGCAAGAGGGTTTGTATGATTGATTTGCAATTCTTGAAACTTAATTTCCTCTTCTTTTTTATGTATTTTGTGTGTTTAATCAACAGTATGAAAAATATTCAAGAAATTTGGATTTGTAGACTTGGCTTCCTGAAAGTGGAGAAGACTCAAGGAACTAAAATATATCAAGTCCAAAGTAAATACCGATTTAAATATAAACACTCGAGTTTTGTTATACTCTGGAATTGTATTATTATAAAGCAAATGGATCTTCATTGTGTACTCAAGTTGCTTCAGAGCAACAATCTTGGTCTAGTGAAGGTGAATTTGAGCGGATATGTCAATGTTTCAGACGACACAGTCTCTGCAATATCAGTGTGCCGTGGACGCACATTGGAGTTTCTTAACCTTGATGGCTGCAAGAACATCACTGATGCAAGCCTTGTCACAGTTGCCAAGAACTGCTACCCAGTCAATGACCTCGATGTCTCAAACACTGGTCTTAGATCATGGGATCGAGGCTTTAGCATTTTCTCCCAAAGGCTCTGATTTTCCACTTTTTTTTTTGTCAAGAAACTTATTTATATTACTCAAGCTCCTCCATAACAAAAAAGAGTAAATATTCTCAAAATATATCGCCATTTTGGCAAAATAAACAAATACTACAACAAAATAAATAAAATAGCATAAAAGAATAAGAGTAACGAAGTATTTAAACAAACTAAAGTTGTAGAGAAATCTTCGGATCTCAACGCCGGTGAAGTTGTTAACTAAGGCATTTCAAAATTAGAGTTCTAAAAGAATTAGGTGGGTAAAACTAATAAATTTTGTATATAATTGTCTAAGTTGAGTCTTTGATAATATTCCTTAAAACACAATCATTTAAATCAAATAGTGAATCTAAGGGAAAAGCAAACTTCTTAAAGAAGATAAACCCACTACAAGAGTAAGAGTACAAGATCCTCATACAAAGGTAAAAGTTAACCGAACTACATAAAACAGTAACAAGATCCCTATAGAAATAAAGTAAAGGTGAGCGAAGAATAAGTGTAGCTAAGACCACGTACAATGGTAAGACGGGGGCAGTTTCCTAGGCGAAAAAATTAATTAAATAATGTGGGTCCCATGTGGGACCCACATTTTTTTTAACAAACCGTATCCAAAGTCTCTAGTTTAAGAGACCGTTCCTTAAGTGATCTCGCCACGTGTCGTGACGTGATTCGTCAACTTTTTTTTTTTTTAAATCTGTAAAAAAAAAAAAAAAAAAATTAATAAAAAAAGGAAATTAAGAGACTCCTCCCAGTCTCGCCGTTGTATGTGCTCTAAGGCACTACATTGTATAAGCTTCCCTGAACATACTATCCTTTGTAAATAGAACATAATCCTTGGATCATTTTGTTATGATTACAAAATTAAAATAAATGTGTCCTGCGACCAAAAATCTTACAAATAAAAAAACAAAAAAATGGGCAAAAAAGAGATCAAATCAATCGTCTCTCCAAGTATCTCTCAAAGAATAATAACCTCTGTCATTACCAAACCCAAAAAGCTCCTTTAAACCCAAAGCAAAGCAGCAACCTCGTACAGTGTTTAGACAAGTCCTGTTTTCCTCTGGAGAACCTTCCAAGTCATCATCCTCGTACCTAACGAAGTTTCCTTTCTCAAGATCATCCCAAGAGTCGTGATCAATCTCATTCATTCTATTCACTTCATCATCTTCATTCTTTGGTGGCCCTACCCGCTCTCTGAGTACAACATTTGTTCGTTAAGAATCAAAAAGCTGTGGATTGTCACAAACGAAAAGGATGTTTGTAAAAAAACATCGTTCATCAAGAACAAAATTTAGTAAAGAATTAAAGACTTACAAATTCTTTTGTTTGGATTTCCTAGAATATCCCTTGTTCAATACGGCATTGCCCGACACATGGTTCTTGAACCTTACCTGAATTACATTTACGTAACAACGTCTTGTTATGTACTGAATCTCACTCGTGTATAACATTTATCATGAAAATGAAATGGAAAATGTGGATATAAAACCTCATCACCGTCCTTCATGCCATAACTTCCGATGCACTCCGTATCAGTGACTAGCTTCTGACCCCCATAACACAAGCAGAAATGTCCCCACACGTGTGGCCTTCAACATTAAAACACACTTGTTTTTGAAATTTGCATGAATCATAATGGGAGAGAAAAAAGAGTACCATGAGATCTTGGAGGGTCCCTTCTTTGGGACGTGGCTGAAGGCAGTCTCTATGGCAAGCTTGAGATCTCCTACGGTCGCCGAGCTCGTTACGTAAACATCTTCACGTAGTAAATAAATCTTAGCAACGAGCTAGTATTGATAAGTAGTGACCAAAAATTGAAGATAATGATGATGATGATGATGCATTTACCGAAGGAAGAGCCATCTAGTTTGAGAACAGAGAGCCTAATGGGCTCGGTGGGAAGTTTGTCGTAAGAAAATGTCCGGCGATGAAAGCTTCCCATTTTCTTAAAACAAGATCAATGAAACCCTAGGGAACGCGATATTAGCATCTTCTTTGATGGATCAGGGTCTCAAGATTATATTGGCCGACTAAGAAGGGGTGATCAAATGAATCTTTGGGGTTTTTTTTAATGGGATTTGAATCAAATTAATGACGAAGGAGTGTCTTTCGCTGTTGTCTGATTCGTCTGGGATTCGAATCAGACCACGGAAGTTGATCTGATGGAGGTTCTTACGGTTCGTATGTTTTGTTTGTTATTGCCAAGATTCCTTGTTATGGAAGTTAGGGTCGGCCGCAATTCTTGTGATTTCTTCTCTCTTTCAATCATTCGTTTACTAATTTTATCATTTCCTTTTGCTAATTATATCAAATCTTGTAATATTTAATCTCCATTACAAAACCTATGGCGTCTTCTTAATAAAGTAAGCATTTGGACTAGTAGCAAAACCCTTTATTGATTGGATCCTTTTTAAACATAAAACTGTGCATAATTAAGCATAAGAAAAATATTGAAATTGAACAAAGAACTTAACCAAATCAAGTCCTCTAAAGTCTCAACTTAAATAATGAGTTTGCTATCTAGTAGCACATTTCCCTCCTGACACATGTTCGAATTCTATGTAACAGCTGTAATTAAAAACATTTGATATATGATTTTACTCATTTTTGGGATCTATCTTCTTCTTTGTATTTTTTTTTAACCATTTTTGAATCAAAAAATATTTTGTAAACTTTTATTTTAAATCTTAATCAAATATTGTTACCTCTTTAATTTCATCTCTCTAATCATGATTTACATTACTATCGCTATGGATTTTATGTGATCAATATGATTAGTAAGTAATCTTTTTGGGTTTGAGATGAGATAGACTAGGATTTGATATAAATGATCTAAGGGTGTTTAGTTCTTAATTTATATTAATCTTTCTCTATTAGGTTGTTCTATATACTAGGTTGCAATTAATTGTCGAATTTAGACATTAAGCTTTTTATTGCCCACTAGGTGTTTGATGAAATGCTTGTTAGAAACTATTTAGAGATTTTGCATACTTAGCCAATGAAAATTGATGTCTAAGGTGTTTAATAGTCTAATAAATTTGTTTTACATGCTTGATTAGTTCTTAATCATAATTGATAGATTTTTCTTGATTATAAAATGATTAAGAGATATTTGCCTAGAGATATGATTGATCTAATAATGTTTTGAATACTAGACTAAGGATTAAAGGCTTGCTCGAATGGTTGATCATTGAGATTGAACACATGCTATCTTGAATTTGATATTGAGAAATGGATTAATGCTTGATTAGCATAAATTTATTTGTATGAGATATAATTAGCTACTTGATAGATCATTGAACAATCCCCTTTTGCTTGTATGATTGATAAGCACCTAGTTAAGATCACCTATTGATAGTTCTAGTTCCTTGACCTCATTTTAGATCATTTTTCTTATTGATTTAAGTTTCTATTTTCTCTCTTGTTTGTTATTGCTTGATCATTTAAGATTGTTACTTATCAACTCTTCTTTAATTGGCTTAGCTCATTGAGTTGCATGTATTCCTTTTGATTAGACACACACCCAATTTGTATTGATAAAATTTTGAAAACCACAATGATTAATATAGTGTTTTGAGGCAATTGATAGTTCAATATCCGAAAAATCCTTGGTATCGATTATGTGTAATCATTTGATTGGTTTAAAAAATGAAGGTGAACAAATTGTTCAAAAATTGTTCAAAAAGGAAATGTATTTATTTTATATAGTCTTTTTCCTGGTATATAAAATTATAAATGACGACCTAAATTCGTGTTTTCATGGGTTTGGTCATGCCGCCCGTTTATTCATGTTACCTAATCGACGACCCAAATCTACTTCCTTAATCAACGGCCTAAAAATGGAGTTCTAAAAAAACTCAATAGAAAGAAACGATTGGATAAGCCTTAATTTTATTTTTATATATATGCTTCTAATTGATTCAGTCACCATTGAGTTAATTTTTTCTTTTTGTTTACGTTCTACGAATCTATTTTTGTGTTAGTTTTTTTTTGATAAGAGAGAAGAGAATGGAACGCTTAACTTGTTCTGTTGTTTTCAAATTTGGTTATGTACGGTATTTTAAAACAATTTTTAAAATCGAGTATAAAACTGGCTGTCTTTGTTATTCTCTCAATCAACAATGTTTAAATTTTTTGAAGAAGCGATGGCCCTTCCGAGAGAGAGAGAGAAGCTGAATCTTTTTGGAAGCTTTATAGTAGTACTAAAATGATACTAGTAAGTAACCATAACTTCTCAAAATAATTTAAAGTTTAGAAAAATTACACAGAATCGTACGAAGATTCTTCTTACGAAGTAATGTTTCAGTAGACAAAGTAGTTGTTTAATTTTCACTGTTTCTTCTTCTTCCTTATGGTCTCCTATAAAGTTGAATAGTCTTTTTCTACAGAAGACAAGCTTCTCAAATGGAAACCCAAACTCAAACAGAAACGATCGTTCAAATGGAAACAACCCAAACTCAAACAGCAACGATAGTTTGGTGGGACTATGAAAACGTGCCAGTTCCAAAGGGGTTGAAGCCTTCAGAAATCTACGATAGGATAATGGAGGGCCTTAAAGAAAATGGTTGAGTTTGCCTTTATCGCTATGGATTTTATGAGATCAATATGATTAGTAAGTAATCTTTTTGGGTTTGAGATGAGATAGACTAGGATTTGATATAAATGATCTAAGGGTGTTTAGTTCTTAATTTATATTAATCTTTCTCTATTAGGTTGTTCTATATACTAGGTTGCAATTAATTGTTGAATTTAGACATTAAGCTTTTTATTGCCCACTAGGTGTTTGATGAAATGCTTGTTAGAAACTATTTAGAGATTTTGCATACTTAGCCAATGAAAATTGATGTCTAAGGTGTTTAATAGTCTAATAAATTTGTTTTACATGCTTGATTAGTTCTTAATCATAATTGATAGATTTTTCTTGATTATAAAATGATTAAGAGATATTTGCCTAGAGATATGATTGATCTAATAATGTTTTGAATACTAGACTAAGGATTAAAGGCTTGCTCGAATGGTTGATCATTGAGATTGAACACATGCTATCTTGAATTTGATATTGAGAAATGGATTAATGCTTGATTAGCATAAATTTATTTGTATGAGATATAATTAGCTACTTGATAGATCATTGAACAATCCCCTTTTGCTTGTATGATTGATAAGCACCTAGTTAAGATCAACTATTGATAGTTCTAGTTCCTTGACCTCATTTTAGATCATTTTTCTTATTGATTTAAGTTTCTATTTTCTCTCTTGTTTGTTATTGCTTGATCATTTAAGATTGTTACTTATCAACTCTTCTTTAATTGGCTTAGCTCATTGAGTTGCATGTATTCCTTTTGATTAGACACACACCCAATTTGTATGGATAAAATTTTGAAAACCACAATGATTAATATAGTGTTTTGAGGCAATTGATAGTTCAATATCCGAAAAATCCTTGTTATCGATTATGTGTAATCATTTGATTGGTTTAAAAAATGAAGGTGAACAAATTGTTCAAAAATTGTTCAAAAAGGAAATGTATTTATTTTATATAGTCTTTTTCTAGGTATATAAATTTATAAATGACGACCTAAATTCGTGTTTTCATGGGTTTGGTCATGCCGCCCGTTTATTCATGTTACCTAATCGACGACCCAAATCTACTTCCTTAATCAACGGCCTAAAAATGGAGTTCTAAAAAAACTCAATAGAAAGAAACGATTGGAGAAGCCTTAATTTTATTTTTATATATATGCTTCTAATTGATTCAGTCACCATTGAGTTAATTTTTTCTTTTTGTTTACGTTCTACGAATCTATTTTTGTGTTAGTTTTTTTTATTTTTGATAAGAGAGAAGAGAATGGAACGCTTAACTTGTTATGTTGTTTTCAAATTTGGTTATGTACGGTATTTTAAAACAATTTTTAAAATCGAGTATAAAACTGGTTATCTTTGTTATTCTCTCAATCAACAATGTTTAAATTTTTTGAAGAAGCGATGGCCCTTTCGAAGATCATCGTCCAACAACAGGTTTTTTCCGATCATCATTCTTCTTCTTTTTCTTCTTCCTCTTCTTCGTGTTCGATCTTTTTTCAAGCTTCTTGTTTTCAATTTGTTTTACTGTTCTAGACCGTTTTCCTTTTCGGAACTCATGATTTTCTCCTTTTAATGCAGAACAACACATGAAAATTCAAAGTTGAATTAAATGTACAAAACATTGTTGAAATATGACCACATATATCATGTATCCAAATCCCAGACGTGTAAGTAAATGAATAACGTAATTAAAATCCTATTAGGACCAAACAAAAGTGTGTTTTACTACTTTTTCAAACAACATTTTTATGTTATAATGGAGTCAACAATTCTGATTTGACAAACATCAAATGAAATGACAGAAACAAATAATAAAATGTGACGATGATATCTTTTTAAAAAGAAAAAAGTACGCTAACAATGAAAATGTTGTATGTGTCTTATCATTATCATGTTTACGAATAACAAAGAGTATATATATTTACAAAAATATATGTAATGTTATTCTAATCTGAAAACCAATTTGAATCGATAGACCATCAGATATCCGCCTAGGTTTGGATTAGATCTTTCGGATATCAATTTTTCTATCTTAACTATAGAATCCATTAAGATGTATTATTTTAGATTTTTGAATCGAATTTGACACAATTTTAAACATATTTAGGTCAATGAGTTTGACTAAAAGAACCGAAAAACCCAAAAAAACCCAAAATAGCTACTCTAACTAAAATATTCAAATCTGATTAATTTATTCCAAAAATAATATAAATTATTTAAAAATAATCGATTTACCCAAATCTATCAAACACAATTTTTATCGATAGTTTATCAGATTTAGATGAAATAACCGAACTTACATAAAATATTTATTGGATCTGATTATATTTGTGTAAAACATAAATTGAAGATAATATAATGATGATGCATTTACCGAAGGAAGAGCCATCTAGTTTGAGAACGGAGAGACTAATGGGTTCGGTAAGAAAAAGTCCGTCGATGAAAGCTTCCCATTTTCTTAATTAAATATCAATAAAAATCTAGAAACACTAGGGAACGTGATATTAACATCTTCTTTGATGGATCAGCCGATCACGGTCTCAAGATTATATTGGCCGACTAGGAAGGGGTGATCAAATGAATCTTTAGGTTTTTTTTAATGACGAAGGAGTACTGTCTCTCCCTATTCTTACGGTTCGTATGTTTTGTTTGTTATTGCATGTCAAGATTCCTTGTTATGGAAGTTAGGGTCGGCCGCAATCCTTGTGATTTCTTCTCTCTTTCAGTCATTCGTTTACTAATTTTACCATTTCCTTTTGCTAATTATATCAAATCTTGTAACATTTAGTCTCCATTACAAAACCTATGGCGTCTTCTTAATAAAGTAAAGCATTTGGACTAGCTAGTAGCAAAACCCTTTATTAATTGGATCCTTTTAAACATAAAACTGTGCATAATTAAGCATAAGAAAAATATTGAAATTGAACAAAGAACTTAACTAAATCAAGTCCTCTTAAGTCTCAACTTAAATAATGAGTTTGCTATCTAGTAGCACATTTCCCTCCTGACACATTCGTATTCTATGTAACAGACTAAGACCATGTCCAACGCGCGTTTCTTAAAGGTAAATGCCACAGTTTCTTATGCTTTTTTTATTTAAAGAAAATGATAAATCCAAATATATCTAAGGATCGGTCCTAAAATAAGGAGTTTAAGAGACGGTTTCTTAACACACGTGTAATGGTTCCATTCCAATTTTTTTTTTTGTGTCAAACCGAAAGCTTCATCGAACAGTCTTCATCTTCTTCATCAATCGTCGCCATTTTCATTTCTTCTTCGTGTGCTTGTGATTGATTTCGATGAATCTGTTTGTGCCTATCGATCTGATAGTTGCAAATTAGGATTTTCTGATCTGGATTTTTGATAGGTTTGGTGGTTCGAGCAGGAGGAGAACTAGCGGCGAGCCGGTTGAGTCGTTTAGGAACACCTTATCAAAGTTTCAGAATTTACCAGGTAAATCCGACATAAAACTTGTTTATGATATGAAAGCGACGAGTCGAGATCTACGAAATGGTATCTAACTTTAGAATCTGAACAGAGAAATCAAAATTGGACGGAGACAAAGCTGGAAAAGTCTGTGTTTCTGAGTCTTGATCACGGTTTAGCGGCAATACCGATGGTGACGACGAGCGTCGTCTGAGGACTGTCAGTGGTTACTCGGTTTCGGCGGATTCCGGAGGGTCCGAGATGCTTCGCTTCCACCTCAAATTCCGAGCTTCTCTGTTCACAGCTCGATCGGCTTCACGCGGAGGCTGAGTCCACTCGTGCCAAAGGTCCAACCTTTATTTGCTAATCTTCTTAACGCGGAGGCTGAGTCCACTTTTTAACGGTTGAGTCGTCTCTTCGTGGAAGGAATGAGACGAGAGGTTTACGACAGTAAGAGGAAGATAATAGTGACGAGGACGAGAAGAGGGAAGTATTGGGAAGCATTGATGACTTGCTTAGTGAAGATAATAGTGATGATGAAGATGAAGATGATGTGCCTCTTATTAGGAATGCGGCTTCTGCTAAGGCTTTAGAATCTGATAAGCCAAGGACTGAAAATGGTACAACTTCAGATTCTTACTTATCTAAGACAAGGTACATTATTTCCAATTTAGTTTCTTTTTCTATGTGCTGTGTTTTAGTTTTATTTCTTCCCCTTGAATAGCCAGGAGTATGTTGGCACACTTTGTCAACTGTCTTAGCTGCAATCGTTTTGTCAACTAGATTATCCTTTAGTGTGAGATGATTGCTTCTACTGTATGTGACTTACTTTGACCATTTTGTGTTGTTTGATTGAGAATACTCTCTGTCGTAAATGATTTACAGGTTTGATCAATTCTCATTGTCTCCCTTATCGCTAAGAGCCATCAAGGATGCAGGATTTGAAACAATGACTGTCGTGCAAGAAGCTACTCTTCCTATCATTCTCAAAGGTGGGATTTTCTTCCTTTCTCATGTGAGTTATTTGCAAGGCAGAGAACAAAACCATTTGCTATTGGCATCTAAACATTTATTTGGAATCTTGACTGCTCTCATTGTTCTTCCAACATTCATATTATGTGTTTTGATAATATATATTTTTAATTTTAGAAACCTCAAATTGGATAACACCAATGGAGGTGTTAAAGTAGCAAAGGTTCTTAACTATTCCTAACTAACCAAAAAATTAATAAAGTATTCCTAAGAAACTCATGTTGAGTAACACCATTGTGTTTGCTCTAACAGCCGTAATTAAAGACAGTTAAATATAACTTCATTTGATAGTTTTGAGATGATCCGAATAAATCATCTTAAGATAACGTTTCTAACTATGTTCATAAGCGGACTGATCCCCGCCGGAGAGAATTTCCGGGCAAAAAGAAACGGGTCCATCCTCGTTCGGCCACCATCTCCATACCTAGGCCTTGCACTTCTCAGTTTTTGTATAAGCGCAGCTCCAACCTCAGACGGTTTATACGTTCGGGGATGACCATGATCATTAACGCTCCAATCAACGTGCGTGAGCGTAGCAGATACACACCCTTGTGGGTCCAGCATGTTGAGGAGAGTAGGGAAGTAATGCTCCTCAGGGTAACACGTGTCTTTTCTTACACAAGGCTTGTTGAATTTAGACCATATCTCCATGTCACTCACAACCATCCGCGCATGGTCTCGTGTCAATGTCCAAAACTGAGAGCCTATTCGAAACTCCTCCGGTGGAACCTCCGGAAGCATCGCGTAGGGTCCACGCGCCGCCCACCTGTCATACCACCCTGGCTCGTTCTTGAGAATCTCGATGAAGCTCTTTGTGGAAGAGACAAGTGTCTTGTAAGTGAAGTTAAAGGAGTGAAGTGGGATGCAAGAAGGGGACAGAAGGATGAACATGTAGTTTGACGGGTCGTCGAGAAGAGCGTGAGCGAGTAAACGACGAGCTGCTGAGATGAGTGTTGGAGTGTGCCGGTAAGCTGGTTTTGAGGAAGGTATGATCCGGTTATGAAACGTGCCGAAGGAGCCCGGTTTGTGTTTTTGAGTCGGGTCTACATGGATGTACACATTGTAGAGAGGCTTGCGATCTGAGGTTTGGTTGAAGAAAAGTTCCCAAATCGGTGCGAGTGGAAGAGAAGTTGTTGTTAAGAACAAGAAAGCAAGTTTTTTGGGTGAGTTAGGTCGTGGTTTTGGGTCAACTTTAGAAGCTTGACGAAGAAGCAATTGATCTTGGTCTAGTGGCTGAGAAGTAATTACTCGGTTAGGTCGAAGGGTATTATTGGAATTTTGTATTACTAAGAAGGCCGGCTGAGTAACGGCAACACTGATGATGGCTAGCCGTGGAGCTGTGAAGGTCATGATAATAGCTAAGGGCACGCAAACGAGTAGAGTGAAATATAAAGCCAACATTTTATGTTAAAATGATTTTATATTTTTACCATTCCAAGATGTAAGTAATCGTTGAATTAGTTAACTTACGATCAGCTTATTTATATTAGCTAGATTTTTGTGACAATATTTTTTTCCTTTACCTGACAAAAAGAAAATGAAAACGTAGATGGTATGGACTTCACATTGTTTGTATTGCGAGAAGCTTTATTTGTTTTGAGCTCTTTATGGCCCATTTGGTTACCAAAACGTGATCCTTTTTTTTTTTTTTTTTTTTTTTAAATATAATATTTATTTAATTTTAACCGGCCTAAACCGGGCCAACCGAGATTACATCGAAATAACCAAAAGTAAACCAACCTAAAAATCTACCAAACCGGGAAGAGCCTAATTAGACCTAAACGCGTAAGAGTACAGCGACGACAACTAGGTATGATCCACGGCGCCAACTCGTTCGTCACCGGCGGCGCGATCCGGCGAGAATCGCAGTCACCGTCGATGATTTTCCGGGCATAGCTGGGGACCGACCCATATCCGCCTTTCCATCCACCGAGGAACCGAACCCATCTCACCTTTTCCCGACGACGAACTCGCGTCCTCCGTTTATTCCCACGGACTCTCCGACAAGACTAGCCGCAGCTGAGTCTCCTCGCCGCCTTCTCCACGCCATCTCGATCTAATCCGAGACCTATCTCCACCGGCGCCTCAAGACTCCACTTCTCCGGCGAAGAAAGTGGGCTCCGGAAAGGACAGGAAGCAGCCGGGACACCTCACCAAACGCCGCCATCCAGCCTCTCCGGTGTCGCTTCGGTTAGCTACTCCTCCGCGAAACCTCTCCGCTCGCAACGCCATCCCATCCTTCTCCTCGACGCCGCCGCAGAAGAAACCTAGATCTAAAAAACCCCCTTCTTTTCCCCGCACGAAATCCGACCCGCCGCCGTCCCCGAGCAGCTTCTGGACCCACGACTTCCAAGGAACTGTCGGATCGAGAACTTGGTCGCCGTCTGCGTCGCCGAGAGAGAAGGCCACCGCACGCTGCCGGAGAAGGAAGCCGAGACATCTTCTGGTTACTCTAGATCCCGGTTGCAAGCATGAAGCTCAAAGAGAAAAGAAAAAAGAGCCCTCTCCGGTGAAACACATAACCGGAGAGGCGAAAGCGAACTCGCCGGAAATCGTCTTTTAGGGAGAGAGGAGAGAGAGAAAAAGGCCGCTCAAAGGCTTTTAACTTTCGACCACACTCGGCATGATTTACAATTAAAGAGTAATTACCAAAACGTGATCCTTGGCACATACTCTTTTACGATGAAGCTTTAATCACATTTTACTTTCTTATATCTTTTTCTAAATTTTATTCTTTTGCTTCAAACAGTAATTATTCAAACCTATGTTACAGCGTGTTCAACCATTAAACATCGCAAACTATAAATTGCTAAAGAGAGAATATGAGAGTAGATTAGGCCTAGCTCGGCATTTATCCGAAATCCGAATCCGAATCCGATCTAAAATACATGATTCCGATCTGAACCGATGTTACAAAAAGATCTGAATGGGACTTAAGTCTAGGTATTTCAAATATTGGGTAATACATGAACCGAACTATCGAAGTAATCCGAAGTTTTACCTAATTTTAAGTAATTCTATTATTTTCGATATTTTGGGTAGTTTGAGTAGTTTTTGATCGGTTTTTGGATATGCTTAATATTTTCGGATATTCTTGGATATTTTCGATAGTTTACATATATATGTTTACGAAATTTTGGAATGTTTTCAGATATTTTTAAATATTTTATGAATTTTCAGACATCTTTTGGTAATTTCGGATATCCAAACTCGATAAATCCCGAACCGAACCCAACCTGATATATAGAAATATCCAACAGAACCTATAGCCCTAAAACTAAAAATTCAAAAAATCCTATTAAATCCAAACGGATACCCGAATACCCAATGTGTAGGGTAGATATAAAAAATTGTGTTATTCAAATTCAAGTTTGTCTTATTTAAACATGGTCTGTATGAACATGAAAATAATTCAGGTATACATTTCTTCCACGTTCAAATCTATTGTTCAGATATAATTCAGATATGCTTTATATACTATATATACTAATTTATCGTAACTGATTAAAAAAGTGAGCAAACAACAGACCAAAACTAATACTACAACGTGAAAATTAATTCAGATACATTCCTTCCACGTTCAAATCTCAAAAGGCCGTTCATCTCGTGAAAAAGCACCAATCAAAATATATGTAGAACGATAATCATTCAGTAAGTAAATAACTCAACGAAAACAAAAGCAAAAGGAGGTAACATTATCGAAACAAAACAAAAACCGGTTCAAGAGCTTGTGGTGAAGTGGTAAGGAGAGGGACTTGGGACGCTAACACGTTTCAAGTTCGATGCACCTGTTATGGGAAACTAAAACACATTTTCTTTGACACCCATGGATATGGGTTCATTGTTTTCGGCCCATTTGAATATCCGGAGAGAGAGTCTATCCATGGACTGCAGCTCTCTTTGGAGATTAGTAGGTTAATCAAAAAAAAAGAAAAACAAAACAAAACAAAAACCGTGATGAGAAACCCTAATTATAAGAGCATATACATCAGTGAACCCCCTTTTGTGGGTTCTTAAAAAAAATTATTATTATTATTTATTTTTTTTTACAGATAGAACAAAAAAAAATCAAAAAAAAAAAAGAATTAGTAAGCACGCGCCACGTCGCGTGAACAGTGAGGAACTCAAATTCTTAAGTTGCTTAAATAAGAACCTGTTATGGAAAAAGTTCTTAAATTTATTAATTTTTATTGTTTTAGTCTTGAAAACTGTATTAAGAACTCCATTAAAATCTCCAATGGACATGGTCTAACAAAAGTGAACTCATCGATCATTGGGGGATGAGTTTTGGATGATGAGCAAGACCGAGTTAGGATGTTTATATCTGTAACAATCATTGGGATGTTTATCTAAATCACATTACGGTTAGGATTTATTATTATAATTTGATTATGATTAGGATAAAGGTTCCTTGTAGTTTATACTTTTTTTTTTTTTTTGAACAGCCCTTGTAGTTTATACACAAGTTAATTATTAGGGGAAAAAAACAATGTCAAACAACTTTGCCTGGTGCACCTTCGTTTCGTCTAGATGGGCTTTTCACTAACCCTGATCCGTTGGGCTTTCCACAAACCCACATCAATAAGAATGGATGAGATACTTTATTGTTGGATATATACATGCTAAGCCCTGAATAGAAGCCCATGCTTGTTGTCCTGGATTACAAAAAAAAATTCAAGAGCTTTGTTGGTTTCCAGTAGCCTGAGTTGGCTTTTTTTGTAAGAGATAGTGAGCTCGGACCTAATCATGTATGCATGTAGGTCATACACGCGAAAGAGTCTAACTTCAAAGGATAAAACCTTAAAAGTAATGCCTCCGAACAAATGAAAATTCGTAACGTTTCAAAGGATTTTGACATTTGGTTGTGAAAAGTGGCCAAACCCAATCAACACAACAACAAAACCTTATCTCTTATCAGATATCACATGTTGTGTCATAAAACTGTTGAGGCTTGTGGGTCATCACTCCTTTCACATCCCGACGCCTATTTTCTTTGTCACTAAAACCTAATAAAGTTTTGTTTTCCTTTTTTTTTTTGCTTTGAAAGAGTACATGAATGTATGTAAATAGTAAATACTTATCGCCTTGACAAGTTGACATCATAGTCCAAAAACATTATCCGATCATCCATTATTTGATTGCTCTTATCCTTTACCTTACCTAAAGTATGGACACCCATTATATCAAATTTAAATTTGGATAAAATATCATGTTGACAGAAATCTGATAGCTACACAGTGGCAACATCAACATAAAATAATTAGTATTTTGGGTATTTTTGTTTATTTATTTTGTGTAGTATATATAAGATTCATGTAGGCTTCTTCTTTTTTCTTCTTTTTTGGACAAAGATTCATGTAGGCTTCTATAAATATAAATTATGTGGCAGATTCAGATTTACCATGTTTGTTTATCCATTTTTACAATAAGAAATAAATGATGATCAATATAACAAACTGTAAAAAGCTGAACCAAATTTCTCTTCAGGGTCATCGGGTGGACAAGCCAGCCATCAGATCATATCTTTCCTAGATAAGAGTGGCCGTTAGGGGCTAAAATAATTAAATATCACCAAAGAAATATTAGTAGGACAAATCTCAAAAGTAGCACAAAAAAAAAATTATTTGACAAAATATCAACAAGAAAAAATTGACCAAAATAGCATGTATTAAAAAGATAAATATTAAATTAACTCTAACCTTAAATCCTAAATACTAAATCATAAATTATAAATTATATAAGACTATAAAAAAATTTATAATTTAAAATAATGCTAAAAATATCAATTTTTCCTTTTAGTACTATATTTGTGACGAAATATGTTTTTGTGCTATTTTATGTGTTTTCTCGTATTAGTATTGTATGTATAATGTTATCATCTATGTCCTATATTACATAGAAATCATTATTGATTAGTACATTGTACTAGCCAAAGATGTGTACAAATGAGTAGACAAATAGTGGATGCTGAGTTTGTGCTGAGCTGGTAGCTAGTGGATCAGAAATTGATATCCTCCATTCCACGTCATGTGTTTAGTTTTCTTATATGAAAAAAAAACTCCATTTAAATAGTAAAGAGAGAATGAACGACAAGTATTGGCAGTTTTCAGAATAAAGAAAATGATACAGAAGTGAAAAGCTGAAGATAAGATCTGATGTTTTCCAAAACGTCTTCAGAGTTCTTTGTGTGTTTCTCACTAAAACATTAAAACTTGGGAGGAGAAAACTTTAGCAGCTCAAGATAGAAAGGCCAAAAGAAAAGGGAGACCCACAAACGACGCATGCTTAGGGAAGAAAATAATTGTGCATCTTAGATTATATTGGCATATAGGTCGGTCCACATATTATATATGGTCCAGCCTATACATTGATCACCCTCTTACTGTTGCTATTGGTAGGAGGTCGGTTGGATCTTATCTTTGCAAACAACTCTCTCATGTTGATAATGAAATGATTGCATCATTATAATCCTAAATTTTTGTTTTAAACTGTTTTGTCTAATTAGATTCGTTTGCACAACAATATGATGTGTTTCTATCTTGAAGTACAACATCTACCATGAAGGAAAGATTAGAAGAAGCTTTCACTCAGCCTAGTACTTGAAAATAATATCAGTTGGGTCAACAAATCAAACTAAGCAGTAGTATTTATTAACTTAATCCGGATGAGATCTGTGAATTAACTTAATTTTTAATTTCATGTTGTGCTGTTTTCCAGCCATCTAGCTGTCCTTTTCTACCCAAAAAGACTTTTACTTTCCCTTTTTAAGCTCAATAGTTTCAGGAATTTTCTGCTGTTTAGGACACACCTCTGATTTTGTCCTTGAAAAGAGAAATTTTAGCTCCAAATTACCCTCACTGGGTTTCACGGAATCTCCTTACCAAATCTTTAGATATCTCTGATTCTAACATTCGTCCCAAATTTCGATATTTATGTTGTCTTTATTCCTTCTCACTCAAAACACCTCTGATTCTAACTTATACTCAACTCGTCTCCTTCTCCTCACATAACGTATTCATGAGGGTCAAATGTTGATTTTTTACAGTCCGATCTCAATTTTTTCCAAGTCCACAAAAACCAAAATTTAATGCCGGTTAGTCCAAGTAATGTTCTTTTTTCTCCCACATCGTACGAAACCTGAAAAATAAGAAGAAGAAAAACAGATCAAACGTTCAAAAGAATTAATAAAAAACGGAATTAATCAAAAGTATATATGAAAATGGAATAAAAATACATACCTCACACGACGAAGAACGCACATACCTGGGAATTAGAACGGAACACATAACGCAGGAAACACGACGACGGTTAACGGTGAACGGAACGGAACGGATCAACGGGAGTGTAGAACATTGACAGTACAAACAACGGTGAAGGCAATGATGCAAACACTCAAACGTGATTGAGAAATTGGAATCCAAATTACCAAGTCCCTTTTGTTCCTTTTCCAGATTTTAAATACCCAATTTAACAACCATTTTTTTTTTTCATTCCAGATATTTTCGGCTTAAGGAAAACATTGTAAGCTCAATATCAAATGAGTACTATGTACAATGCATCTCTCATCTTCACCCAACAAAGCTAAACTTATCACGGTGTCGTTTCAGTCGGTCTCCGTTACATAACTCGGTCCGGTACAACTCGCTTCAGATCCAGACTTCTTCGCTGAATCCTTGATAACCACAGCTCTACCAGAATCGAGATTTCCTGTGGCCGATTCAAATACAAGAACAAACCTGAAAACACAAATCAAATATCTTCTGCTTTTGACATAGACGATAGCCTGCTAGGACGAGGCTGATACGCAGACCTCCTCTTGAGCTGATGCGAAGATGGCCTTATCAACGTCGTTAACGCTCTTCTCACCCATTCACCTTCAACACCACCAATTCTCACCAGAGAATTAGTCATCGCCGATCGACGCATATTCAAACTGTTCGTCGGATAAGTCGCAGTCCCTTGACCGTGTGGATTCGCTACGTTCTTATGTAGACTGCAACGAAACGATCCAGGATGAGTAGTCGGCGAACACATACATCTCCTCCTCGAATCCGGAATCTTATGGCTGCTAGGCTTCGAAACGGCGATGGATCGATTCGGAGATATAGATCTGCTATCGATTGAATAGCTAAACGACTGCTTCAACGGCGCCGATGTAAATAGATTCACGCGGGTAGGAGATGCAGATCTGTGGTGCTGCTGTTTCTGGTGATTGCTGAAAAAAGTTGAAGACGGCGATGAGAAACTCGAGCTTGTGGAAGAAGCGAAACCTGATGAAGACGGAGACGACACACCGTTTGAATACACACCGCAGAAACGGCCCGACGGGGACACGGATCGTAGCATTTGCCCGCCTGATCTGCTTCTAGAAGTAATCACCATTTTGATTTTAAAAATAAAATAAAGAGGCTTCTAGAAGAAGACAAGGAAGGAGGATTGAGAGGCTTTTTTCTTAGGAGTCCCCGGAGGACAGTTGGTTCGGCAAACCTAGCGAGTCTCCGAAGGCGAATTTATACTAACACGATGAATGGTATTTCTGTAATTATCGAGAAAGTTCGTGACCTTTTAGGAAACTTGGTATATGGGGTTAAGTGACTTAACCATGGTTAAGGAAAGATGGGTGTTTGGGATTCCTTTTCTTTATCAACTTGCTAGTTTTTTTGCCGTATCGAAAAAGAATCGGATTCTGATCCAACGGCTGAGAGTGATGATTCAGCAGAGTGTTTGTGTGGGCATTTGTAATGGCTGCCACGTAATCAGATGGGAGAAACGGTCAGCTTGAAATTCATTGTCCTCTATTCGCAAGGGCCAAATTTCGTTTTCAATGATCTTAAATCTGAAACTCTCTGTACTTTTTTCTATATTTATCTACTTGCCTTTAATTACTTGGATGTAATAGTTTTTGATTCATAAATCAATTTATATCCTCTAGCTGTTTATGAGATAGTTTATTTTAAAATCAAAATAGAGCAAAATTAGTGAGTTCATATCTTCATCAACTCTCACCAAAATCTAGAGAGTGAGAGAATATGGACCCCAATATTTACTTGCTTCCAAAATGCGCCCACGGTTTCTTTTAAATAGTGGTGGGTTTATATATGCACACCCACGACCCATCACATGATATCTAAAAATTTGTTGGAAGGAAAATACAAAAACAATTAAAAGAGAATGTTTATCTGGAAGAAATTCACACAAACACACAAAATCTAACATATTTCATAATCATCTTTTAAAGTTGCAAATTTTCACCCAACTTCGAGAGAGAAAAAAGCTAGTAGTATAACACAAAAACAAAAACACCAAAACCTAACATATTATTAGGTTCAATACAGAAGAAGGGCTTATAAAAATATACGTGTTAAAAATCAACTAAGTTTTACGATCATTTTGGGGGTATATGTTATTAGCTTCTTTAATCCGTCTATAGTTTGAACGTAGTAAATAAAAATGCTAGTTCAGTCTATGCAATAAAAATAACCCTTTCTGCTGTCATTCTTTTTTACAGATGTTTCTTTGAAAATGGTGTCTCCAAAAATATAAACCCTAAATAATACCAACAACAACTAGGCATTCCCTTGTCCAGCCCAGCAAACTAAAAAAGTCGTATCCAGCATAAAAAACGATCCGAATAAGTTGACAATTTGTGACCATGCATGATAAACCCATTTAAAAAAAAAAATCAAAACAAGCACATCTAATTTATATAAGAGACAAGTTATGTGAGAGAAAAATTCAGCTATCAACCAATCATAACAAAGAAAATCGCCAGCGTGTCAAACAATTTAATGACTATTCCAAAAAAATTTTTAATGACTATTCCATCAAATTTTTTTGGGTCGCTCTCCATCTCTCTCGAAAAAAGCAGTTCTCTCCAAAAATGCAGTTCTCTCCATCTCTCTCGAAAAAAGCAGTTCATATTTCTCATTACGTTCAACATCAACATCGCAGATCTCATTCTATTTTCATTTCCAGGTAAGAAATCGATCACCCAATTTCATCTCTCTCCATCTCGATCGTTTTATTTGTTTATCTTCTCGATTCATATTACCCCATTTCTCTTTGTCGTTGCAGGTATGAAACTGCTGAAGATACCAAATTGTTCGATCGGGATGGGTATTTTCAAAACCTTTAGGTTCATATTCGGACAGTTCTACGAATTTTCTTTGTTAATTGTTCGATCGGGATGGGTATCAGAAGCTATGGTTGTGGATTTTTTGTATTTCTCAGGTGAAAAGTTGGGAGTTGTAGAGCGTTTACGGCGAAACCCAAGGAGACTACTCCGTTCAGATCCGGCGTCGAAGTCGCGGTGAGGACATCTATGCCCGTGAGAGGACGCGTCGTCGTGAATTTCAGGTGGGATCGTTAGGGTTCCAACAGAGATTAGACGCGATTTCGATCAACTGTTGCACTGTCGATCGGAGAACAGACAATTAAAGAGGGTAAAGAAACTTGACTCGAATTTAATCTGTTCTTTTCTCTGTATTGTTGTTGTGAAACAATAGTCGATTTGGAATTTCTCAGGATTACTATTACTCGGTTTAAGATTGGCAGCCATAACCAGATGGGAAGAAGCCAACAAAACAACAGAGTAAGACCAACAATCGTGCAGCCTCCAACTCACAGGTGAGACTGACTAATGCAAAAAAGTTTTGATATTTTTTTTTGGGATTTTTTCGTTGGTTATCTAATTCTTTGTCTTTAAGGCTGGGAATTTTTGTTTGCAGTTTTACTTGCTTTTGGTTGGTATACGACAACCACATTGAGATTGGGAATGGTGGCAATGGATAGTAAAACGAGATCAGAGGAAGTGTACTCTACGTGGAGAAGAAATCTCTGGCCCTAAACCAATGTTATCTACAGGTACTTGGATCTCAATTAATATTAATTAAGAACAAACAACGAGACATGATATGTCTCAGAGAGACTGTATATTAACCAGAGATATGATAAATAGAGTCATGGTACCGTATATCCTCTATTACTTAATATTAGTTCTTTATTTGTTGGATGGACATCGTTTATTTGTTTAGTATTAACAGAGCTACCATCTCTCATAGTGTTCTTTGGTTCAAAACATCTGAATTTATGGATTGCTCTATCATTCGTTTTTGCAGAATTTAATATTAAGTAAATTCAATCAACCAACAAAGCATGTAATGGCTCGGTGGGAGGACCCACCCCGGGTGGAAATTACTCGCATTACCGTTGTGATGAGCCACAAGATGAAGTGTTTCATTCGACAGTCTAATACTGATGACGTTTCTTTTGCGTTTGAGTCACATAAGGCTGATGAAACTATTTGCTGAAACCTTTCACCAAGAAGATCATAATTCGTTTCCAGCAGGTACCAAAGCTACCATCGATGACGAGTCTTTTGCGTTTGAGTCACCTAAGGCTGATGAATCTGAGAAATAATATGCTGAGACCTTTGACCAAGAAGAGCATGGTTTCTATCTAGCTGGCAACAAAGCTACCATAGATGACGCTTATGTGCCTGTGCTAAAGATTCAGGATCAAGTCGCGTCGCCAAAAACGAAAAGGTACCATCTTTTACTATGTGTTTTTTTTAATAACTTTACCTTTGTAGGATAGTAAGAAAGATAGATTCCGAACAAGAACTCTCCTTTATTAATGATCAGAACTGTAACAAAATAGAACAAACAAAAGAGAGTAATTGATTACAATCCACCTAGGATAAATTACAATGTTCCTGCACTAGATTAACATGAGGTTTATCAAAATATCAGTTGAGTGAGACTTAGCTCTTATGCTGTGTTTTGTGTGATTCCATGTACAGCTGCCGAGAGAGGTATCATTGGTGAAGAAGCTTATCTGCTTAAGCCCAAGATTCAAAAACCAATTTTTCCAAAACGCCAAGGTAATATACTATACTTAGTGTTTCGATAGCGTTAGTCTCGATTACATATAGTAAACATTTGGAATTAAATACTAAGTAGGATAGGAGAAACATTAAAAGATTATGAGACTGAGTGGGTGATTCTGAAACAGGAACATTTCAGATTCAACGTGAGCATTTGCAAAATAAGAAGAAAGAGGAAACTCGAGGAACAAAGCCGTCGAGAAGCATTGTTGATGCTGCTTCTGTTTCATAACCTAAGGAGACAGAATTTGCAGATTCTGTTTCATTTCTCATGAGTGGGCCTTCTTCATTTCGCTCTCGAAAGCTTGCTGCAGCTTTGGGTGCTACCGTTAAGAAGAAGAAAATCTTTAAAAACATCAGAAGATCGGGTCTTCACTGGAATCTGTCTCTAAACGACCATCAAATGAAAGTTTGTGTTATGACGGGTTAGATACATATATAAAGTGAAAAGTTCATTATAAATCAGTACATCGAATAAAATCAACCATTATTCATTATAAAAAATTAAATTTTATAAATTATCCAAAATTTTGACCATTGACGTCTATCATTACCTTAATTGATGATATATATTGATCAATAGTTTGCTAAAGTGTCTTATTCAATCTGTAATATGGAGGACAAAATCAAATGTATCAATTCGATTGGAAGATTTTTTTTTTAAAATAAATTTAGATTTACATTGATGCAGTCAATGTTCTTAACCCAAAAAAATCGGAGACCATATATTATTTAATTCAAAGTGTTGGACCAAAACAAAAAAAAGTAAAATTTTTATATGAAGAAATAGGTATGAAATAGTCAAAATTATTATTTAGTTTATAGAATCGATTAGTTCTTGGAATGTAATGTAGATGTTTATAGATTCTAAAAAAACTTATGGATCTGAAAGAAGAAATTTTCAAACAATAATAATTGTTTATCTAAAATACAAGCCATATTGTATGTTAGAATTGATTGATAAAAAATATATAATTTTTTGAGCTATGAGAATAGGCTAATGATATACGAATAATATAATGCTTTCATATGTAGATCTAAAGTTAAGATTAAGTGGAAAAATGTGTGTTTGGGCTAAAACAATGAATTTTTTATAATTCATGGATGTTTAGAATATATATTTATTAATCATACTTTTCTTGCATTTCAAGACATAACATGATGATTCAGTTTTATTTTAATTATACGATACTCACTTCTTTTTTGGGTTCATCGAATGTGAGGTTAATATTTTTTTTCTAACATGTGTATTGCTGCGTTTTATTATATTTGAACCTAAAATATAATTTTGTAACACATTATTAAGGTAAACTATATAATCTAATATTACATCTTATTATTTTCTTTGTTATTTCTACTATAATTTTTTAAAGAAATAAATAAATTGAAATTCAATGCCCGTGCAACGCACGGGCCAGAATACTAGTCTATTAATAATAGAGGCCGGCTTTCCAGAATTCAAAATTCAAACTTATGAATCGGTCTTCAAACTAATGCCGTGGTCCGTGGATTTCCCTTTTGGTTGACAGACCAAACCATCTACGTGAATATGCCGTTTCAACAAATGTGCAAAAAGTTGACAAAAATATATAAAACCCCTTAATACAAATAAACAAACTAGGAATATGTAGCATTTCATTACTATATGCAACTTCTTATGAGAATATATCTCCCATGTTGCAAAGTGCCTCCCTATTACCTCGTTATTAAATACATTTAAAGTAAACTTATGCCTTGTAAATAGTCATCGTTTTCTTAATAATAATGTGTTTGGAGAATAATAAATGTAAGATTTAGTAGTTGCGATTCTATAAAGTTGTGGGGGGAGAGAGTGAGAGTGAGTGGAATAAGCTGAGCACATGGTGGTTGATGATGAATGATAATGTTCCCAGCTGTTAGGGAGCGGACCGTGACTCTTAACACCATTATGTGTCAGCCTGTCGGATATTTGGTCGTAGTCTTCTTCGCCAAAATCTATGGGAACAAAATCGACTCACTCACACGGTCACACCCTTTTTTCTAACTTTTTAACCGCCAATCTTTTTTGGCTTTATAATACTAGTATAGGAAGATTTAGATATATTGCCATTAGTATTTATTTAACGTATATAATTAAATGCAAATTATTACTACGTACCAATATTAAATGGACTGATAAATTAAGCAAAATTTATTACGAAGAGGTTGAGTTTTTTACATTGCTTCCAACTGCTGGTCTTAAAGCAGTCCAGTCAAGGCCTCGGAGTCAAGTCAATACGCATTTAGAACTTTAGACTATTATTCATTAGTAGTACTATATGATTATATTTCTGTAAGATTTGTCTTCGAGTAATAAATGTTAGGAGTAAAGAGATCTGAATAATCTGAGGGAAAACAGCATAACAAATATCTTCTTCCTTCTTTTTTGGGTTAATAACAAATATCTTATTAGTACAGTAGTTCAACATATATCTTCTTCTTTTTTGTTTTGTTAGTAACAAATATCTTCTTAGCAGCATAACAAGTAAAACTTGTATTCAAGTTTGAATCTGTACACCTTTCTAATATAATGTTACTGTTGGTGATTTAATAAAAACAATAAAATAGCCACAAAGTAGAGCACAATGGTGTCATGTTGGGGGTACTTGAGGGACAAGCTAATCTTTAAGCAACGACCTAACTACGACACATCGACACATATGAAAATCCATCAAAACAAACGGAGGTACTAAAAAAATCCGACAATGGAGTCGAGTTATAACATGGGTCGTGATTATCATCGTTTATTACAAGCCCAAACAAATTTCTCTGGTAGCTTAAGAAGTGTTTGTTGTCTTTTTTTTAATAAAAATGTTAATATCATTAATCAAAATGAAACGTTTAGGTTTTACAAATGAATACACAAATTATTAAACCTAAAATAAGAATTCATGTCCAAAAAAAGATAAAAAAAAATATGAGAACTAAATCAATTGCTACTTAACTCTTATAGCTTGGGAGCATTAAAGGCAAGATTAACGATAAACATCTCGAAATCTTAGAAAAGCATAGCCAGACTAGAAGGGAAATACACCGGTGAAAGTCTGTCGAACCGATAAGAAGAATTTTGGAAGTTGTTTTAACGGGCAATCCGTGAAATAAGACTATATTCCACAGCAAAGTGTAGAGATAACCGACCTAAGACTGGCCTCCACATCTCAAGATCGATTTCATGAACTCTTGGATCCGGCCTTACACACGGGATTACTCTATCATACAGGGCTTAATAGCAAAGGATAAACCGAAGCATCACCACAATTGCAACCTTACTACCTCCTCCTCAGTTCAAAAATAGATGCAAACTAACCTAACCGAGTCTAAACCACATTCAAACCATGTTAAATTAAAGAAATTTTTGAAAAATGAGGATTTAGAACAATCAAAATGAATCATAACAACGATAATTTTAGAATCTCCAAGAAAAAAAGGTTACACAATAAGATAAAGTAACAAGATCCCATAATAAACCAGAAGAACTAATTTAAAACACTTACATAAGCTTCAAGTCCTCTATATGGTCTAGAAAGATGTGAATTCTTTTCCTCTCAAAGGCTTCCATCCCTCGAATTTCAAGCCTTGTGGTTGTCTTTCTCTCCATATTGTAGTAGTAAACATAGAAAGGCAAGGATTGACAGTGCGTCACCAACACAATTTCATTTGTCCGAGTCATTCCAAGAACGTATAAAGTTCCAAGTCCAACTAGATTCCTCCACGAAACAGGCATGGAGCATGTGTGCTTGGACCATTCATGTTTCTCAGCATCTTCCAGAACACAAAACTCAATGCTTTCAGTGTCTGTATTAACAACGCTTCGCATAAGTAAACCTAGTTTACCATTGTATTTTATCGGTATTCCAGCCCAATTCCTCTCAAAAGTCTCGGGGACTTGAATAAAACTGAACTCTTCAGATCTTACATCAAAGCAAACGACCATAGAATTCCGTGTAGTCGTAGACTCCGAGGCTGTATAGTACAAAACACCATCTATGCATATCCCTTCATTAGAAGGACAAAAATGTGGTCGGAAACATTTGATCATTCTCCAAGAATGTTTTCGATTTCCTAATGTTAGAACTTGATGCTCCTCATACACATTGTCTAGTCCAATATTCGAGGCCGTGGACGACAATAACTTGAACTGTTGATCAACCGGATCATACCCTAACATGGTTAACACCGAAGCCTTACTATTCTTGGCTTGCGGTACAAGTAACGATTGTCCCGTGCTAGGATTATATATCACCGGAACACTTTCCTCCTTTCCCTTAACGATCCGCTCATTTGTAAGACAGAGCAAGCCATGGGCATGACCACAAAACTCAGAGAGGTCACGATGAAAGGAGATCTTCTTATGGTAACTAGCAACTACAAGAGACGAGTTTTCATCTGGATTTTGAGGCTGAGGTGAGGAGAAGATGTTCAACTCACCTTCTGATTCGCAGGCGAATAAGAACTGCGGCCGAACTGAAGATCTTGTCAAGAACAGCTCCTTGAAATCTGAACGGCGAAGCACGGAGGCCCATGGCTTGGATACGCAACGGCATATGGCTATAGATCTTGCCGGCAGTCTAGAGAATATATCGATAGTGAGATCAATTGGGATCGGCAATGGGTTTTCTCTTCCGTTCTCCCTGGTCATCGATCGTGTAATGCGTCGGGTAATGGTAAGAGGATTCTTCGAAACATTTCGTCCCAGTGTATCCATGGAGTTCACACTGGATATTAACAACGGGCACTAAAACGATTCAGATCCGTTTGTTTATACTTTCTTTATATATAACGAAATGAAACAGATTCGAAACAAGATCTTGTAATAAAAGTACAAATAATGGATCAAAGCGGAAAGAAAATATAATCAATATGAACAAGATGTTTACCTTACTCTTGATCAGCTCTGCTATTTGGAAGAAGAAGAGAACTATGTCAATAAAGTCAATGGATCGGCGCAAAACAAAGGAGAAAGGAATGGTTTCCAATAAGAGAGTTTGACTTAAGTTACCAATCTAACCATTTGCCAAGTACTGATGGATTTGCCACCTGTAAATTCTTTCATTTTTATCAGTTAAAAGATATACATGAATTTTAACGATTGCGGTTAGATAAATTATTCAATACCTGGACAGTATACTAGAATACCTTTAGATATAAAAAATCATAGCATTTTTTCTACCAAAAGCGTTAGATTTTTTTTCTTCAAAAAATAAATAATACATAATATGATATTACTCATATCTTATATGAAAATTAAGTATTTTTTAAATTACATATATTCGACTAAAAAACTATAATTTATGGTAATAACAACATTGTTTTTTAAAGAAATATGCGGAATGTTTAAATTTATTTTCAATAATTTTAGTTGTATATTTATATACAATTCCGATAAAATATCATGTGGGTTCTGCCACTATACATTTGTAGTTTTCTTCATTCTTTCATAATTTAAAAAAAAATCTAAGGATCGCGTGGTCCCGCATTCGCGCGAAGATTCAATTTATATTTATATATTTTATATTTTGTTTTTAAATATTGAATTTATTAGTCACTAAAATTTATATATATCTTCTTTAATAATACAATATTGTTTTTCTTGTTTTTTACATTATTTTCGTCCATAAGCAACTACTAATTATTTTATATTTGTATATTATTTTTTATTTGAAGTATGTTTTAGGTTTTGTGGTACATTCATACTTAAGATAATTTTTTATCATCTAATATGTTTTCTATATAGTTTACGTATATATATATTTTTTATATGAGTTTTGTTGAGTTTTTGGAGAAAAAATTATATATAGACCGTATTAATTATATTTTTGACATAGATAATAGGTTTATTATTGTTTATGTGAGGTATAAAATATTTTAGTTAGTTTAGTTGTTTAAATATAGGCTGGATATTTATGTTTTCTCCTAGATTTGCTATTTATAGTTTCTATATATCAATACTATTAAAAAATTAGAGTCTTTAGGAAACTAATCTTTAGGGCATGTGTTATTTACAATTTGTGCCATTAGAGATTTAAGAGTGTTTTTAATATTTATTAAGGGTAATTAAGGAATATAACAATTTCTCTACTATCCATGTTTCCAAACAAGACAATTACTAAACATGTATCCAAACAATCTAAATATAATGGGTTTCACTTTTATAATTAATAAAAATATATATATATATATATATATATATATATATATATAAAACATGAAACTATTAAATTAATTAATAAATATAACTAAATAATTTAAACATCAACTATTTTGTATATATAAGATAATATTCTTTAATTATGATTATATTCAAAATTCAAATATAATATATTTTAATATCTTCTTTATTTTTTATTTCAAATATAAATATTTATGTACATATTATAATAAAATTTCAAAATTATATTAAATTAATTTATTTCATAAGAATTTGTTTTTACGATTGCATTTTTAGCGGGTTGTTACATCATATTGAAAAATATTTAAACTATTATAAGAGCGGGTTGAAAAATAAATTAGCCAATTTCGAATTCTAAAAATGAACTTTGCACGAGTTTAAAACAATAAAACATATATATATATATATATATATATATATATATATATATATATATATATATATATATATAATTCAAAATCATATAATTTAATTTAAAAAAATATCCAAATTATTCAATATTAAAACTTATACTGCAAAACCGCTATTTCAATCTCTTTATCTTTATGATATACCTATTCTCAAATAACACACAATTCTTTTTTTAAACATAAATTATTAATTTATTTTTATAATGTGGATTAAACAATTATAAACAAAATTAGATTGCATAATTAAAATTTTAATTACTAATAACAAAATAAATATAATTTAAATTTGTAAAGAAAAGTAAATTTGTGCTTTCTAAGCGCGGATCAACATCTAGTTCATTTTTATAACTAATTTGTCTTAAATTTTGCTCTATCTTAATTTTGTTGTCATTCATTTAGCCTAATTATTTTTATTTTTCTTATTATTCATTTTGATTATGAATATTTTGTTTAATCTAATCTTAAATAATATGTAGTTTATTTTTCTTAATGAATTTTATAGTTTTATCTGAATAAAATTGAAATGTATAATTGTTGTTATAATATTTTCAATAATGAAGTTAAACTAAGCTTATTTTAGTATATATTTAATTGATTATTTTAATTTTCTTTTTTTTAGAATATGAGATTAAATGGAGAATAAATGGTGATATGTTTTTTTTGTAGGGTGTATTTGTAAAATTTATTATGCAAATGTGGATAGTATAAATAAGTTAAAGACCCCACACGTTGCTCTAGACTTTAATATTAAAGTAGTAACAAAATTATTACATCATCAAAGAATGACACAAGTGATTGTTCAAAAAAAAAATTCATTTGTTTTAAAAACCTTTTATTTTCTAATATATTGATATTTGAATTTTATATTTCTTTAGTTTACAAATGAATTCATTTACCAATTGAAATTTAATTTAATTTTAAATATATATTTTCTTGCAAATATAACAAATAAATATTAATTATTTTGAAATTATTAATTGTAAGAGATAGAATTTAGGTTTGATGTGGATACCTTTAAAAAGGAGTAAAAACTTTCATATTCTAGTATATAAGATTTAAAATAAACTTATGCCTTGTAATTAGTCATCGTTTTCTTTAACAATAATGTGTAGAAATTAATAAATGTAAATTTGCTAGTAATAGAGGATCTAAGACAACTATATGTGGTCTCAAGGTCTCATGTTTGGTTGAAAGACTTGTTTGAAGCAGAGAACATTGGATAGATGATGGTTTCTTGTTGGGATTTTTTGGGTATTACCATCTTGTTTATGCAAGTTTGATTGCTTATGATCAGACTCTGCTTGTAAGGTTAACATCCTTTTGTTGTAAGAACTTTGATGGCTTGACGCCAATTATAAATACAAGTAACATTCAGATGGGGGGAAAAAAGTAGTTGATGATGAATGATATTGTTCCCAGCTGTGAGGGAGAAATTTATTACGAAGAGGTTGAGCTTCTTGCATTTCTTCCAACTGCTTGCCTTAAAGCAGTCTTGAAGGACTTGGAGTCAAGTCATAATGCTTTTAAAACTTTAGACTATTCATTAGTATTATATGATTATTTTTCTGTAAGATTTGTCTTCGAGTAATAAATTTTGGCATTGACTCAGACTGGCGATCGGAGAAAAAGCAGCTCAACAAATATCTTCTTAGGAGTAAAGAAATCTAAATAATCTTGAGGGAAAGCAGCATAACAAATATCTTCTTCCTCCTTTTTTTTCTTTGATTAATAACAAATATCTTCTTAGTACAGTACAACATATATCTTCTTCTTCTTTTTTTGGTTAGTAAACAAATGGTGTGTCATGTCGGGGACACATCGACACGTATGAAAATCCATCAAGACAAACGGCAGATCGAGTCGAGTTATAGCAAGGGTCATGTGATGATCATCGTTTATTACAAAGCCAAACAAAATTCTCTGATGGCTTAAGCAGTGTTTGTTGTACGCCACGCCACATGAATAAGCATCTATTTTGTTTAAAATTTATGATGAAAATGTGTATTCGATTCACAAAACCATATTATAAAATTCGTTGGATTAGATATATACAAACAGTAACGTAATTAGAGAGTGGAGTGTAGACTCCAGCTAAGCGCAAAAAGCCAATTAGGTCCGCCTAAATAATTTGATTAGTGAAGCCCAAAGCCACCGCTCTCGGGAGTCTAATCATGTTCCCATTATTTATTCATCGAAATCCGCATTCCCCCAATGATATCAACACTAATACTTATATTTTGTATACCAACCAATGTAAAACTAGCAAGACGAAATATATAAACGTAAGTCTATGTTTGGGACTCGATTAAGGTGCTAACCTAGGATGGATTAAAGAAATAAAGATTACTTTAGTATCCTCTCAGTGGGCCATACAACTTTGTTCGAGCTAAACCAAAAACCCTTTTACATAATTAAGGCCCCAGATAAATAGCCCAAGTGTAATCTGGTTTGGGTCGGTCCGACTCTTGTGCAGTCCTTAATTAGTTATTTTGTTTTTGTATTCCACAAAGCCGATCGTTCATCTGATATTCATGTTTCTTTGAGTTTTCGCAATTCATATGTGAACATATTTGATAATCGTAAGGACATGGTATCAGTAGTAGTATACGTTAGCAATCCATGCTCCAAAAGTCTGGAGATATCATTAAAAATATAATCAAAATGGTTTGTGTTAACTGTAAAAATGCAAAAGACACAATGAAAAATGTATGTGTTGGGCTTATTCAATACTCTGTTTGAAGGAGAGGAAGATATGACATTCCTGATCGAAAAACACAACAAAACTTTGTTCTCTGTTCAGTTATAAGAAACGAAATGCTTGATTTTTTGGCCTTAGATGATTAAATATATTTTGCACAAAAGATGATTAAATCTATTTCCCAAAGTTTGTTTAGTTAGACACAATACTTGTCGGCGAACAAAGGGGCAAGGCTAATAGCTTCTAGCGTTATAAAAGAGAATTTTAGACAATCATATATTGTTTCTGGATTTCCTGAATTGTTAAGAGACTTATGTATTTCGGAATTGAGCTTACCTCAGTCTCAGTGTAAGACTGGTTTACCAATGTTTACTAGATTATCTTTAACATTGGATTGTGTATGTGTATGGGTAGGAGTAAAAGTGATAATTTTTTTTTTTATGAAATCAATCACATGTGGGTTATATATAGTCTGATTAATTATGAAAAATACTGAAAATATTGAAATGTGTAATTAAGTTTTGGTTGTGGCTAAAATTGAGATGCATGAGGAAGGTGCAAAGCGAGGGGATTCAAGTCGGAGACCTGAGTCACCTTCATCACCTCCAAAGTCAAAACGTCAGAAGGTAAAACTGAAAAGAATGAATTAGACAAATTCCTTTGGTTTACATTAGATATTAAACCTTCAGAACTGATAATGTTTTTTTGCAAAGAGAGTAAAAGATTGTTGACCAAGTAACAATAGCTACTTATTGGGGTTAAGGCTATTAGGGTCTGTGAGAACAACAAGCATAGTGGAGACCAGTCTAGTTTCTTAAATTGAAACTCTTTTAGATAGACACAAAATATATATATATTCAAAAACATAGGTTATTAGATGTTTGAATATTTTCCTTTTGTGGACAGATTCTTGTGACAATCTAATCTATCGCCAGTTTTGTTTCATTTTGCCGTTGAACACACATTGGGTTTGAACGCAAGAAGCCTGAAGGTGTACAAAAAAAGAACCAAACTAAAAGTTTTTGTGCAAAAAGTCTTATTTATGCCGTGTCTATTTCTCTTTTCCGCATTCACATTTTTTGAGAGTTTTCATTGTTTGGTTTTGTTTTAAAGTTGTTTTTAATTGTCTGTTTATGGGTTTAAATATGCGAAAAGAGTATGTTTTTTGCTGCTTGAGATTTGGATATCCTTTCGAATTTAGTTTTTGGTGTATCTGATTTTTTGACTGATGTTTAATATATAATCTATTAGATGTCAAAAAAGAAAAATTGTTTTTGGAGAAAGAGCAAGCATTTTTAACAGAATCAAACCAAAATCAAAATTAAAATTTAGTTATCATTTAACCAGAACTAAACCAAAACCCGGTAGGCCCAATTTAGTAATTACATTAAGCAGAGAAAAATCAACTCATCATTAACTACTAAGTAGTGAAGAAGAAGACGACGACTTTGAAGAACTCTGCTTTCAAATCTCCAATCTCTTTCAATGGGTTGCAGTGGAACTCTGTTCTACCCACTTCTCATAACCCTCTCCGTTGCTCTAATCACATACAACATCATCATCTCCGCTAATGCTCCTCTCAAGCAAGGTTTTCCCGGCCGATCTTCCTCCACCTCCGACTCCAACGATATCTCCGTTGACCCAGTCATCGAATTGCCACGTGGCGGATCCAGAATCCGCGGAAACGAGAGGAAGAGGAGACTGTTTCACACGGCAGTGACGGCGTCTGACTCCGTTTACAACACGTGGCAATGCAGAGTCATGTACTACTGGTTCAAAAAGGTAAGAGCTTCAGCTGGACCAGGATCCGAGATGGGTGGGTTTACCCGGATCTTGCATTCCGGTAAACCAGATAAGTATATGGATGAGATTCCTACTTTTGTTGCTCAGCCTTTACCATCTGGAGTGGATCAGGTAATCAAATCCTTCCATTATCTGAATTTTGTTTCTAAAAATCGAACCTTTGATTTGAGTTGAGTGAGATTTTGAATGGACAGGGTTATGTAGTACTGAACAGGCCATGGGCATTTGTACAATGGCTTCAACAAACTGACATTAAAGAAGAGTAAGATGCTTTGATTTGACACTTGTTTTGTAATAAACTGAAATGATGTTTTGGTTTTGATCTCTGTAGTTATATTCTGATGTCTGAGCCTGATCACCTCATTGTCAAACCTATACCAAACCTAGCCAAAGATGGGCATGGAGCTGCGTTCCCTTTCTTCTACATCGAACCAAAAAAGTATGAGAAAGTGTTGAGGAAGTATTATCCGGAAGAGAAGGGACCGGTTACTAACATTGATCCCATAGGAAACTCTCCTGTCATTGTGGGAAAGGTATGTTTCTTTCTTTGTCTGAACAGTTTGGGATCAGTTTTTAAAGGGCATCTCTTTAAAGATTTGTATGTTAATGGTTTTTTTGTAGGAAGCTTTGGAGAAGATTGCTCCAACTTGGATGAATGTTTCTTTGGCCATGAAGAAGGATCCTGAAGCAGACAAGGCTTTTGGATGGGTTCTTGAAATGTACAAATCTTTTCATAAAAGCCTGTTTTCTGTTGTTTAGATGGTTGATTAAGTAGATTTGACTAAGACTTTTGTTATATTTTGTGGAAGTATAGGTATGCGTATGCTGTTTCTTCTGCATTGCATGGTGTTAGCAATATTCTACACAAAGACTTCATGATTCAGGTAAAGCTATAACACACATTTCGTTTGCGTTTTGTAAAACTATACAGATTTTTTGATGCATTAACTAAAGAGATGTTGGACTTTGGTTTGGTTGTGTGTTGTGGTAATGAATCAGCCTCCATGGGATACAGAGGTTGGTGACAAGTACATCATACACTACACTTATGGATGTGACTATGATATGAAGGTAATTCTGATTGTCATTTAAGAACAAGAGACCAAAACATTCAAATACAAACTTGGGGACTTGATTATTGAGATTGGCATGATTATAACAATCATGTCTTCCATTGCCCACACCCATATCAAATTATTATGCAATTGATAAGAGAGTGTGAAAAAGAAATGATTGTTGTGATTTCAGGGCCACTTAACCTATGGGAAAGTTGGGGAATGGAGATTTGACAAAAGATCGTATGATAGCTCACCACCACCAAGGAACCTTACAATGCCTCCACATGGTGTTTCACAGAGTGTGGTATGTTTATATGTCATTGTTCTCAATATACTTGCCTATGATTACACAGTGACATCTCTACATGTTCATTACAAACAAAGCTCAGTTGTCTTCATTGATGTTTTGGCAGGTTACATTAGTGAAGATGGTGAACGAAGCCACTGCAAACATTCCAAACTGGGGATCATAGAGAGAGAGAGAGAGGGAGATAGAAACAGTTTATTTTGAATTAGATATCTTCTTATCTAATTATGTTGTCCATTTCTCTTCAAATTATGTTGTCGTTACGTTTGTAACATATATAGCTTCTCAACAAAGCCTTTGTCTATAGTAGATGTTGTTGTCTTTCAGCACAACAACAAATACATGGGAGCATCCCAAAGGGTAAATTACACAATAAGCCGAGGCTTAAACAAATTGATACCGACACAGACACTAGTCAACGTGAACGACAGTCAAAGTCTCCTACTTTGTCTCTTGCTCATACTTTTCAGCGTGCCATACCGAGTTGACTTACAGGTTAGAAGGAGACTCTTTAATTGTGTAACTACTAAATGTTGCTACACAATCCTCTGAACTTGTGGTTCATACGAACATGGTAATGTTTTTGGATGAATGTTAGAAACTGTGTATCCCAATACTCTCCCCTCACTATCTTATTCACAAGATATCAACGATGATGACTATCTGATGGTGCATAATAAAACTCATGCAGACAAACAATCCCATTTATTAAAAAAATAACATTAAACAAAAGCTTGAATCTTCTTCTTTTTCATTTTTTTTTTTGGTTTGTGTACTTAATACTATATTGTAATTACACAAAAAGTTACTTTCTAAATACTGTCCCCTCTCTGTAGAGCCAACCCCTAAACCCTGCTTCCAATCCCGACCAATCCAGCTCCCCAATTCACTTCATATATTTCTACGTGAAACGCTCTCTTCCGCTATTGTCACCTGCATTACTTTCATCCATACACACAAAAGTTTCAGATTTTGAGTCAACTCAATAAGTTCTCGGTTATGTTATTAAGACAAGAAAAATATAAGTATACCTTTTGCGTTTGTTCTTCAAGACAGTTGAAGAAGATGGATTGCTATGCCAGTTCCTCTTTCTCTGATTAATAAACCAATTGTTTATCTGCTTTAGCTGCAAACCTGTCTCCTGCACCAACCTAGCCTTATCTTCCTCCTGCAAAATCAACTATTATTATTACTTGGGAGCCTCAATTGATGGAAGAAGTTGTAAAGAGAGAACTGACAGTAGGGTAAGGCCATTTGGAATGAGATTGCCACCATGCTTTGAGAACAGAGGTGGTGTCTCCTGGTAACTTCCCAGCTCTTCTCTTCCTCAAGATCTCCTCTCTTATGTCTACTATCTTCTCCTTGTATCCCTTTAAACACCAAACAAAGTTTCTAACACTATTAACATCATTCATGTACAACCGGTTTCTTGATTGATTTTGGTTATTACCTGTTTGAGTTCGTGTTTGAGTTCTTGTCTAACTCGCTCCATTAAGGATCTCTCACTCTCAGTAGGAACCAGAGGACCAAACCCCAACATATCTAAGCCTCCATCGAAAATATTAGCATCGCTCTCTACTTGTTCATCTTCATCATCTGACATTGTTGCTCCCATACCTTCTCCAGGAGACACTCCTATCTCACCAACAACACACATCGTTTAATAACCAGACATATATATTTGTAAAAATGAAACAAAAAGAGCTTGTCTTTGCTACAATAATGGAGTTTCTCTGACCTGTTAAGCTTTGAAGAGACTGCTCAATCTCCCAACAAGCCATCACAGCTTCCATTGCATGAACACGCACGTGTTGTTGCAGTTGCTCTTTGAAAGAACACAGAAGCAGAACATAATGCGTCTGCGTTTACAACACAACTAAGTTCTTTAAAATTTCTACCAAAAATTAAATCTTTAAATCACAGAAAATTCAAACAAGAATAAACAAATTTGATTTTTTTTGGTACCATGAACTGGTCAAGCTCTTTGTCGTCTCCGACGAGTCCTTCACCGGCTCCTAAAGCGGAGTATTTCCCGACCACGTGCTGTGACTGCGCAAGCTGAGCGTCGATCCTTGGAAGCTGATCGACCGGCGTCGCTATTCTCAAACACGCAACGTGCGCCGACAAAAGCTGCTCGTAGAGCGGATGGGAGAGGATCTCCGCCTTGTGCCTCGCATTTTGCCAGCTCACAACTCCCTCCGCCGCTCCTCCTCCTCCGTTGTTCTTGTTCTCGCCGCTCTTCATCTCCCCGCCTATCATCGGCTCAGCTCCTCCAGTTACATCTTCGATGACGTCTCCGACAACGGCGGCACCGGAGGCGGCTGCAGCGTTGTTACTGTTGTTGTTGCGTTGGAGGAAGGAAGATGAGGAACGGGATAGCCACTGATTAGCTGCGACGGCAGCTGCGGAGGAAGGAGAATCGGAGCTGCTTGCGGTGGTGGTGTTGGCGGTGGATGTGTGAAGGTTGAGGAAATTGTTATCTGAGCGGAGAAGCGCCGTGTTGAGCCAATTAGGTGGCGTCGCTTCCTGGAACTGTTGCTGCTGCTGTTGCTGTTGATGTTGGTGTTGCGGCGGAGGAGGAGGTTGGTGTTGGTCGGTAAAATGATTGAAGGAGAGGTCTTGAGAGAGATGATTGTGGTGAAACGCCATCGTTTCGATGACTTTCTTTTTTTGATTTTCGTTTTTCCTGTTTCGAAATTTCCTGTTTCTGAGAGGGAAAGATAAAGCAAGGGGGAAGGTGAATCTCTGCTTCTATGACGATTGTTTCAATTATCAATCCACAGAAACTTTTATATATAACTTTTTATCATTTAATCGAAAAAGTGAAAGAGACAATGGTTTGTGTCTGTATTCATGTATATATATGTGCAGACTGCACACAGCTGAGCCTGAGAGATCGAGACGAACCATTTTATTTTTCAGCCTAATTATCAATGTTAAGAAAAAAGTATTTTAAATAATTATTGCTACACACGTTTCGTTTGAATTTTTTTTTTTTTATGGTTGACAATAATGTTTTTGTGGTCCACATATAGACTAAAAATAAACATAAAAATAGTGACTAATGAATAAATAGAAAGATTAGGTCACGACACAAAAAGTAATTAAAGAAAGTAGGTCGTCATGGATAAATCTGAGTCGTCCATTTTCATAGTGGCGACTGGATTCATTAAGATCGGACGGTGAAGGATGGTCGTTACTCGACTGTGTTTTATTTTTATATCGTTGAGAAATAATAAATGAAATTTCCTTTTTCAAAGAGGAGTTGCTACATGTTTCCAGACGCAACGTATTTAGATGTACATGCGCGTGTTTCTCACGCTCATATTTTTACTGCGCGCTGTATTTTGTGGCACTAGAAACAAAAAAGTTAAATATGTTAATCATGCTTAACCTGTAATAGTTTAATGATCAATTTATCGAAAAATAATTTGTAGTATATTGCAAGTGAAGATAAAATACAGAGAATGATGGAATAGTGATTGCAAACACAATAAACAAATATTTCGAAAATCCTAAACTAACAATCTGACCATTAAAAAAAAGTTAAATCCACAAAATAAATAAATGGATCTAGAATACACAAACAAAAGAAGTCGAGACGTAATAATGCAATAGTTTTAATCGCAATACGATTATGTAGTCAAAATCTTCTTTGCTCCTTGATAGATAACATATTTTCAAGAAACAACTTAAAATGTGTCAACTAATGGTCCAATCATTTCATAAACCGTTTATTTTATTCAAAGTAGTTACAAAGGTCGAGCCACATGTCATCTTTACTCAACCAAAAACAAAGCCGAGGTTGTCCCTAACCACACGTGTGAAACTCTGACTCGTGTGAGTACATCACGTACGGTTGTAAAAAAAAATTTATATGTAGTGAAAATATTATTACAACTAGATATTATATGAACAAATTTGTTGCCATGCATATACACTCAACGAATCAACGATTGTATTTCTCTCGAGTTAAATCGCATAATACTCATACCCTGAATACAAAATGGTAAAAATTATTAGACTAAAAGATCGATGGTGTATTTTTTTTTTTTGTTGTCTATTTTCATTATATAAAAAGCCCAATGCACTACAAACATAGAAAGAAAAGAAAAAATAAATATAAGATTAAAGTATAAAGGGTCCAAAGACCTATAAATTTTCGACAAAACGAGTGATGGAGAAGCCGACACGCGTAATTAAATAATTTAGAGTCAGGACACGTGGCACGTAAAGCAGGTTCTCGTCATGCATCATCGGGACCGAAGAGTTCGCCGGTCACCGGCTCCGAGGCGTCAAATCTTGCACAACCAATTCTTCCCTGTCGATCTACACACCACCAAGAAAAATTGCCAGAAAACGCCTCCGGTTCCAAGGAATCTACACGCCGATCAAACCCAAATTAGGGATTTGGTTCTTGACCACCATTACCACCGTGGCGAGAGGGTGAGGAGGAATTGCAAAGATATTCTTCTAATAGAGTGACATAGAAAATCGTCCGACGATAATTACCAATAACGCCACTAGAAATGAAAGCACATCGATTAACCACCATCATCCCGGAAGCTGCAACAGACCCAATCAATTCGAAAGGGCATAAGACCAACAGTTGAAGCGATCAACAAGGAGGAGGGAAGATCGAGATAAGATCGACGTCGTGGTGAGGAAGTGTCGTGGGTGGAGATCGGAGCCCCGAAAAGAACTGGGATAAACTCTTGAACTGAAATGTCGGGATACTAAACCGGCCATAAAGGCCGGAGTTTATTCAAACAAAAAAAATTCATCTCCAGATAAGATACAGAAAAAGAGATGGAATCGCCGGAAAAAAAAAAACACAAAAGAGATAAAAGTAACCCGACTGCCGGTGAACCGCCGACGGCCGAAAACGTAAGCTCAAGAAGAGACGAATTTTAGAAAAAAAGCTCGAGAGAAACAAGAGATTTTTTTGATTGATGGTGTAATCAGACCGTCTAAATACAAACATCACAGCTGAATTGTTTTTCTAACCTGAAGGGTTTTAAATATTACAAAATTCTCCATTATCCACTGAATATTCTACAAGTGACTCATACGTATGTATACTGAATTCTTTAGTACACAAATGCCAAATGGATAATGACAGAACAACTAACAATTCAAATACAATATACATATAATATAATAAGCGATCTTGACCAAAAAAAAAAAAAAAGCAATCACAAAATTAAAGCGACGCAATACGTAGCCAACCCCGTAAAGCTTGGAGCGTGCTTTCCGCGTCACTCAAAGGAGCGTGACGAAGTCACTAATTTAAAGAAAAGTCTTAAAACTTTTTATAAAGTAAAAAATAAAATATCAATTGCTTTTTGAACAAAATATGACAAATTTTGGATACGTAAATTTTAAAATTTTAATGTAAAATTTACATTTTCAGCCTAACCATTCATTAAAAAAAAGCGAACAAGAAGAAATTAAGCATGAGCCTAAATATCAACTACAAATACTTCCCATATTGTTTTGATACTTTTAACAACAATATTTTTTTTAATAAATTAGCTTATATCAAAACGTATTTGCCTAAGGTTTTTTTTTTTTTTAGCCGATTAAAACGTCTAGCAACACATAAACAAACAAAAAGATGTGAGTTCATAAAACTGACTAAATAATGAATGAATATGTTGATAAACAATAATCCTAAATCGCTTATTATAATCCCAACACCATAACTACTTAACCCTATTTTATTTATTTTGTTTCATAATGTGTTAGCAGCATCCATAATTCTGCTTATTCTACAGTTCCACCACAAACCTTTTTAACCACATAAAAATCTACCGGTTTGGCTTAAAATCATAAACCGGAAATAGCCGGTGGTAAGAAAAAATGAATGGCTAAAGCAGAAAAAATGGAGAGAGGGGACCATAAATCACGTCGTTTCTCGCGGGCCAGAAAACAAAAGACACGCGTCAATACGACGTCGCATGGACCACAAATGGTCCCCGCCAAAGCAATAGCATGCGTTTTGGGATAAGGGAATCCCAACCGTACATTTGGATTGATGCAACCCCGAATAAAGAAAAAGATTAATAAAAATAAAATTATCTCCGAAGAAAATTATAGATACGACAAAAACAATTTAAAACCAATTAAATAAATAAAACGTGGGGACCAGTCCAAGATTTTTTTTTTCAGGCTGACAGCCGCCGGCTTAACGAAAGTGGAGGGACGGATTTAACCCCATCAAAGATAAATAAATAATTTTAAAACGTTTTCAAAAAAATTAACGAAAATAAATAATTTTTTTTTTAAGACAAAGATGTAGTTGTGGGGACCAGATAGCGCGTGGGGTCTACTTGTTGGTGACTGACTGGTGAGGGATGAGAAGGTGTTTAAATAGCCAACTGTTTACCTATCGCCAAATGGTCCCCTGCCTACTTCACACAAAAATTCCTAATAAATAATACTAGTAATATACAAAAAGCTTTTTTATTTTTATTCAAAAAGTTATTTTATTTATTTTAAGGTAAAAATCAATTTCCGTTCTGACAACAAAATAAAACATTTTCATGAAAGATTTCAAAATTTAATATCTATCGTATCTGACAAAGGGTAAATCTTTAATTAGTACCTTTCAAAAATACAGTATATAAGCTTTTAGTTGTTTTTTTTTGGTCAAACGTAAGCTTTTTATTTTATAGCATGAAAAAAATTGTTTTGTTATGTTTGGTAGATCGTTTGGTTCATATTTTTAAAGGGAATTAGTACTCAAACCAAAAAAATAGATCAATGGATCGAGATTTTCTGGTTAAACATCAACACTGGAAATTTTCAAAGAGAAGCTATGTCTTTGTGGTCAATCATGAGCTACAAGATTAATCGATTTGTCTATGTTTCTAACTGGATATGTACGTACTTAGGGTTTATCTAGAAAACATCATCCATTTCAATGACTAAACAATAGTAAAAATGATTTGCCTTTGGATCATCGTAACCTAGAGAGGCTTATTAGAAGTCGTTTACTCTTTTTAATGAAAGTCTGTCATTTTCATAAACTTTTGATCTTTCTTTTTCTTTAAAGCTGAACACATCTAACACAATTTCTCACAAAAGATGTAACGAAAAATAAATAAAATTTTGGGAGAAATATTAGGTCACAAAATTCACATGAAATATCATATTTTTAGTTACGAAAATTCATTTAATAGCAAAAGGTGGAAAATGTTCTCTGTAACATACTATTTTACTCACTATGCAACAGTTGATGCATGATATTAAAATAGTAGAGACAAATTTGTACATTTGATATTTATTCGTGGAATCTGACTACTCGATATTTTACGATTTATTAAAAAAAAAAAAATTTGATATGGTCCAGTTCAATTATTATATATTAATATAAAGCATGATGACCTTGTTGTTGTGAAAGATATTTTTGTATTGAAAGACAATCCGAGCTTATGATCCTTAGCTAAGGATTCTCACGAGGAATAAACATACTATTAGATTAGAAGATCCTTGGTTAACCTTAGATTGATATTATGCTAAGTATAGTCGCATCACTCAAGTCATGCATATATTCCTGGGTATCATGTTCTTCCTCAAATGGTTCTCAACCTATATAGTTCAGGAATATGCATTGGTAAAATAAATTAGTGAATTGACAACTCTCATGACTCTCGTTATCATTCAGGGAATCCTCTAGGATTCTTCTTCTCAGATGTAGTTGCAGCGTTCCCTTTTGATGAGTGATGTATCCATCGGCCCAAACATCATCATTTAAATGCAAAAAAACGATTTTGGTTTTGTATGATAACAATGGTTATGATGGATTAGCCGGTGAACGATCATATTATTATTTTTATTTACAATTTGTAATAAAGAAATCAAGAAAATATCACTTACCAAATGCATACTATTTTTATGATAAAATAAATTTAGTTCGCGATGGATTGTTATTCGCCATAGAAATATAATGTTTAGTTTGCAAATAATTCAATCAGCTGCGATGGATGTTACCATTTAAAGTTTTAAGAAACTATATCAAGATGCTTCATTTGGATACATCATCCTTGTATGATGTGTGTTTAAAATGAAAGAAAATAAAATGTATAGTGATCTCAATTAATCTGCCGACAGTGGAGGAACATATAGGATTTGTCAAACGAATTAGTTAAGAACTTGAGAACTGTGGGGTGCCAGAGATGGATACGAAGTGTAGCTAATTGACAAAGATTATCAATTAAACCTTGTAGATATATACATATCAGAAGCATTAATATAATTTGATTGGTTTAACCGACCGTGCACACAGGCACTCATTTACATAAACTTTATCAAAGTCAAGTCATACTCATGTTGGTCTTTATTCATTGCCAAATTGTACACATTATGATACCACCATACATCTATATATTAACATCTGTACATAAATATATCGCCGACAAGAAACACATCAATATATAATAGAAATGAAGCAAAAAAAAAGTATATATGAACACAGAAAATCAGGTTATATATTTGCAATGGATTTTAGCGCTAAAACATAATAAAATTATATTTTTATTGCTAAAAAACGAAGTTGGTCACACATATATAATGTATTGTCTAGTGGTTTGTGCTACTACTGTTGTTGTTGAAAAAAAACACAAAACAAATAATACACAAAAAATCAACTAAAATGATTTTTTTTTCCTCTTAAATAGCGTGTAAATTCAAAAGATCATAGGAATCCGAAATTAGTTTTTAGATATTTCAATTTAGTAATACGCTTTTATACAAACATAAAATATTAAGTTAAAATGGTTTATTACCACTAAAGTCATCTCTAATGGAGCACCAAAACACTAAATTTGGTATAAATTCCTCCTCAATGATGCACCAAATTTAACACCAAATATTATTTTTGGTGTTTTGTGAATAGTGTTGCACCAACTTATTCACTACACCAAATATTAAATATTATTTTTATTTATTAATATAAATAAATTATTATTTATTATTTAATTAAATAATTCATGCATTCATAAAAACCATTTATATGCTTATATATAACATACATATGTTTATAAAAATTAATATCATTTACCTTAATTATGAAATTGTTATGATATTTATAAATTAATATTATCATAACATAATTATATATTTTTGTAAAGAAAAAATTGAAGTTCAGTCTATTATATGAATAATTAGTGTTTATCAAACTATTTAAAATAAAAATCTTAAATTTAATAATATAATAATAAAAATATTTTTTGGTGTAAAATTTGGTGTTGTGGTTGGAGATGAGAAAGAACATTATTCATTAAAACACCAAATTTGACATTATTCACAACACCAAATTTGGTACTATAGTTGGAGATGGTCTAAGTTTCTAGTTCTTACATACTGGCATTTTAAGTATTTATACACAGACTATAGCCTTAATTCATGCCATTTGAGCTTTAAAAACAAGTTTTGTGTATGATACATTTTGTGTGTGAACTATGTACATAGAGACTAAGAGATAACATTTCCAAAAATCTTAATATCCAACAACCCAAAATATCTACGATACAAATACCCTACTTTAATCAATAATACTAGTAGTTCATATTGATTGAAGTGCTCACATGTCTTCCATATTACATCGAATTGCAAAAAATCTAGTAGTTCTGTTAAAAATTGCAAAGATCAAAATATCAATAATGTTGGGATTTCATAACCAAAACTGTTTACTTCTGGATTCATGTTTGGTTTGAAATCCCAACATTATTGATATTTTGGTCCATGGCTCGACATAATCGTTGTATTATTTTATACAAATAAAAAGAAAGTCCAGTTTTGGGTCCTACTAATCTTCTTGGCCGGCTCTGGTCATAAAATTTCCAGTCCAAGCAAATTTAAGCCGAAGTAACAACGGACTTTGATGAAACGTACGTAATTGCACAAAACCAGGTTATAATTCAACATGAAATATTAAACTAATTAGTAACTTTCACAATCAGTGAAAACAACAGAGGTAACAACAAAAACTACTGATCTTAAATGTTCAAAACTAGTATAAGTCGTATAAACATATAATGTTACAAGAATGTGAAAAGAGGGTAATGATAAGCATTGAGTCAAAGAAGGTACATAGAAGTCAAGAGGTAGAAGACATTGGTATGCTCCTCAAGTTAAAGCCCTCCACATTAGACTGTCTCTCCATGAAAAGTGGACCACTATGAGTTGAGTATTTTCATTAATGTTCAATTCTTTTCAAGGGCAATGGACCACTCCTCCACTCTCATCTTCTATCATTCTCAATGCTTCTGCCTTTGGCCATACCATACCCACACCCATATTGCTTGCTTACTTTTGGTCATGAATTTGACGCATTTTGATATCTTAGGCCATTTTCTCCACCTAAAATCAGAAAGAAGCTAAGCAATACTGAAGTTCTTAATCAAAAGAAGAAGAAAATATATTGCTGATGAAAGATATCCAGCTGGTTCTAAACTTTTTATGAGAGTGCTGCACATCATTTGAAATGGTAGTACTAATACTGCAAAATATTATCAATGAATTGTACGTATGAGTTTAAATTACACCAGGATGGATTTTAAACGATGCATTATTGTAGCTAATCAAGATAATAAATCCAATTTAGATTATCCTCAGTTAGGTTATAATAATACCTTTAAATTACCACAATATTAGTAACCTAATGGTAGTATAAATGGTTGGTTCATTTGTCTTCCCGATTCAAATAATTTTTGATATAGAATGTTATTTTTCAAAAAAAAAAAAAAAACGAAGGATGACTTCAAGTTTTGGTGAATATTATTAAGACCCCAAACTTCCATAGTTTACAAAGAAAAACCTTGGATACTTATTTTTTTTATCATCTTCAATGTAGGATATTTTTTTTCGTTTAAAATTATATTAATTAAGTAAGGTGGAATGTAAAACTGGTAGAAAACGATTTTTTTCCGGAAACTAAGACCATTACAGAGAAACTAAGCCGGCGGAATAAAATGATATCCCCGGAAACAAAACCTATAACTAAAATTAAGGACAAACGATAAAGTCTAAAGCCAATCAATGGCAAACCGAAATTGCAAATCTTAACCTATGCGAAGATGCTTGAGCGAGAGTTATTATTGCTCATGGCCCACCAACGATAACATTAGCTATATAAACAAATGCCGAGAAACCCTTTTTCAAATTTAAAGAACATAGACTCCACAAACCGACAAGAAAGAACCCCTACAAAAAACATTAAAACTATTTTGGATACATCTCTATCTGCCCATAAACATTTACACTTCACTATAACCTACATCCCAAGTTCAAAGGGAGCAAAAGTCTGTATTGCTCCAAGAGACAATATACACTTTTCTTAGTCAACCACTACTCTCGCTGCTCCCATCAGCAGAAACTCTATGTATAGCTCCAAGGCCACTCCTGGATTGTCTGCCAGTAGGTCTTGAAGAATGTCCAGGTAGTTCTTGTGCGTGTCATTTTCTAAAATCGATGGAAATGGCTTCTTGGAGAAATGTCAACAAGTGCAAATAATATTTGAGTTCATTGGCTACTTCTGATCCTTTAAGCTCTATACTATCTTCACCACCAAAGACGCGATCAACATGTAGAAGTCCCTGCGGTTGTATTTACAAAATTATCAAATTTTCAACTTAGACAACAAATGATTAAAAAAAAAATATTATACAGGGTTCTGCAGCTACGACTTATTGTGTATGTCATAATTTGTTTCTATTTGCTTTATTCATCTCTCGAGGATGATATTTGCTTTTATTTCAGCTGCCACCACGGAGAAGATGGATACAAAGTTTGGTGTATAACGGATGTTAGAAAGTCCCGACTCAGCAGTGGCTCTGGAACAGCCCAAGTGTTGCAAGCTTTAGACTTGATAGACCAAAAATCTGCTTCTTTAGCTTATGAGTTTTACAGACTTTATTTTTTTTTTTTTTTTTTTTTTTTTTGTCAACAGGTCTGATTCATAGGCCAAGGCCTTAAAAGTACAAGTGGGCCAAAGGCCCATTAGTGAATATTACAACCCGACCCAACAAAACTGGAAGCGATGAGACTGTCACGTGTCGTCTCCGCAGGAAAGCCGGCATGCAAGGACACGCGTCGTGAGAAGAGCACCGCCGGAAAACCACCGCAAATCGTCGAGGAAAACGGGACGGAGGCTCACCGGAACCAATTCACCAAAGGATCCAAAGACCACTCGCCGATCTTAAGCGACTCGAAACCGCCGCGAAAACCCTGCATCAAAAGACCAACAGTAACTACAACCCCACTGAATCCAACCAATCCCAAGGAGGCGCCTCCGCTGAATCGGGTAAAACCCGATCAAAGACCACCGTGAGTTTTACAGACTTTATTTAGAAGTATAGATGCCACATTTCACTCACAAACCATAGTTAACAAGAGGTTTTGCTTTGGTAAATGATGACAACCAAGTGAAAAACTAGATGACAATTTTTTTGGGAGGTTTACAGCTAATAAGCAAGCAGGAGTGCTTTGGGTGACAAGTTTAGGCCGTTTGTTAGGTCCAGTAGCCACCTTCTCAATCCAGTAAACCGTCTATAAGCACTCTATGTACATCAAAAGAAGAATGTAGATAAGAGGTCAAAGAAGAGTCAAGAGAGCAGAGCAGCGATGCTCTTTTCTTTTCAGCTAATTAAGACACCACTCAACGGAAAAATGTAGATGAACAAAATGAAAACAAGAAAGCAACAAATACAAATCAAGGGTCCAAGATGATAAAATAAAAACAGTTAAAAAATGAATAGATAGATAAGAGTCTATGCCTAGTTGTGCAGTTGCAATGAGCTTGGAACATAAGAGCACACAATTGGGTAACAGTATCTGTCTCTAGATTCACCAAGATCCACTTGTTTCAAGTATCCATTATTTCCAATGATGTAAGCAATGTTGCGAAATCTACTTCTGTCTTTATCAACAACCACAGCGACCTTCTCCTCCTCGTCAACAAAGAAACTCCCAGCGTAATCACGAAACCGAATACCAATGAGTGGTTTCATATCAACAGCCAAGAACAAGTTGCTCCACGACACTGCATTGGGCTCGATCTTACTAGTAATCCATATCTTGAGGGTGTAGCCTCTCTGGAATAGCACAGCAAGCTGCTCTTCTCTAACACTAGAAAGAGTCACAGTCTCTCCAAAGAAAGCGTGGAAAGGCAGAGGCAGACGCGGTCCAAATCTCTCCCTTGTAAAATCAAAGGAGACAAGGAAATCAGGGATGGTATCTCCACGTATCTCTGGACCAACTAATGGAATCATCTCTTGAGCAAACCAATAAGTGTTGCCCTTTAGAGACAAGCCACGGTGAGTAAACGAAACATCCCAGTCCGTAGTGTAATCATCCATGTATTATTATTAGAGTCTAAACAGTAAATCTCAAACTCAAAAATTCGCTTCTTACCACTCTGGTCACAATAATTAACAAATCTCAAGACTTTGTGCTTCTTCTTCTCACTGTCGTATCCGATAGCGTACCTGTCCCATCTGTGATAAGAATTGCTGCTGGGTTCGATCCACCTTGTCTGACCCAAATAAGGATTCCAGACAACAAGTCTAGAGGAGTCTTTGTCTTTGTCTTTGGTGATGCAGCATAAGAATAAACCGTTGCAGTGGAAGATTTGTGTTATGTCGACTCCATCTGCGTCGAGATTACCTATACGCTCTATAGATGGATAGAGGAGATCGACACTCATCAAGGAAACTCTATATTCCATCATCATCACCACCTCAATTCCCTTCTTATTTGTTGTGTGCCTCTTTAAAAAGCTCTCACCTTTCGTTAAAGTGTTCCACTTTTTGCATGTCAATCGCAATTGTCCCAGAGATGTCACCGGAATCCTAGAGATCACCTCCTCCTCCACATCCCTTGGAAGATCACACATCATTCTCTCTTTGCCCTTGTCTCTAACCGAACCTCGCAAATCTCTCTTCTCTTCAATGTTTCCAGACCCGACCAGATCCGTGTTCGGTCAGGTCAACAAATCTAAATATATGTCCTAGATGGGCTTATTAAAACTCTTATTTTTGACCCACAAAAGGGAAGCATATTCACTAACACATTTTGAACTGGGCCCAAAACCAAATGTTGCTACCTAATCGCCTCCCCAATATTTTACGTTTAAATCCTAGGTTTGATGACGATAAGGAAAAAAAAAAGGTATCCTAAATTAATTTAAAGTAAGTATATCCATTCGGGTACCCATTCAGATTCAGATCGGATTTTTCGGGTTTTCGAATTTAAGGCTAAAAAATCTATTGGGATATTTTATATATCGGATCAGGTTTGATTCGGGATTAATCGGGTTCGGTTCAGATTCGGTACCCGAAATTATTATAAATTTTCTGAAAACTCGAAAAAAATATTTAAAATATCAAAAATATTTGAAGTACCCGAAAATCCCGTAAAAATATACTCAAATTATCTTAAAATATTCGAAAGTACTCAAAAATATATGTATTATCCAGAATATTAAAAAATATTCAAACTACCCAAAAATACTCGAAAATATCATAACTAACAGAAATTAGATAAAAATTTGGGTTACTTTGGGTATTCATTCAGGTTCGATTCGGATATTATCTGATACCTAAAATACTTTGACTTAAGTTCCATTCGGGTATTTTTTAAAATTGGTTTGGATCGGTTTCGGATAGGGATCGGGTTCATGTTCAGATTCAAGTTTGAGATAAAATGTCCAGCCCTATTTAAAGTTACTAGGTATATGCCCGCGCTACGCTGCGGGTTGATTTTATTAAAATATTATTTATCAATTTATTATAAATTTTACAATAAATAGATTGTATTGTGTATCTATTATATTGTATATTCAAAATTGTTGCAATTATATTGTTTTTGCTTATGTATTAGTTAGATTTTGATTTGTGTCATATATCATTTCATGTTTTATGTATTTTTCAGTACTCAAAACTTTTTGTTATTTATTTTGAATATTTTTACTATTTGGTAAATAAGTTTCGTTTTGATTCCATTAAATTTTTTGCTCTAAATATAGAATTTTTTTCCGGCTTTGCATGATTATATTATTTATAGTTTTGTTCATGTTCTTGATATGAAAATCTTCTCTAGAATAGGTATGTTTCTACGTATGATGATTGGCAACTACTGATTTTTTTTTAATATAATTATTTGTATACATTTTTTTTAAAAAAAGATAAACAATTTCAAAAATTATAGATTAAAATTTCATATTTTCACCAATTTTAAAATTAATTATTATTCAGCTTAAAAAGTAGAAGAATATATGATTGTACATTTTCATATTCTTGTTTGGCAAATCCAAATAAATGTCACTGAAATGAGGACAAGACTTTTTTAGAACAATAAATAAATAATTATCAATGATAAAGATGAACTTAAAAGACTGTTTTGGAATATTTACTTATATAGCCATGACACCACTTATGAAGTCTTTACTCGTTTTGCTTTGACGCCACTGATGAGTCAAGAATGTCTATATGCGTACACCATTTTTGTTGTTGCAGCTCCATCAGCAATTAGCATTAACAGACCAATAAGGGAAAGAATGAAGAGTTTACCAATCATATGCCTCGTTAAAAACACCAAGAGAAGATTCTGGTATGATTATATCCACTTCCCACTAATGAGATTTCATTGCAGACATATTGGTTTTGGGGTATATTTATATGCATACTAAATAATGGAATTTATGGAATTTATTGACCTGGCTCTAAAGTACGAGACGAAGAGACCTTGTTTTTACAATATCTACACTTAAAACATAAGTCATGTGTTTTTCTACTTCTTTGCTTTACTCCAAAACTTCTACAACACAAAATCTTCGTGATCAACTGTTGGCCCCATGAGATCTGCAAAAACAAATGAGAAAGTCCCTGAATATCTCTCAGCTTTCTAACGTCAAGATGCTATTTTAATATCTTTAGAACATTATGTGGTTCTGACGAACGAAAAGCATAAATTATGTAGTACATCAAATGACAGAAATAGAAGAGGTCAATGAGTTTGTTGTACCAACCCAGCAAATAAAAATCTGATAATTTTGTGTTGTCTTTGTAGAGTGTGTCAACCATATGTGGCGGCTTCAAGTAAAAGAACCCATAAGAAACATATATCAACTTGATTTTCAGGTGAAAGGAGAATCAGATTGTGTCTGGCATTACACACCTCACAACATACGCCTAGTAACGCTCCGCAAGCCCCGCACTTGTGCTCTGTAATCAGAAGGGTAAACAAAATTGGTCTTAGATTTTTTACGGTTTAAGTTTGATATTATCAAATTACATGTTTGGATCACCAATTAGATAATTTATATTTTTTTTAAAAAAACCCCAATGAGGTAGTAGTACCTTAACCTTCTTCAGACGTGATGATCCTGTCACCAGTTTATAATCATATAGCACCAAAACACGCCAGAACTCATATAGATTGTTAGACATATGATTTCCACAAGAGCGGACATGAGACCAATGAACCAATGGGTGCTCCTTAGGATCAATCATCAGACAACTCCTTCAGGCATAAAGAATATTTTAGAGCTGACATCAACAAAAAGTAAGAGAAAAACTAACTGCTTAATACTGTTACCCGAAAGCATGTTTCCATATTCTGTCCACCAAATCCCAATCAGAAACGATGCCATCTTTGATGGGTGACAATATCTGGTGACAGAAAATGAAATTTGTAGTTAACTAACCACTTCACAATTATAACATTAATCAAAAGAGGAGAAGCTAATAACCTCCATATGATGCTAGCGGTAATTCAAGGCTTGGTTATTAGCTTCATATAACATACAACTAGCATCATGTGATTGGACATGTACCTTATAATCAATATCATGAGATTGAGCTTGTGAGAAGGAGTTTGGAATGCGCTAGCCTCGTTGAGGCACGTCTCCTACCTCCACCACTGGTGATTTTCTCGACTCCATGTTTCTCCTATCAGCCTGATTCAAGAGGGAAGACAACAACACAATTAAAGCAATAGTCTTGTCAAAATCACACATAGACACATATTTTTGGCGAACATTTATCTTATTAAAGATCATCAATTATATATTCAAAGAAATCTACTGCATGAATACTAAACTTCTAGACGGAGCTCAAAGATGCTTTCAAATGAATCGCTTACAATAATTTTTTACTTCAAGTGACAATGAGTCGCAATAGAATCAATCTATCATCATAATCGTAATTAAGCAATGGTTTAAGAGTGCAAATGATTCAGCTATACATATAGGATGAAGAAATGAGATGGAGAAACATTTGATAAGATTTGTAAAACCCTTCATATACGGTGAGAAGAGATCATCCATGGCTTCTCTCTCTCTCCTACGCCTTGTCTTTCGCAGCTTGGTTCCTTCTTCACGAATGGAGTGGTCTTTGACCAATCAGCACATTCCCCACTGGAATCGACCTCTCCAATGGTCTCGGAGGGATCAAGGAATCGAATTAAACTCAGTGGGGATATCACTGTTCGAACGCCTGTGAGATTTTCTCGGAGGTAGACTCTCACCCGACGATTCTAGAAGAGGTTGAGTTAAACCTCGTGAACAGCGATGGAGGCAAAAACGAAGAAGGGTTGTTGTTGTTGTTGTTGTTGTCAAAGCCGCCGGAATCTCTATCCTCCATTGAGACGTCGTGATGAGAAGGGCTTAACAGAGGCAAGGAATCAAGGAGAAGAAAGAGGAAGACTGAGACATTTACCTGATCTGCGAAGATGGAAATGGTGAAGCTACATGAGAGAAGATCGATTAAAAGACTCATGATTTAGTCGGGAGAATACTTACATAGATGGATTGCGAAGTACGGGAGAAATTATGCAGCATCGATCTGGATTTTTAAAGAGAATTCAAGCGGCTTGAAGAAGCTGGATGAGGGATACCCGTACAGACGGAGATGATTTGAGGAGAATCCGGAAGATCGATTAAGAAGCATAGATCTGATTTTTAGAGAGTTCAAGCGACATAGAAAAAGGAAGAAGCTTTTGGATCGATTGTAAATCAGCTTCTGCGAGGGATACCTGTACAGCTGGATTGTGACGTGGGTTCATGTTTTATTGTGATTGGTTTTATGAATTTTTTTAGTAATTGATGTGTCATCTTCTGAAAGCTTCAAAATGCTGAGTTGTCAGTCTCAGGAGAGACACTTTTCTCATTATAGTAATGATTATTAGGACGTAGGATAGTCTAAATTGGATTTATTATCTTGATTAGCTACAATAATGCATCGTTTAAAAGTCATCCTGGTGTAATTTAAACTCACACGTACAATTCAGCAATAGATTTTCTTCTTCTTTTGGTTAAGAACTTCAGTATTGCTTAGTCGTTTCTTCCTGAATTTTAGGTGGAGAAAATGGCCTAAGATATTCGAATGTGTCAAAGTGATGATCTAGTGGTAATAAGTCAGTGTAACCTAATGAATTTTTTTTTTTTTTGTTAATTTTCTTATGTATTATTTGTTTTTGTATTTATAGACTTCATCCTTTGCAATAAAAATGATGAACTAAATATAACTTCATTATTATATTTAAGCGCTAAAATCCTTTGCAAATATGTAACCCTTTTTTTTAGTGTTCATAAATACTTATTTTTCCCCTTCATTTCTATTATATATTGATGTATATCTTGTCGGCATTATAATAATTCCAGTGGGGTTTTTCATTGGTTTGTGAGGAAGATACATGATTGGAGAAAATTAAAAGGTTTAGAAGGGCTATCTAAGTTTGCCTGGTATAGTAATGTTAAATTGGTTGATTATGGTGGGAAATTGTTGGTTTTGTGGGTCAAGAATGTGCCTTTTAGTAGAGTATAAGGAAAAGATGATTTGGTGTGCTATGATTAAGTTTGAAAGGCATAACAGCGAAGAGGTTTCGGGGGAATGTCGAGTGCTTAAAGTTCCTAAGCCTTACAAATTCATGTATCTATTGCTGCTACTCTTTGATGAATGACTCATGAATCAGTTTTGAATTGCAAGTTATATCACTTTTCTTTTCTTTTCTGTGTGTCACTCATGTCTTGTGTGTTTTTTTTAGCGGAATTCAGGTTAAACATGTGTACTCGCTTGCTTGCTTATTGATGATTAAGCTTATTTTGCGACTTGTTTCTTCGAGAAACCTTTTGATCCCAAAATCCTTTCTACTACTGCTGCTACTGTTTTATTAATGACCCGTGAGATAGGTTTGAACGTAATTAATCACGCTATATCGCTTCTGAATGCTACTCTTGTGTTTTTAACAGAATGCATGTTTTGTATGTAAACATCTGCACTCATTCTCTAAACTTATTTCGTGACTTGTCTCTTTGATAACCCTTGGATCCCAGTACCCTAATGCTTCACTTCTTATGAAGGATTTATGAGTGTTGTGTTTGTCAATTGTAACAGTCCTTTGGGGATTTTCTCATTTGGGTGATGAGTGATCAACTTAAGAATTTGGGTTTAAAGTGTTTTATGTTTGAGACTTTATGTTTTATATTGAAGAGAACGGAAAATTTTATATTTATCCATTCGTACTTGAGAAAAGTCATAAAATAGCACAAAAAACATACCTTATCATAAATATAGCACCAAGAAAAATAATTCACATTTTTAGCATTATTTTAATTACAAACACTTTTATAGCATTATATAATTTAGGGTTTAGGGTTAATTATTTAGGGTTTAGGGTTTAGTATTTAGGGTTTAGGGTTTATTATTCAAGGTTAGGGTTTAGTATTTATGGTTTAGGGTTTAGTATTTAAGATTTAGGGTTAGGGCTAATTTAGTGACAAAACATGTTTTTGTGCTATTTTTATGATTTTTCTTCCTTCGTACTATATTTTTGACAAGTCATGTTTTTTTGTGCTATTAATGCGATTTACCCTTCATAGCAAACTTAATCAGCATTTAATTTTTGGATTTTTCTATTCAGCAACGCAAGGTTTTGCTCTTTTTTTAAATTTAATTAAGCTAACTAACTTCAATTTTACAACCTAGAAGACTTATTTTCACGTTCTTAGAAATAATGGAAATGAACACGGTAAAGTTACATCATTTTTTTTTTTTGAATAACTAGGAGGTTATTATATACATAAATTTACATTCTGAAATTTATAAATTTTAATCAACGGAAAAAATGTCCAAAATCTTGGTTTGTTTACTAACTTTGAATCTTCTATTACTCTCTGGATTATCAAACACAGCATTGGCTCGAGTATACCTACAATCTCATTAGATTTAGAACAATAACAGATTAATCAGTATCTTTTTCCACAAATATTCGAGTTGGTGATATTGAAAACTTGTACCAATGCAAGTTTGTACTCAATATAATCTTCTGGAATCATAATATTTTGTTCAGAAAATTAAAGAAAGAACTTGGTCCAACTGAGTGAAATAGAAAAGTAATGTCCAAAAAAGGAGAGATGGCAAAGTAATTCTATCCATACAGAAAAGGAGCCATGAGCGCATAAAACGACACGCAGTTCGTTTTCTAACTGGACTTAGCGCGGAACTGCATTTTTTGATATCCTTGATCTGGCTCAATTGGCTTGCTTGAGCTCATGTTTCTGATGATCAAGTTGCTAATTTCCAGACATGGCCTTTTGATTGTTACACTGTGCAGGACACTTAGCAACCCGGGTTCAGAAACCAAGAAAAATGTAGTCTCAAGTGTTGTCTAGATTCGTTGGATTCTCTCAGAAGCTCCAAACCCGTATCTGATTTTACACACATGCTTTGAATCAATGCTCTATGATGGTGTGATCTTTAGAGGTGCTGAATTTTGATGTCTTTGTTACAGTCCCAGCTGAAGAATCTTACAGTTGATAAAAAGGGGATTGGTTCTTCATGAAGGCAAGATAAAGAATCGCAGGAGGTCATGTTATTGGTAGATGAAGGGTTAAGGCAGCTTTGTGGAGATTTCTATGGTGGTCAGGAACAATCTCAGTACATGTCTTGGTGGATCAAAACCGAGCTGATCATTCCGTAAGACTTTTCCGGATAAATACCAAAACTCTTTTTCTTAAATGGTGTTCTTGAAAGGAAGAGCGGGTTCATGAAGAGAGCTGGAAATTGTTCCACTTGGTATCTTAGAGGAATCACGACAGAAATGCTTATCGATGACTTGTCAGCTGAGACTGCCAGGATCTGCGGAGGAGAAACAGAGGATAGTGATGAGGGACATCTGGAGATATTAAAAGAAAGAGGGCCAAGGGATTTGTGCTGGGTCAAATTCTGTATTGAAATTGATACGAGAAAATGTTGAGGAATTAAGGTATCAATATAATGAATGCTAACATAAATATTTGCTGTGAGAATCTAGATGCTTAAAGTTTAACATTAATTCTATGCTGTGAGGAAATGTGTAAGGGCCCTAGCCCGGCCCATTTGAGATAGTCTTAAATGAATTAATTTGGCTACCTATATCACCAAGTGCACTTACCTTTTCCGGTCACTTGCCTGAAAGAACTCCAGAGTTAAGCGTGCTTGGGCTGGAGTAGTCCCAGGATGGGTGACCTTCTGGGAAGTGACTCGTGGTAGCATGTGTGTGAGGACAAAACACATGGGAAAAGGTCAGGGGTGATTATAGGGTCAGTGGATTAATCGGTCGGGCCTACCAAAAATAACGCACCGACCGTCGGACAGGGGTGGGGCCCACGAGCCCGACGAGAGGGATGGGTGACTCACCGGTAGGGGCGGACGGGGCGTTACAAGTGGTATCAGAGCTCAGGGAAGTCAAACCGATTCTGTCTCGGGAGACAATCCTGGGGTTTGAGGGTTATGGTTGCTCCGGTTATGAGATGCGGAATTCGGGGACGAATTCCCATTAAGTGGGGGAGAATTGTAAGGGCCCTGGCCCGGCCCATTTGAGATAGTCTTAAATGAATTAATTTGGCTACCTATATCACCAAGTGCACTTACCTTTTCCGGTCACTTGCCTGAAAGAACTCCAGAGTTAAGCGTGCTTGGGCTGGAGTAGTCCCAGGATGGGTGACCTTCTGGGAAGTGACTCGTGGTAGCATGTGTGTGAGGACAAAACACATGGGAAAAGGTCAGGGGTGATTATTGGGTCAGTGGATTAATCGGTCGGGCCTACCAAAAATAACGCACCGACCGTCGGACAGGGGTGGGGCCCACGAGCCCGACGAGAGGGATGGGTGACTCACCGGTAGAGGCGGACGGGGCGTTACAAGTGGTATCAGAGCTCAGGGAAGTCAAACCGATTCTGTCTCGGGAGACAATCCTGGGGTTTGAGGGTTATGGTTGCTGCGGAATTCGGGGACGAATTCCCATTAAGTGGGGGAGAACTGTAAGGGCCCTGGCCCGGCCCATTTGAGAAAGTCTTAAATGAATTAATTTGGCTACCTATATCACCAAGTGCACTTACCTTTTCCGGTCACTTGCCTGAAAGAACTCCAGAGTTAAGCGTGCTTGGGCTGGAGTAGTCCCAGGATGGGTGACCTTCCGGGAAGTGACTCGTGGTAGCATGTGTGTGAGGACAAAACACATGGGAAAATGTCAGGGGTGATTATAGGGTCAGTGGATTAATCGGTCGGGCCTACCAAAAATAACGCACCGACCGTCGGACAGGGGTGGGGCCCACGAGCCCGACGAGAGGGATGGGTGACTCACTGGTAGGGGCGGACGGGGCGTTACAAGAAACTGTAAGGGCCCTGGCCCGGCCCATTTGAGAAAGTCTTAAATGAATTAATTTGGCTACCTATATCACCAAGTGCACTTACCTTTTCCGGTCACTTGCCTGAAAGAACTCCAGAGTTAAGCGTGCTTGGGCTGGAGTAGTCCCAGGATGGGTGACCTTCCGGGAAGTGACTCGTGGTAGCATGTGTGTGAGGACAAAACACATGGGAAAAGGTCAGGGGTGATTATAGGGTCAGTGGATTAATCGGTCGGGCCTACCAAAAATAACGCACCGACCGTCGGACAGGGGTAGGGCCCACAAGCCCGACGAGAGGGATGGGTGACTCACTGGTAGGGGCGGACGGGGCGTTACAAAATGTCTGTGATTTCAGCTGCATTTGGAAGATCCAGCACAGCATCACGCAGCTCGTCCTGCAAAACAAGATTTGGTAAAGTATTACAACATTTGGAATGAATACAAAAGCTCTAATGAATCATCTCAAGATATGGACCTCATGCAGCATCATCTCTAGCCTCAACAACCCTGAGTGTTGCCGAAAAAGCAGCAAAGAGTTGGTTTATTTGCTTGAAACGGAATTCACTCTATCTAGACTAAACCAAATCGAACCATATAAGTTATTAAACCGAATCGAATAATTAGTGTAAACCAATAAATCAGAAACGGGAAAACCGATAAATTGTAAACCGACAATGAAATTGCTTATCGTTTTTCACTTTAATTTGAAATTCAAAGAGCAAGCGAGTTACAGACCCAAAACAAACTCGTTCTAAGCAAATCTTTCTCCGTTTCTTTCTTCTCCGATCGTGTTTTCTCCGTTTTCTTTCCCGGCGGAAATGGCGGCTCCGTCTGATCCAGATCTCTCTCTCTATCATCCGAGGATAAACCTTCAAAGATTTAACATTCCAGGTACACATACATGTCGAGATTTAACATTAACAATATCATACGTTCTCTCCTCTTTCACGCTCATCTTCCTCCTACTTACTGGGTCGAGGCTTTACATGTCACGGCTCACCTTCTAAACATCATTCCCTCCTCCACCATTAAAGATCAAACTCCTTTCTATCTTCTGTTTAACAAAACTCCTACATACGATCATCTTCGTGTGTTTGGATGTCTTTGTTTTCCAAACTTAAATCGTCCCACAACTCACAAATTATCACCTCGTTCTACAGCCTGTATCTTTCTCGGTTATCCATCTCATCACAAAGGCTATCGGTGTCTTGATATTAAGACTAACAAGATCATTATTTCTAGACATGTTGTCTTTGATGAGTTTGTTTTTCCAGCTTCTTTTCCTAAATCGCAGGCAAAACCAAGCTCGTATGATTTTTTGGATGCGGCTGATGAACCTTCGGCCATGTTCCGAGACATTCTTACAGCACCTGCAGTCATCACAACTCCTTCTGTGATCATAAACACTCAGCCATCTGTTTCTGCTCCCCGAGCTATCTCAGCCCCTGCCACTCGAACTCGATCTCGGACCATCAGACCTACTCCATACTCTCGGCCTCAAACGAGAAGCAAGAGTGGTATTTCAAAACCTAAACAGATCATTTCTCTGATCTCTTCCAGCGTGTCTCCTTTACCTCAAAACCACCAAAAAGCTCTTTCTCATCCGGACTGGAAACCAGCCATGATTGATGAGTACAGTGCTCAAATTGATAATAAGACTTGGAGCTTAGTACCTCGTCCTTATGGAGCTAACGTTATTAATTCTCTTTGGTTGTTTAAGCATAAACATGATGCAGATGGTGTCTTGACACGCTACAAAGCAAGGCTGGTGGCTAATGGTAAGACGCAAGCTGAAGGCATTGACTATGACGAAACTTTTGCTCCGGTAGTGAAACCAGCAACTATTCGTACTGTACTTCATGTGGCTGTTTCAAGCAAATGGAGCATTCATCAACTTGATGTCAAAAATGCCTTCCTCCATGGAACAATCACTGAAGATATCTATATGCATCAGCCACCTGGATTTGTTGACAAGTCTCATCCTCACTATGTTTGCAAGCTTCACAAAGCCATCTATGGCTTAAAGCAAGCACCTCGTGCTTGGAATGCTCGGTTCACATCGTTTCTCTCAACAATTGGCTTTGTGGCAAGTCGCTGTGATCCTTCATTGTTCGTTTACAAGCAAGGAAGTGCGACTGCGTATCTGCTTCTTTACGTTGACGACATTGTCTTAACTGGTTCTTCAAGTTCGATTATATCGGGTTTTATCACACTACTCAAAGGCGAATTCCCTATCACTGACATGGGCCAACTTCGCTATTTTTTGGGTGTTAAGGTGGATTACAATCAGGCTGGTATGTTTCTGTCACAAACTCAGTATGCTAAAGACATAATTCAGCGTGCAGGAATGGAGGAATGTAAACCACTGGCCACGCCTTCTGATGTGAACTCCAAGCTCTCGGCTGACGACGGAGATCCGATTGCAAACCCCACTGAGTACATGAGCTTAGCGGGTGCTCTGCAGTATCTTACATTAACAAGGCCGGACATCACTTATTCAGTTCAACAAGTCTGCCTGTTTATGCATGATCCGAGAACCAGCCACCTCAACGCACTAAAACGAATCATTCGTTATCTTAGTGGTACTTGTCATCACGGCCTGCAGCTTTATTGTACACAGAAAACAGCATTGACAGCTTACTCTGATGCCGACTGGGCTGGCTGTCCGGATACAAGACGGTCCACATCTGGGTATTGTATCTACCTAGGTGACAACCTCGTGAGCTGGTCCTCTAAACGCCAGCAAACTGTATCACGTTCAAGTGCGGAGTCGGAGTACAAAGGCATTGCTAATACTGTGGCAGAAACTTGTTGGATCAGGAATCTGATGCTTGAACTTCATCTCCCTATTCGGTCTGCTACATTGGTATATTGTGACAATATAAGTTCTGTATATATGTCCAATAATACAGTCCAACACCAGCGGACGAAACACATCGAAATAGACCTTCATTTTGTTCGAGAAAAGGTGGCTCTTGGACAAGTAAAAGTTCTTCACGTGCCTTCATCTCTGCAGTACGCAGATATCTTCACTAAAGGCTTACCAACTAGTCTATTCAACGATTTTCGAGACAGTTTAAACGTTCGACGCATCGACGCTTCAACTGTGGGAGGGTAAAAGATATTATGCTAAGAATATGCTTGATACGTTAGTTACGTTGAATTCAAATGTTCATAGATAGTCATAGATACTCTCCTAGACTATAGGATCGGTTGTAACAATAACTCTCCTATATATTGTATGTATCCCCAATCAATAAAGATGAAGGAAATCATTCATACTTTCACACATAGGTTCTCGCGAAATTGCATACATCTATTTCATTGATCTTTATTTCTCTCTCTCTTTTTCATTTTTTTTGGCAGAGCCAGTCGTGAAACTGATTCTTGAACGCTCAGAGATGGAATGGCTGGAATATGATGCTCTTAGAGCACTCTTTAGTGCCGCGGATAATCTCCCCCTATCCACAGTACCTGCGGAACCATGGCAGATCCATGAGGGTTTGTTCCGGTATGATGATGTCGAATCAATTGACTATATGGATTGGGAATTTGATGCTGAGGTTGTATTGCCCAATTAGTTACATTGAAGGAAAGGCTCCCGGTGATATTCTGCACACAAGGGTTTATAAGACTAGGGAATCCCCTTCCTTTTTTGTACATTATCTTTCCATTGAGAAAGAAGAAAGCATCGGAGTAGATGAAGACGACGATGGGGATGAAGACGATGGGGATGAAGACGATGGAGATGATGACGATAACAACGATGGAGATGACGATAACGACGATGGAGGTGAAGACGATGGGGATGAAGATGATGACTACGGTATAGACTGGGACGAGGTTTTCATAGTTGTCGATCCAGATAATTATGTTGATCGTGTTGGACCTACTGTTAAAGCAGCTTGTTTAGCAAGGGATCTTCAAGGCCCTCATCCTGGGTCTGATGTGCCTCCCTCTGCTACGACATATCAGGTAAGGTGTTTATGTTCTGCACCTTAAAGTAAGTTTCTGCTCGTCGTTTAGAATGATAGTAGTTGTTCCTCTCAGTTTTGCTTCTGGTTTTCAAGGAATAATAACAGAGTTAAGATTCTGTTGTTTATCTCGTTTTCACTAGTGTAAAGCTTTTCCTTCCTGTTCATAACTTCATTACTACTTGTTATGTTATTCAGCCTATCATATCAATCGCCATTGAAGATGCTTGGGAGCATATTTTGACTTGCCTTTCCAGAATTGAGCATTTGCCATTATTGGGCGAGGGTGCATCTTATTTTGCTTCATCCGAGACGGAAGAGAAGAAAGCCTTAGGTTTTCCTAACTTGAAGAAAAAAGGAGCCCTCCAGAATTCACTAATGATGGCTGTTGTTCGAGATGATAGCAGTGGAATTGGACCAAATATGCCAGCGCTTGTGAGGCAGGATCAAATCATTGCAATTTTGAATTTGCTTGACCAGATTGGGAGTTTTCAGCTGAATAATGTGTATGCTCATAGCCAGCGATTGAAGACTGAAGCCGTAGTAGCCTTTGTCAGAGCTCTATGCAAAGTCTCTATCACAGAACTGCAGTCTCCTACGGATCCTCGAGTATTTAGCCTCACAAAAGCGTAAGCATTTCTTCTTTGATACAACACAGAATGAGAAATGTACATACATAGTGAATACATCTCATATTGGCTAACACTATGATAGTCTAATAAGATGCCAACTGACATATCTCTTTTCTTTCTGTTCAGCCACTACAACATGAACAGGCTATTCTGGTCTCGCATCCTATCAGATTTTTTTGTATCTGTTGGCTTGTCGGAGAATCTTTCTGTTGCGATATTTGGGACGACAACTGTCTATGAAGTTCTTGGAACGTGAGGAGCTGGCTAATTACAACTTTCAAAATGAATTTCTTCGACCGTTCGTCATTGTTATGCAGAAAAGCAGTTCCGCTGAAATTAGAGAACTAATAGTTCGGTGCATTTCCCAAATGGTACTCAGCCGTCTCAGTAATGTGAAATCAGGGTGGAAAAGTGTTTTCAAGGTATATTCTAAGCTTCGTATTGTTTATCTGTTTTTATTTGAAAACATGCTCTCTAGTGGTCGACATGTTTTACTGAGTGGCCAACCAAATTACCTTTCAGGTTTTCACAATTGCAGCAGCTGATGAAAGGAAGAAGATTGTATTGTTGGCGTTTGAGACGATGGAAAAAATTGTCCGAGAGAATTTTTCATTTATCACAGAGATGGAGGCAACAGCTTTTACTGATTGTGTTAGATGCCTTATAACTTTCACAAACAGCAAGTTCAACGATGTTAGCGTGAATGCTATCGCGTTTCTACGATTCTGTACTCAAAAACTTGCAGAGGGAGGCCTTTTGTGGAAGAAATTTAGGAGGGCCTGCTCTATCCTGGAATGACGGGTTGAAAAGGCTCACAGATTCATCGTCTTTCTTTAGCTTTGTAGGATGGAAAAAAAAACATGTTTTTTGTTATCAAAGATGCTTCAGTTTTGCTCAGATCAGCGAGACACACTGACACATTGTATAACAATATCTACATATCGAAATAACGGTTTGCCCCTTTGTAAATGCAGTCGCGAATTCGAATCGTGTAAAACCTTTGCTGGTGGATTCTGGTTTGATATAAAAGAAAAGTAACCAGTTACATTTTAACCTAAAAGTAGTAGTTAATTATGAAAGAAGAAATAGTCTCCAGCAACTTGGTTGGAGACTATTTCTTAGATATAGAAACCTAACCAAAACTCAACTCACAACAGCTTTGGTTGAACCAATAATTTTGGTGCGTTATATTAGGCCGCGATAGCAACATTTAATTTTGGGTCGGTAGGCATAGCTTGGTGCCGTTACGGCCCAGTTCTAAATGTGTTAGTAAATCTATGATGATACATCCTCTTGCATGTAACTGGGCCATATGCTTTCCTTTTGTGGGTCAAAAATAAGCCCATCAAGGACATATATTTAGTTTTGTTTACCTGTCCGAACAGAAGAGAGATTTGCGAGGTTAGGGTAAAGAGAGAATCGATCCGAAGATGTGTGATCTTCCAAGGGATGTGGAGGAGGAGGTGATCTCTAGGATTCCGGTGACATCACTGGGAGGATTGCGATTGACATGCAAAAAGTGGAACACTTTAACGAAATATGAGAGCTTTTTAAAGAGGCACAGAGCAAAGAAGAAGGGAATTGAGGTGGTGATGATGATGGAATATAGAGTTTCCTTGATGAGTGTCGATCTCCTCTATCCATCTATAGAGCGTATAGGTAATCTCGACGCAGATGGAGTCGACATAACACAAATCTTCCACTGCAACGGTTTATTCTTATGCTGCATCACCAAAGACAAAGACAAAGACTCCTCTAGACTTGTTGTCTGGAATCCTTATTTGGGTCAGACAAGGTGGATCGAACCCAGCAATTCTTACCACAGATGGGACAGGTACGCTATCGGATACGACAGTGAGAAGAAGAAGCACAAAGTCTTGAGATTTGTTAATTATTGCGACCCGAGTGGTAAGAAGCGAATTTTTGAGTTTGAGATTTACTGTTTAGACTCTAATAGATGGAAGGTCATTGATGATTACACTACGGACTGGGATGTTTCGTTTACTCACCGTGGCTTGTCTCTAAAGGGCAACACTTATTGGTTTGCTCAAGAGATGATTCCATTAGTTGGTCCAGAGATACGTGGAGATACCATCCCTGATTTCCTTGTCTCCTTTGATTTTACAAGGGAGAGATTTGGACCGCGTCTGCCTCTGCCTTTCCACGCTTTCTTTGGAGAGACTGTGACTCTTTCTAGTGTTAGAGAAGAGCAGCTTGCTGTGCTATTCCAGAGAGGCTACACCCTCAAGATATGGATTACTAGTAAGATCGAGCCCAATGCAGTGTCGTGGAGCAACTTGTTCTTGGCTGTTGATATGAAACCACTCATTGGTATTCGGTTTCGTGATTACGCTGGGAGTTTCTTTGTTGACGAGGAGGAGAAGGTCGCTGTGGTTGTTGATAAAGACAGAAGTAGATTTCGCAACATTGCTTACATCATTGGAAATAATGGATACTTGAAACAAGTGGATCTTGGTGAATCTAGAGACAGATACTGTTACCCAATTGTGTGCTCTTATGTTCCAAGCTCAGTGCAACTGCACAACTATGCATAGACTCTTATCTATCTATCTATTCTTTTTTCTTTTTCTTTTTCTTTTACTGTTTTTCTTTTCTCATCTTGGACTATTGATTTGTATCTCGACAATTGTTGCTTTCTTGTTTTCATTTTGTTCATCTACATTTTTCCCTTGAATGGTGTCTTAATTAGCTGAAAAGAAAAGAGCATCGCTGGTCTCTTAACTCTTCTTTGACCTCTTATCTACATTCTTATTTTGATGTACATGGATTGATAAGGTGGCTACTGGACCTAACAACCGGCATAAACTTGTCTCACTGTTCTCACCCAAAGCACTCCTGCTTATTAGCTATATACCTTACGCATGTGTCCCAAAAATTGTTATTTAGTTTTTCATCATTTACCAAAGCAAAACCTCTTGTTAACTTTGGTCTGTGAGTGAAATGTGACATCTATACTTTTAACTACAGTCTGTAAAACTCATAAGCAAAAGAAGCAGATTTTTGGTCTATCAAGTCTAAAGCTTGCAACACTTGGGGTGTTCCAGAGCCACTGCTGAGTCGGGACTTTCTAACATCCGTTATACACCAAACTTTGCATCCATCTTCTCCGTGGTGGCAGCTGAAATAAAAGCAAATATCATTCTCGAGAGATGAATAAAGCAAAGAGAGAACGACATAAAAGTGATAAGCTGTAGCTGCACAACCCTGTATAATATATAGTTTTAGCACTTTTCTTAGACAACCACTACTCTCACTAAAAGTTAGGATATTCACTGGAATATACACTAGCTTTTCAAGAGAGAATATTCTGAACAACCTGACACTTCACCATAACCTGATCTGACTATGCCTATGGAAGATTGATCTACATATTTAACTCCACACCTACAAGCAAAAGATGAATGCTTACCATTGGTAGAATCCACTCTCGCTGCTCCCATCAGTAGAGACTCTATGTTTATATACTTGGTGTACGTGTGGGTTTAAATTACACCAGTATGGACTTTAAACGTTGTATTATTGTAGCTAATCAAGATAATAAATCCAATTTAGATTATCCTCACTTAGGTTGTAATAGTACTTGTAAGCTAATCAAGATTATGAATCCAGTCTGGATTTTCAGTCGTAATAATACTTTTACATTACCAAAGTGTTAGTAGCCAATGGTAGTGTAAAGGATTGGTTCCTTTGTCCGGTTGTCCCCGGTAGACCTGAGCAAATATCCTGAACCAAAGTACTAAATTGAAACCGAACTGGAAAAGAAGATCCAAATCTGAATCCGTACCTACAAATATGGATCATAAATTCCTATATTCCAAGAATCGAAACTGAATCCGAACCGAACCAAAAACCGAATAAATATCTAAAATATCTGAACTACAATTATATATCTAATATATTAATTATATATAGACTTAATATAACAGAGTTATCTAAAATTACAATTATAAATTCAAATATATTTATTAGTTTTAAATCAAAATAATTAAATTACCCAAAATAAATGAAATATACGAAAGTTCTTGTTTTATTTTTCAAAATTTAACACTTTTATTAAAATGTAACCAATTTTATTTTATTTTTATAATTTTTCGGCTATTCGAAACGGTTCCGAATCTGAACCGAAATTTTAAAATATCCGAATGGATATTATATGCTTGGACTCAAAAATCCAAAACCGAACCCGAACGGGTACCTAAATACCCAACCCTAGCAGGGGCGGAGCTGACGTACCGGAGACTGTAGGCGGAAAAAATAGAGGCCTTCATTGTAAATGCAATGATTTTTTTAAAAAAAAATTCAAATGATTTAAATATTCAAAATAACATAAAAATAACTTCCAAAACAAAACCAAAAAAAAAACTGATAATAAGACTATCGATTCATACAAATTGTTCTTGCATTTTTTCCACAAAATCATTCATCAAGTTTTGATAACGAGATATTGGTCAAAGGACCTTATGTTTTCTATATTTATAATGGGTTGTGTAAAAAAATTTGGTCATTCAACCCATTTCTTTCTTTTGTTGTCGTAGCCTTTTAAACTTTTATAATATAAATTCAGTTCTGTTTTTTTAAGTTGTTTGTGTTCTGCTTTTGAGTTTATCAAGTTGTCTTTACATTTACCATAACAACAAACATAGTCCTTTAAAAACGGGGCCCTAAACAAATGTCTCAAATATCTGTGTTCAGCTCCGTCCACATACTTCAAACCAGGGGCGGAGGTAAGAAGGAGCTAGTGGGGTCAGCTGACCCCACCAAATTTTAATTATTACCAATAGTTTTTGAACTTTTTACTTGTTGATCCCAGTTAAAAAATTTTGTTGACCCCTACTTGTTTAAAACCCAACCTAGGTTGCTTTAAATATAGATCATTTAATTTTCAAATACACATGCATCGTTTTTCTTCCCAAAGTCCACAAAAATAAATCATGCCAAATAAAATAGGTTTGAAGTTGAAAAATCATATATACGTTAGAAAGTTTAAGGATCAGTTCTTTTTTTTTTTCCTGCTGATTTGTCATATATAGATTAAACCAAAACCATATATTTGTCTTCCTCTTTATTGTATAATATATGATACATACTTTTAAAAAATTTCTCAAATATACTAAAACAATTTTTAATTAAATATATCATAAACATGTTAAGTAAAAACGTTAGGATTATAAAAGAAAACATGCTAAATAAAAATTGGGAAACAATAACTTACATAAAAATCGCTAAATAACATTTACGTATAATTTAATTAAACAAATTTATGAATAATGAATTTTTTTTTTGGCATCATGAATAATGAATTATAGTTTACAAAAATTGTTTAACTATAAAATATTTTAGAAATTTGTTTCACTAATAAAAAGGTTTAAATATATATATATATATATATATATATATATATATATATATATATATATATATATACTAATAAAATATGTTTAAAAATATATATGGTATATTGTTCTTTTACATTTTTATATTTTATTTAATGTTTTTTTTATAATATATTGACCCCAGTTAAAATATTTTCTGGCTCCGCCACTGCTTCAAACTATCTTTAATATAAATTGTTTTTCTTTAAACTTCGAAAGGCTGATTCTAAGTTTTAAAAAGATTAAGAGCATAAAACCCGAAACTTTACCAAAAAAAAAAAAACCTTTTAAACGTATGATATATATATATATATATATATATTTTAATCATCATCAACGTAGGATACTTCAAACGTAAAATATTGGCATACGAATATTTGATTCTGGGTCGGTAGGCATAACTTGGATCTTATTATGGATCTTTGATGATGATACATCCTCTTACATGTAATTGGGCTTTGTTGCTTTTGACACTTTAAGGATAGCAAACGGTCGTTTCAGCCCAGGACTTATATGCTTTCCTTTTGTGGGTCAAAAACATGAGCCCGTCTTGGACATGTATATATAGATTTGTTATTTCAGTTTTGAAGACTAAATAAAAGTTGGACATACAAACTGAGTGAGATCTCTCAAAGGAGCTACGAGCAGACGAATCCCATGTTCTGGAAGACGTTTCTGAATGTATTTATGGCATATTTTATAAATGTAAGTGCTAAGAGCAGGTACATCGTCAGTTGTGTGGAGGTTTTAGGCACGGTATCTTAGGAGTTTTGGTTTAAAAAAAATTCAAAAATCCTTATTTACTTAAGGATCGATCCTTATATTAGAGCTTTAAGGACCGGTTTCTTAAAAACGTGGCAATCCTTGATTGGCCTAATTTTTTTTGTTTTTTTCTGTCGACCCTGAGATGGAGAACATCAATCTCCAGTCGGCCAGACTCGTCTTCGAGAACATCGATCTCCAGTCGGATGTCTACATCTGGAACTCCCTCGTGTCCGATTACTCAAAGAACTCCATGTTCCATGAAGCTCTTGAGGTATCCAGGAGATTGTTGAATTGCCAAATTTGCGTCTCTGATTCTTACACATACCTAAATGTGATTAAAGCCTATGGTGCGTTGGGTAGAGAGTTTCATGGTAGAATGATTCATACTCTTCTGGTGAAGAGTGGGCATGTCTGTGATGTGGTTGTGGTTAGCTCTTTGGTCAGCATGTATGCAAAGTTTAACTTGTTTAGAAATTCAGTACAACTGTTCGACGAAATGTCTGAGAGAGATGTTGCGGCTTGGAGTTATTCGGAAGAATGGAAAGCTCTGGATTTGAACCAAATTCAGTGTCACTGACGGTAGCTATATCAGCTTGCTCGAGGCTAGGAAAGCTCTGAATTTAAACAGAGAATCTGCAGCTCGTTCCAAAGCTAGGAAACATGAATGTGTCTCTCCTCTCTTAACCTTCTGGGTTTTGATCTTTGCAGGCTTATACAAATGAGTTAGAGCTTGAAATTGCTCATCTGCAAGCAGAAAATGCAAGACTCAAGAGACAACAAGATCAGGTAAACAAGCAAAGAGAAGCTATGATTGTTCAAATCCTCACAAACTAAAAAGGAAATAGACATCCTCTGCATTACTTGCAGTATCTTTGTTTTACACATGTTTTTGTCCAATGACATGTAAGATTCTGATACTTAAGTTCCATGTGTGTGTGTTTGTGCAGTTAAGAATGGCGGCAGCAAATCAGCAACCCAAAAAGAACACACTTCAACGGTCTTCCACAGCTCCATTTTGAGACATCTACAAGTTCTTATTCCTCTTTTGTGACTTCGCAGGTTCCACCAACAATGAGGTTTATCTTGGATGGTGAAATGCCCAGTTATTTGCAAGCAAAGGATCTGATATTGCAGGTGAGTCTGATGTGTCTTAGAGCAACTATTCAGCATCCATTTTGACAGTAGTATGAGGGTAGATATGCAACCTTTGATGTGTTCTAGGCTTGTCTTCACCCAATTGCATATTACTGTAAAGTTATTTTTCCATTATAAATTGATAGTTCAAAGTGTTTTTTTTTTTTATGTTAAGAACCCCATTTAAGGGTTCATCAATGGATGAGCAAAACACAAGAGAGTTCTTAACTATTAAAAACCATTTAAAAAACCATTAAATTTTTTTTAAGAACTCCAAATTGGGGTTCATCAATGTACATGCTCTAAGAACATGGTTTTGGTTTTAGTAAAGTTGATTAGTGGGAATTATTAAGGTAACGGATCCTTCCATTATATTGGCCCTGTTCTTTTTGGCATCGCAGCGATTGGATCTGCGATCCAAATTTCTTCATAATTTTTTATTTAGTTAGCCTTTGCTTATAAAAAAGTAGTCGCAGCGATTAAATAAGAGAAGAAGTCCGGCGACGCGGGTGTCGCAACAGTAACCCAGCGACAGTTTTCATCTTCATTCTCTCTCCTCTGCGATTGAAAAATCTGTTATTCCCTTGTTCTTTTTCCATCTTGCTTGTTAACTTATCAATCGCAGGTTGTATCGTGCGATGCCAAAAAGAACATGCTCATTGTGTAAGATTGATTCCCATGATTTTCTTAGGTTTCTAAGATTCTCTGTCGCCTGCTACAATGGATAATGTTGTTGAAAGTATGATATGCGAGAGGAATGCAAAAGCATAGGAGCACCAAGGAGAAATGTGATATGCGGATTTAAGATGTTGGACCGTGTGTCACAATTAGTGGGCTAGGCCCATTTAAGACATTGATTTTGTCCTTGAGCTTTCCCACTAATTCATCAATTAAACACAACAAAGTTTAGTCTCTCTAGATATTGTGGCCTGTGAACTTTTTGTTTTTGTTTTCTCCTATAGTTGCTGCTGTTGTTTCCCCCTCCCTTTTTCCACCAACTGAAAATTTGGCTGGTCTGTAAGAATATAGAATAAATAAATAAATATATATATATATTATCCATTTCATGAACAATTGGAATGATTATATATATTATCTGTGTGTCTGTGTGCTAGATATTGATGTACATGTGCTATGGGATGAGAGTGACAGGAGAAAACAAAATGGTAACATGAAAACTGAAAGAAGAACAGTATAATCTAACGACAAAGTCAAAAAGTTTCTTCTTCCATATTCAACCATTAATTCAACATTGTTCCAAAGCACACATCACATGGCCTACTCAATCCAATTTCCTCTTCCATATACACTGCATGTATACCCTTTTCTTGTATTGGCACACACATAAATACCAATATAAGCATTTTTTTTTAATTCCACATATTTTTATACACATTAAATCTATAAATATATATATTTCATAGATTTAGTGGTTGGTTATAATTCACTATTTTTAATATTATCAGAAAAACTTTCAAGGTATCTTGTATTCCATGAATAAATAATATAAATGCGGATAAACTAACAAATAGTGTACGTTTAACTGTTATAATTGTTCACATTCTGAACCACCGATTTTGGTTGAATTATATATTCTTATGATGTTAACAAAAAAAAACTTTTGTGGCTAGCATATAGAAGCAGTTTGTATATCCGGATCCTTTTGATCTTCGGTTTCCTCGTTATGATAGTCCAATGTTTCGACTTGTGTTGATGTTCAGTGTATCTGGTGTTCTTTTTTTAGTTTGTGGTTTGCGTTTCAATGAGGAATATGCTGTCAATCCTACATATCTCTGGTTTGTAATCGTCATTCAAGGTTTCCGACGGTAGTTCTACAGAAGCTAATCCGGAGGAAGTTGATAAAGACGTTTGAAGAAGAAGACTTATCTCACTTGCGAGTATTCTCGTTGATAAAGGTATTAGAAGTTAAAATATTGGAAAACCGCCTGCTAGTGTAGGCTCGGGAACATCCTAATTTTACTTCGTCTCAAAATCTTTTTGTATGGTATCGCCATTGTATTATGGTTCTGTTGTCTTCACCCATATACGGGTGGGAAAGATCAATAGCCTCTGATGATTTCATACATCGAGCTTCTTCAAAAACATAATTGTATAAAATCAGTAATAATAAAACAGCGTTAAAAAAAAATAGAAGCAGTTTGTGTTAATGTATGTACACAACAATGAACATCAACGGATGAAGAGATAACGAGGGAACAAAGATCCCATGGAGTGCGGTGAATGGGATTCACAGAAAGTCTTTTTCCTTTTGGAGTCAAATCTAACATTCACTGCCCTCACTTTTGTTCTAAAACCGCGTCCAATTTAATTCTCGCCAACTTTTACTTCTATTTCTTGTTTGTTTTAATATTTTAGGTATTTAATTTTCAATAACATGCATGCAACATACAACTTTGAATTCGAGTAAAAACTTAACACAAATCACTTAACTATGTGAATCTTAGTGTGAATTCGCTGATTAGAGCTAGATGGTAATCTATCCATTTGTACTAGTGTTATAATTGTATTATATTATCATTGTTTGGATTCACTTATGTCATATGTGTGTGAGAAAGCTATAGAAAGTAAACAATTAGTTGGTAGCTGATAGATATGATTGAATGTTAAGTATGAAAATATAAGATAACAAAAACTATATAATGAAATATATATTAGTATTTTTAGCAGTTAAACGAAAACAAAAGATTTCTATCATTTTAATGTGAAATAGCATGTTTGCAACACGAAGTATAATTTGTAAGTTTGCATGTTTTCTTAATGTATATGCGATGCCTCAGTAAACGAAATTCAGGTTTTCTACAATCTAGTAATCAAAGACTTATTGTTTAAGTGGTATGCAAACAAACTCGATATAGTATACTTTTATTTGTAAATAATTTGTTTTTTTTTGTAGTTTTCGAAATGATAATTTGGAAAATTTGTCAACGTAGATTAGATTCTCTTGTACCAAGAACATAAAAATGCATAGATAACACCAAAAGATACTGCATGTGTGTATGCAAGCTGAGGAACAACGTCTCTGATGAAACCTCCAAAGTCCATGTTGAATAAGTTTCCTCCATTATTATAAAAACTATAATATATGTTTCTATATGTTTAAAATTACATTTTGTTCTATAGAATATTAGTTTTGTTGTGACCTTTTGTGAGGATTCAATGGACCCTCCATATTTGCATGTGACTGAGTGTGGAATGGGACGAGAGAATAGCGGTCTTTGATATGGACGTCACCTTATTTTTTCACATTTATCTACAAAACTAAAATATTTATATGATAAATTTTTTGTCAAAAATTTCTGCAGTTATTAAAATAAGTATTAATTACATGTTGTCGTTCTAACTTCAAATCATATATATTTATAAATCATGAAACCGTTATGTAACTTTTATTCGGTAATACAATACATGTACCCATTTTAAAAAAACTAGCTGATATGCTTTATTTTTGTTTAAGATATCTAATTTCTTGGCATGGAAAGTCACTAGATTTAAATGCACAATGACCAATACAGTATTCTGATTTAAGTGAAGAAATAAAGAAAATGTAGGGGATATGTGGTAGACAACACAAAATAAAAACCTAACTTGTTCAAATAATCTCTTCTCTTTCACCATTTAGTAAGTAACACTTGAAAATTTCTAGACCTTACCAAGTATCTCTTGATCTAGTGGTTTGGATAATCCCTTCAAGGAATGGGAAATTAGACTCTGGTTTGATAATATTTTTAAGGAATTTTGAAACGTTTATTTGATTTTAAAATTAAAATATATGGATCTTCAGACCCATTTTTTAATTTCTTTTGTCTACGAAATTTTTATTCAATAAAAGAAATTTTTATAGACCATTAACCATTTTACTATTGAGTTAACATAAACTTATATGAAAACTATTTTACAAAATATTTGTATTACCACAGTTTTATTCTAGGAGTTAACATAAACTTACTAGGTTAGCAATGTTCCTTGGGCAGTAAAATTGTCAAAAACATTTTTCATCCTATTTTTCGCTTAATTTTTTAAAAACATTTTCACAATATTTTCTAAAAACCATATTTTATTATGTTTTATATCACATTAAGAGAAAAAATAGATGAAGGCAATTTTGTCTAAAACAACTAAAAATATTTACATAGATAGATGTAGTATAGGATCAAATTAAATTAGAAAAAAATGCTACATCAATTCCTCAAAAATGAATAATTAAAAAGTCATATATGCGTGTGACTATTTATAGATTAATAATAGAGAAATTGCAATTGATACACATCAAAGTTTGAAAAATTAACTGACAGAAACTAACAAATTAATTTTAATGTGTTTTTAATAGTTAAATTACATTTCAACTCTGTTTATTCTTTCTTTGTTCTCATATGCAATTGGGTAATTATAAAAACATAGTATAATAATTAGATTAGCTTGCTAATTATTAATTGGCAACTACTTTAACACAACAATCCATATTCATATGATATAATAACTATATTAGCATGATAATTGTTAGATGATAACTATTTTAACAGGATAATTCTACATTTTTATTATATGATAAATGTATTAGCATAATAATTTTTAGACAATAAATAATTTAACACAATAACTTTACATTCTTATTATACGATAACTAGATTAGCATGATTTTGTTTTTGGTCAACAGATTAGCATGATATTCTTTATGATATACTAATTTATTTAACACATTAGTTATATGATAATATGTATTGACTTAATAGTATTGTTAGTACGATATTATTGTTAGCAGATTATATAATCCGATATCATTGTTAACACGTTATAAATGTGAGATATAACTATTAGTACACTTATAAATAGTGATTACTGATTGTTATATGAATAGTGTTAATACTAATGGTAAATTTTTAATTAATTTGAAACAGAAGACTATTTTTGGTATAAATATTTTTCCTCTTTGTTACTTTTCAAATTTTTAAATACATAATGGTAAAAACTTAATTTTTAACTTATTGATATGTATTAGATGAAATCACCCTTAATAATAATAATCATAATACAAATGCGCATATTATATAGTTATATTGATTTTGGTAATATAAGTTTACAGCTGAATGAAGAAAAGGACATGACTCACAATCAACCCATTTCATCACCCCCATGTTTTTATATATGTCGTAGTAGGTCCCATGTCACGCGGTTACGTCCTAGCCCCCACTTATTTATTCACTAATAGTTGTCTGATTTTCCCATAACTTTGTATGTAGTCCCAAACAACCTAATTGTGCATGTTCGATTTTTTTTTCTCTACTGTCGACAACACCAAATTAAGATATGTAATATGATTCACCAAACACTTTTTGGTAAAATGATTCACCAAACATATGATGACCATCTATTCTATACAAACAAACAATTCATACAGCTTTTAGGTTCTCTCTCTACCTTTCTCTCTCAACCTTTCTCTCCCAACAAAAGAAAAAGTAGATCTGGTCTGCTCCCTCTCCGTTGCTTGGTTCTTTACCGGCGATGTGAGAGGGAGGCTTTTGCTTTTGTCTCCAATCAATAAGGTGTTCGTTTGCGTGGTGGTTCTGGAGGCAGACGTCTCTTTCTCCGGTGTTGCATGATGTGTTAAGGTGGAGAGGCGAGGCGTGTAGCGGTGGTTACTAAGGCGTGTAGCGGTGGTTCTTTTCTGAGCTCGGGAGCTGTTAGAGGGCGACGGCAAGACGAGCGAGGAAGAGGATTTCGTTGGCGGTGGCGTAGCCGGCGTGGCCCGTGGCGGAAGTCGTCTACTTTGCTTCGGTGGGTGGGTTTTCGAGTGCGGTGGTGGATCTCACGGCGAATCGGGAGGTGTTACTTTGGTGCTCCGATGCTGCTAGGGGAGGGCGGTGAGAGCGAGGAGGAGACTTTCCGGTGGACGGTGAAGAAGTTGCGGCTCGGTGGGTCTCGATGGTGTGGTCTAGTGGATGTCACCGTGAGAGAGGGATGTGCTCCGGTTTCTTCGGATCTATGGAGGAATTTGTTCGTCGTGTGCGGTGGTGGTTCAGCATCTTTTCAACTGGCTTATTTTCGGTTCTTGGCCGAGAGGGTAAATTCCGGTGTTTTTCAATTTCGTCGGAAGGTGGTGGCTGTTTGGCTGTCTTTCGCGTTTGGAAGTCGCCGTTGGGGTCGGTTCTCCGGTGGCTATCTGACGGATGCGAAGGCTCGCCGGCATGTTACTCCTTAACCGCCGGCGATGTTGTCAACGTACGAAAATTTTCATTTGATTTTCTTTGACGGCTGGGTAGTTCTTCAAATTAGGTCATGAGGTTTCCGGTTTTGTACTTCGGTTATTTACTTTGTAATCTAACCCAAAATCTGGGTTTGGGACAAAAGTTATAATATATATTAAAAAAAAAAAAAAAAAAAAAAAAAAAAAAAAAAAAACAATTCATACATAAAAAACATAATAAATGAATGAATGATGTAATTGTAAGTTCATATTCATAAATAACGTTTTGCTTAATAGGCTAGCTTTATTTCACGGGTGAAAAATCTCGCGTATGCGATTAGCAATCATGAAATTTTGTAAGAATCTATTTACATGAACCTTATTTCATGTTTTTGTTCATGACATACATGCATTTGGAGATAAATAATGAATTCTGTTTCTGATCATTCAGAAGTATGGAGCTTGAAACTTAGAAGCATATCCACATTACTCACACGTGCCTAAACAGTAGGAAAGAGACAAAATTAGCAATGCAACTTAAAACAAAAACAGTCTTTGTTAGAGCTTCCCACTCCCACATGATTTGCTTCATTATCTGATCGACCTATATAATCAATTAGTAAAAAAATTATATTAGACCTAATAAAAATTATTTGGTGAGTAGTTAATAAAGTTACATCAACACTAATTTTATAACTTCAAAGGTATATATATTAAAAAAAACTAGTTGGCAAAAAAAAAACTAAATAATGTTTTACTATATTTTTTTGTCAACAAAATGTTTTAATACAAATAATATAAGTATATATATGTCTATAAAATAATTACAAGTTCTGATTTATTCTCATATATTATCAAGTGATCGCTTGACATGAGTTACTTTGAAATAATAAAATTAAATCTAGGAAAATCCAAATCATGTATTCAAAAGCAATATATATTCGCGGATAACTTTGGGTACATCATTATGCACCCATTTGGTAAAGTCGATTACATAACTTACTGATATATGATATATAGGTCTCGGCAAAAAACCCGGAATCGAAATACCAAACCGAACCCGAACTGAAAAAGAGGAATCGAATCCGAACCCAAACCGACAAAATATCCGAATAAGCTCTAAACCTCTATACCCGAAGAATCGGAACCGAACCCGACCTGAACCGAGAACCGAATGGATACCCAAAATATCTGAATTACAATTATATATCCAAAATATTAATTATATTTAGACTTAATATAACATAATTATCTAAAAATATAATTACAAACCTAAATATATTGATTAGTTTTAAACCAAAATAGCTAAAATACCCAAATAAACGATATATACGAAATATTTATTATATTTGTCTAAATTTAATAAAATTTTCGTTCAAATTAACCAATTTTTATTTTTGTTTTATTATTTTCTGGGTACCAAACCAGAACCAAACCGAATTCGAACCGAAATTATTAAATATTCGAATGGGACTTATATGTTTGGACATGAAAACCCAAAAACTTGAAAGACTCGAACCGAACCCAAACAGATATCCGAACGTCCATGCCTACTGATACCGTAGTTTTTTTCTCCTCCTTTTTCTTAAGGACGTGGATGCAAATATATACCAACTGCTTAATTCTTAGGGTTAAAAATGATTAGGGTTAAAATGATTAGTTATTAATGAAAAGTTGATGACTTTCTAGGGTTTTTTTCCTTGTTGTCATAATTGCGATCTAAGATTCTTCCATCAATTTGTTACTGGTTTGACCCCAATAATATTGGCACTTGTCATTTCGATGGATCCATTCTAACAGCAAACTCTTTTCCCCAAAATATTAGTATTATACTACCTTTTATTCCAATTGCTATCGACTCTAAAAAGGATATATTAGCTGATTTGACAATAAGGGTATGAATGGTAACTGCAAAATTGCGTTTTTCAAATGTGTTTTTGAAAACCGTTTAAATTAAAACCACGTACAACGGTGTATTTTGACGCAGTATCCTAGGCGAGCACCATTAAAATATAATTAAATTTAAGAATCCTTAGGCGAGCAGTATCTTATTTAAGCAACTTTAAGAACCTGGTTCTTAACTGTTGCGCTTACGTGGCGTAATTTGGTTGGCTTATTTTTTTTATTTTGTTTTTTCCAATTACAACAAAAAAATCATTAATTTTTTTTAAGAACCCCAAAGAGGGGTTCACAAGTGTACCTGCTTTAAGACCATAAACAACCATGAAACCCACTAGGGGTTTCATATAAAAAAAATTTAATATTTTTTTAACAGACAAAAAAAAAAAACTGACCAATCCTGTAGCGCCACGTAGGTGCTACAGTGAAGAAACCGTCTCTTAGCTAATGACTTATGAGCTCGGTTTATTAACTATTCATGTGGGTTCCACGTGGATCATACGTGGGATCCACAATTTTTTTTTTTTTTAAGAAACTCACCTGAATAACATGATTGTTCATGCTCTAACAATCATATAATTTTTATAATCCACAGTTTTTTTTTTTGAATTTTTTTTTTTATATTTTTCAAAGCAAATAAAATACCGCACTTATTCCGCAAATACATTTTCTCGCATGTACCATACTTGAACTGCTCCACATTTTAAAATCGTTCCGCAAATACGTGATTACCATTTGGACCTTAAATATTAATAATATATGTGCGAGTGCGACTGATTGAATATGATTTAGATAAACTTTTTATATATTTATTTTATGAACCAGTTAATTTTTATTTTTTATTTTAGTTTTTTGCTAACATTTGGACCAGTTAATTTTGTTTTAAAAAGATTATAGAACAAAAGATAAAATGACAAAAGAACATCCATATATATGAGAATCCACAGATGAAGTTAGACTGTGACTTTCCCTACGAGAGTTATCATATAGTAACTATTCCCTATGTTCTAAAATTTTCTAGCTAAAATCTCGCATACTAAAAAAATATATTTATTATTAAATATACTCCCTCCGTTTCATAATAAGTGTTATTCTGATATTTTCACACAGATTAAGAAACATATTAAAAATTTTATTATACCCTTAATAATTAATTTAACTTTTTGTATTCTTATTTTTTATTAGTCAATACTAAGATTAAAGTAGGTAATTTATGTCATAAATTGCATTGAAAATCTAAAACGACACTTATTTTGAAACGAAAAAACAACTGTACAACGACACTTATTGTGAAACGGAGGGAGTATTATTTAATAACAAATGTGTTTTTATGTTCAATCAATCATAAAAATTACTACTGAAGATTTTAAAGAGTCAAAAATGTCAAATAGCATTAAAATCTTCATAAAAACTTGCAAAACATCTTATAAATTGAATTTTTTTTTTTTTGTTTAGACATCTTATATTATTAGAACATAGGGAGTATAATCTATATGTCGTATATAATGATAACATTACTCATTACTCATTACTCCGTTTCAATTTGAAAATTGTAATAAATCTATATAGTAAACTGTGCACTCGGAAATTCTGGGAATGATCACAAAACATTAATGCTTGTTTCAATAATAACCTAAAATAAAATAAAAGGAATAAAATAGATGATAGTCCAAGATGGTTTTGGTGTTTGATTGAGTCATTATCGAAGCCTCACATGGGCAAAGAATGGTGATGAAAGAGTCCCCCGCTAGTCATCAAACAATATATTTTCTAACCAATTATTAATGTTATTATTAATTAGTTGGGGAAAAATCTAGAAAAATTTGGCAGTATCTATGATATACAGACATGTTGTGATGATCAAACCCATGTGAAAATGTGTACAGTGGGTTTGAAGTTTCACCGCAGCCAAAATCTCTTGGATCCAACTTGTTCATACATATATATGTTATATGCTATATATATGTAGGACAGTTAATAAATTTATAGCTAAAGAAATATCCACTCATAACTAACTTAGGACATAACTAAAGATAATCATTCAAATTAGAATTGAATAGTTAAAAAAGTAAATTTGAATAGTAGCAACGATTATAACAGACAAAATCATATACGACATAAATCACTATTATTTTGGGGCGGACAACAATCTGATGCGGACTAAATTTATTTGTTTACAAAAATAGACCGTACTTAATCCACATCAGATTGCTTTTATTTTTTTTCCAGTTCGCACCATTTCATACCAAATAGTATGAAAGGTATAAAAGTAGTCTTGATTGTTTGCGGACTAAACCGATGTCCGCTGCATTCAAAAACTTAGTCTTATAAAAAAGCTGTCAAACTCTTTTGATAAATATTCTTTAAATTGGAATATCTAAAGGTTGATTCCGGATTCAAGAAATATTATGAATTTAAGGTTTAAATTTTTCACGGTTTAGAGAATATATACATATACATATACATTATGTTTTTGATAAATTTATTTGTGGATAAGTCTTATTCTCTTTAGCATGTACTAGTTTGTAAGCTTTTAATATTCACTAAAACAATACAATATGTGAGAGTATCCATTTGCCCATGTCGCTGCAACTACAATACAACAAAAATGAGTTTAAATCAATGAGACTTTGCGGGACGTATTGGTAATTGCATGGGTCCCAATTAAGACCAAATTGATTGCCAGTTAATTACCCACACACAAATTAACAGAAAACATATATTTCTCTCACATGAAGCCAACAGTACTTATAGCCAACCTTCACTCTTCCAAAAACGCTCCTTCTCACTTCCATCACTTTCTTCTTTACATATCCCTCACAAAGACTTTGCTAGACAACACTAAAAACTACTCACCTGAACCCTAATTCCAATGGCACGACCACAACAACGTTTCCGAGGCGTGAGACAAAGACATTGGGGCTCTTGGGTCTCTGAAATCCGTCACCCTCTCTTGTAAGTCTCTTTCAAAATTACCAAAACACCCTCTCTCTTTTTTTATTAATTAACCAAGAAGTGTAGCTAAATCGTTTTCTTTTTGTTTCAGGAAAACAAGAATCTGGCTGGGGACGTTTGAGACGGCGGAGGATGCGGCAAGGGCCTACGACGAGGCGGCGAGGCTAATGTGTGGCCCGAGAGCTCGTACCAATTTCCCTTACAACCCAAACGCCATTCCATCTCCCTCTTCCAAGCTACTCTCCGCCACTCTCACCGCTAAACTCCACAAATGCTACATGGCTTCTCTTCAGATGACCAAACAGACTCAAACTCAGACGCAAACGCAGAACGCTAGATTGCTGCCGTTATACTTACCGGACACTCACGGCGTCTTCACTGCGACGTCCGACAATGGCAATCAGTATAACAACAGGGGAGGAGGAGTAACGGAGACGAAGACAGAGATCAAATGGGAAGATGGAAACGTGGATATGCAACAGAACTTCAGGCCATTGGAGGAAGATCATATCGAGCAAATGATCGAGGAGCTGCTTCATTACGGTTCCATTGAGCTTTGCTCTGTTTTACCTACTCAGTCGCTGTGAGAAACGGCCGTGTCGTTTTAACGTAATTCTTTTTTATTTATTTTATTTTCCTTCCACCAGACGGCGTCATTACAAGACATTTTGATCTGAATCGGCCACTTTGAAACACTCATTCTAGTTTCTACAAGACCAATCGATCATATGCTATGTTAATAATGTATAGTAAGTATTTTTATGATATGCAAAAACGTTATCAATTTATATAAAAAAAAAAAAAATGTAAACCTAAAACTAAAATTTTAATTGGATGTTGAGAATTATGTTTTACATGTGTTCGTGTGTGAATAAGTGGGGATCTTATGTAGTAAAAAGCTACAACATTGGGAAGAAAGATATCATCAAAAGAAGACGATGAGAGTTTGTAAGGTTTTTTTTGTTTGTTTCATGCAAATTATCTCTCATTTTCAACGGTGGGCCTTAATTTTCTTTCCATTTTAAATTCTATTTCTCCCTCTCTTTTGATTTATCTTTTTAATTTGGGTTTGCTGCTAAGTAGAAAAAGTGACATTTTTTGAATATATTATTATATATGTATATATATATTTTAAAACGCCCTAAACTGGACATATAACCGAGATTACAAACCAACTCTAAACCAGAAGCCAAAAAAACCAAACCTAACGTAATCGGGAAGAACCTGAAACCCTAAAGAGAAATTCAGAAAATCCCGCTAACTTATTTAGAGTCACTCCGGCGAACTCCGCCTCCGATACACAACAGTTGCGAGTACGGAAACCTCCGACCACGGACTAAACCGGTGACCCTCGGCGATACGAGGATCCTTCGACGAAACCTCTTCCCTCTCTCTTGATTCCACGGTCTGTCTCCCACAGTCTATCACAAGACTTACCTCATCGGACGAGGGGGACACTCTGTCAACCCCGATGGACAAAAGGACTAGCACCAGTCGTCACCGAGACATCTTCAAATGAGCTTTGGTCATGGACCACCGCTAACCTCTTCTAATCGCAGCTCCAACCATCCTATCTTTACGACGACTTCCGCACAAAAGATGATTCAAATCTTTTTGGTACTTGCTTATATATTAAAAAAAAAAAATACAATGGGTACGTAGCAGCTACACGACTAATCAAAAGCACTAGAAACCCGACCCAAAAGAACATATTCGACTCATAACCGATTATAAAAAACCAGAACCCGACTTGAACATACTCGAACACGATCTTTCTATTTAAATTTTGTTAAAAGAAAATTTATTGGGAAAAATACCAAATAATGCATGAACTTTTACATTCTGGCCAAACAATACCCGGATTGTATTGCTGGTCAAACAATACCTTATCTATAGTTGACTTTTTAAAAAATCACACAATTTAAAGTTGACTCGGCCAAATTAGCATGTCGTTATCCAAACTAACAGAATCATTAGAAGTCGTTTATTATTCTGTTTACTGTGCCGTTAGATCAAAACTACGTCGTTTTGTATAGGTAAGAAATTAATAAAAAAACCATCAAGCGCAAGGCTCGAACTCGGGTCACATATGAAATGGGAAGAGGTTTGACGCCACTGGGAGAGAGACATTTAATTGGTTAATGTTGAACACTAATTATATTTGAAGGCTTTATAGCTCGTTTTGTTTAAGACAATTTTTTTTAAAAAATCACGTCAATACAGTTCGAACTCGGGTATCGTGTGTACTGGGAATGGGATGTCGCCACTTGATGTCGCTGAATCCATCCGCAAAACAAAGGATTTGTCGTCGTTTCGGTTGAACCAGCAAGAAGAACATACTCACTCTCCACCTTCGTCTTCCTCTTCATTAAGCTTGCAGCTTCGTTCACGAGCTTCCGTTCGAGGAGCTGAACACCCAGACTACAAGTCACTCACATTAGCCAGACTCGACCGTGACTTAGCCCGAGTCAAATCTCTCATGGCTCGTTTAGATCTAGCCATCAACAACGTATCCAAAACAGATCTCAAACCCAGTACCACAATGTACACCACGAATCAATAAGAGATCGAAGCTCCTTTGATCAATGAAATGTTGCTCTCTCAGTGGCGACAATCCCCATCCCTATTTCACGCGATACCCGAGTTCGAGCTGTGTTGACGTGTTTTTAAAAAAAAAAATTGTCTTAAACAAAACGAGCTATAACGCCTTCAAATATAATTAGTGTTCAACATTAATCAATTAAATGTCTCTCTCCCAGTGGCGTCAAACCCCTTCCCATTGCATATGTGACCCGAGTTCGAGCTGTGTTGATGTGTTTTTTGTTGTAATTTTTGTCTTAAACAACACGAGCTATAAAGCCTTCAAATATAATTAGTGTTCAACAATAATCAATTAAATGTCTCTCTCCCAGTGGCGTCAAACTCCTTCCCATTTCATATGTGACCCGAGTTCGAGCCTTGCGCTTGATGGTTTTTTTATTAATTTCTTACATATACAAAACGACGTAGTTTTGATCTAACGGTACAGTAAACGGAATAATAAACGACTTCTAATGATTCTGTTAGTTTGGATAACGGCATGCTAATTTGGCCGAGTCAACTTTAAATTGTGTGATTTTTAAAAAAATCAACTATAGATGAGGTATTGTTTGGCCAGCAATACAATCCGGGTATTGTTTGACCAAAATGAAAAAGTTCATGCATTATTTGGCATTTTTCCCAAAATTTATTTCTTATATATATATAAGGTTTTTGCTCTTTTATCAAACGTCTTGAAACAATTTGCTTGGTTTACATAAACAAAATTGTTTTGCTTACCGATTTGAAATGTATATGTGCAACCCCTTTCACTCTAGTATACATGTATAACGTTTTACGGATGCTTGCAAAACAATCAATTAAACCGTGAAACAACCATAGCCACTACACCAATTTTTCTAATTTTACAATTTCATATAGTACTGCATCAGTAAAGGGTTAATTGCAGCCACTATAAAATCCGGTAGCGTCTCCACTCCGACAGACGATTCTTCTTGCGTGCATATACACGTTATCAGTTGCCAAGAAGCCAAAGCAAAACAAAAATAATTGAACAAGTGAATGATAATTCACTATCTCGTTGCGATATAACCAGTGCATACATTGCATGTGCATGTACAAAGGGGTTCTTAACTTATTATTTTAATATTTTTTTTAGTTGGAGGAAAAAAAAATAAAAAAAAGTAATCAATCGGGTTGCGTCACGTGGCGAACCCCCCATCTAAAGGGTTCTTAACTAAGAATTTTTCTTAAGAACCTCTCCTTTCTCTTTCTTACTTTACAATTTTATATTATTATTTTCCTAAGAACCCCCTGATAACCCCTAAGACCATGTACAACGTTGGTTTTTACTAGATTCTTAGCGCAGTATCCTAGGTGGAATGATTAAAAAAAATTGAATAATGGCTAATTACTTAAGGATCGATCTTTAAATTAGAGTTTTAAGAACCTGTATCTTAAAAACGTGGCAAGCTCTCATTGGTCCATTTTTTTCCCGGTTGAAACAAAAAAATAATTGCGTCAAAATTGGGTTACTCAATCTCGTCCAAGGGTAAAGGGATTTTCCAAGTGTTTGGATTTGATCGAAGACTCGGATCTGGGGTCGTGTTCGAGACCGATTCAGGGTCTGATCTGGTGAGGTCGTCGTCGGATGAAAGCAGAGATAACCATGAGTTGGAACTGGACTTCCAAGAGATTATAGGAAGATCGATATTCTGGGTAAGTATTTCGAGTTCGATACTTCATGGGCTTTGGTTAAACGGATGACGGAAGATCATGTTTCAGTCCCGAATCACGTCACGTTTCGTATAATCTTTAAGCGTTATGTTACGGCGCATCTTGTTCAGGAGGCTCTTGATACTTATGATAGATTAGATGATTTCAATTTGAGAGATGAAACATCTTTTTGTAATCTCATTGATGCGCTTTGTGAGCATAAGCATGTGGTTGAAGCAGAGGAGCTCTGTTTTGGTAAGAATGTGATTGGTAATGGTTATAGTGTGAGTAATAATACTATGATTCATAATCTGATTCTTCGTGGGTGGTCGAAGCTGGGATGGTGGGGTAAATGCAAGGAGTATTGGGAGAAGATGGATAACGAAGGTGTTGCTAAGGATTTGTTTACTTATTCTATTTACATGGATATAATGTGTAAGAGTGGTAAGCCATGGAAAGCTGTGAAATTGTATAAGGAAATGAAGAGTAAGAGGATAGAACTTGATGTTGTTGCGTATAACACTGTCATTCGAGCCATTGGAGTATCGCAAGGTGTTGACTTTGGTATCAGGGTGTTTAGGGAGATGAAAGAAAGAGGTTGTGAACCTAACGTTGCAACGCATAACACAATCATTAAGCTTTTATGTGAAGAAGGGAGGATGAAGGATGCGTATGGGATGCTTAACGAGATGCCTAAGAAAGGTTGTCAACCAGATTCAATCAGAAGGGAAGAAAGAGAGCAAGGTTTTGGAAGACGAGATAAGCTATTTGGTTGAGAAACTGAATGAGTTAAAGTCTCCAAAGGTTAAGGACATGGAAGCTAGAAACTGCAGACATAATTTTGACAAGCAAGCTTCTGTTTTAAGAAGAGAGCTGGAGAAGTTAGATGAAGGAGTTTCCGAAGAGGTTTGTGTCAAAGGAATCCAGAAAATGGCAGAGGCTAGCTTCTTGGTCAATCCCAACACTCTTAACTGATCAAAATGTTCTTAGGAACAATAATGGCAATGTGAGTGACAACAACAATTCACATGGATAACACCAATGGAGGAATAAAAGAGAGAGAAGTTCTTAACTATTCATAACTAACAAAAAATGAATAAAATATTTTTAAGAACCCCTTGTAGAGTATCACCAATGTACATGCTCTAAGAACCCCCAATAATCATGATCTTAAGAATTATATGGATCCCCAAAGATTTCTTGTCCCTTTATTTGCATGCCACATATAATATATTATGAATCTAATGATTCTCAAGTTATACGTATATAATATATATTGCATTACGTATATACATATTTTTTTAAAACGTATAATAATTAAAATAAATGATGATTTGATGGGCTTTTGGCTTTGATTTAATGAGATTTTCTTATCATTTTTGTGTTGACAAAATCCTATAATTTATGGGGCCTAATTTATAAGGTTGACAAAAAGGACAGAAAAGCTATAGTTATTTAACTGTAATCTCACATAAACAGTGGCAATTAAGTCAAAAGAAATTCTAAGTCTTTTTAATAAAATATCTATCAAGATGATTTTTAATACCGCGTAAGTTCTAAGTCTTAAGGTTTATAATTTTCTAAGAATCCGAAATCAGTTTTTATATATTTCGATGTAAAAAATACGCTTCCATAACAATGAAAATTTGAACTCAGAAAATAAGAAAACCAACACCCACCCTTATGTTAACACTAACTATCACACTTTGGTTATCTATAAAATGCTCCAAACTATTTAACCCTAGAGTTCTGTAGGCATGCATGCGATTACAGTTTATTTAGTAACAACTAGAATATTGACTACGTGAAAAATTTATTAGCTACATTAATAGTACTATTACTCTCTGCAGTGCCGTGCCAAGGTTCACAGAGGCCTGGGGCTAATATAGAAAAAAATGAAGTCTTATTAATAATTAAAATATAATATTAAATTGGGGCCTAACCCGATTTCACACCAATTCAGCAATTCTCACAAATTCAATAAGATTTGCAAGTTTTATAAAAAAATTGGAAAGATTTCACAGAATCAATTTTTTATTTTTATTTTTTTGTCCACGTGACTATGTTATCAGGGACATAATTGCTACAATTAATGTTTAAAGTAAACAATATATCAATCATCAATATATCTATTTTTCTTCTTCATAGTTATTATATAGATTAAAAGATGTTTACATCGTTTTTTTAATAGCGTAAACATTCAAATCATAAAATAAGTAGTAGAAAATGTTAAGCTAATAATTTAAAAGCACTAACACATGTTTGTCACTTTAAGAAGAAATAAAAAATAAAAACAAATATGTGAACATTGATAGAGGAAGAGACTTACTTGTTACCAAAATAAGTACCAACCAAAGAGAAAAAAATATACATTGTGGATTAAGAAGAGAAAATTAATAAAAAAGAGAAAAAGATGCAAGGATTAAGAAAATTTATCTAATATGAAATCAAACTGAGTCGAACTCAAGACTATTAATAACATATTCACTCTTAAAAACCAATTTGATACATCATATTTTATAAATTGGGGCCTCAAAAAAGTTTATATATCTAAGGGGCTTGGGGCGAAAGCCCTTTTAAATACACATTAGGCACGGCTCTCTCTCTCTGAGATGCATTAACATCAAATAAAAGAAGGAAAAAATAACCAGTTATATGAGACAACATTTGTCAAACAACATTATTGAGATAGATTGGTATCTCAACGTGATATTATTTTTTGGATCCATGTCTTTATCAAATGGAACCTATAATGATTATTCTAGTACCTGTCTGGAAATTGATTTTGTTTCCGCACAACCTTTTTTAAAAGTAAATAAAAACAAAGAAGATGGAATTATAAAAGTGTAGTATTATTCTAATTATTCTGTTTTCTTAAAGCATTTTTGAAGCAGCAAAGGTGAGAGGGCATGCTTGTGAGTTCATCATCATTACTTCTTTGAACTTCTGTGATCCTTTTTGCCTTTGAGGAAAGTCCTTTTCTATTGTCCCAATAAAAATTTCACTGCACTCACCAAATAAAGAACAAACATGTATAAAAAGTGGAGATTCAGATTCATATGAAACTGTAATTTCTCCATTCTTGTCATATTAATATTTGTATTGATCTCGTGCTAGTGCATGCAAGTGTATTTTGCTCGCCCAAAATTTAACAAAAGTTTTGCACATAAACGTATGGTTTCTTCTTGAGTTTATTCCTAAAGCATCGTTAGGTAAATATGTTTGTTGTGCATTAATCTTGCTTAAAATAGGAACAAGAGAGATTACGGAGTTTCGACATGTTTAGTTGATTATTGTATATATATATTTCGGGCAAAACAGAAGATTCAGTACTGGAATTTGGGCCCTATTATTGTTTTGCTGCAACGACTCACTTTCACTCACACACATCTCGAACGCTAACCTGCGCATACAAATATATACGATCATTGCCATGGCCCATGGTCTATCTTTGTGGTTTTGTTACCATATTAATCCCTATGGATTTACGAAAATAAATTGAAAATTAATAGAGGGATCTAGTTCATTTAATGATATATAATTAAAGTTATAGTAATCTTTCTTATATACACATGGAAGAGAATAGAACGAGATACATATCTATTAACCATGTTTGGAAAATATTATTATCTAAAATCCAGAGTTAGGATTCACGACTAGGGAATGTAGTATAATGGTTTATGTTAATACTGCAATTGTGTCATAATCTGGATTCAAATGTGCAGTATGCGTGTATAAATTGTAGATAGTAAAAATAAAACCCATAGCGACAAAAATACGTTAATTATTGAAAATCAGTTAATGACTATAATCAGTTGGGTATCTTTGTAAGTAGATAAATTTTACATTATTAAGGTCAACTAATTAGGCCTCTAGGATTGCAATTGTTTTCAATTAATTATGCCTTTTTCATTTTCCTTGTTTTCTCCAAGTATGTATAAGTAGTCTCTCAATGAGATTTATTGGATCTATTGTGTTTAGATAATGAAGTTCCTTCATCTCTAGGTGTTTTTCATGCTATAGGTTTATTTTAAGATGATAAAATTACTATATCATAGTTTTCTCAACATGGTACTTATCTGAAAATCAATGATTGGAGAAAACATTCCCATAGTTTATGTTTTACAATGGGTTTTCGTTTTTATTTAAACAAAATTAAAATAAACTAGTTTATTAAAACTGAAAATTCTATATGGTTGCTATTCTCAGCGGAGGGATCTTTATGGGTGGCTTGGGTTAAGGCTCACTTGATCAAGGACCGGATATTTTGGACGACAGATTTTACTGGAATTGGAAGTTGGATTTGGAGGAGACTAATGCACCTGCGATCCTTAGCAAGACCTCTTATCTCTGCTTCTGTTGCATCGGGAAATCAGATCATGTTCTGGCACGACAATTGGACCGGACATGGTTCTTTATTGGATTTAGTAGGTGAGTTCGGTCCTCGTGTCAATGGCATTCCTTCCACAGCTAGACTCTCGGAGGCGTGCAGGAACGGGCAATGGCGGATTCCTAGGGGCAGGCATGTTTTAACTCGTCTCTTAAGAGATTGTTTACCGCCTTTTCCGCCGGTCTTAGAAGAGGGAGCTGTAGACACTTTTCTTTGGAGCATTGGGATCAACTCAACGCCGGGTAATTTCTCTTCCTCTCAAACTTGGAACTCTTTGAACCCTTAGTTAGCTTCGGTTTCATGGCACAAGGTAATCTGGTTTAAACATTATGTGCCTAAGTATGGATTCCATGCCTGGGTTTCAGCTCATAATAGACTGCCGACTAGAGATAGGCTAAGTTCTTGGGGATTACCGGTTGCCCTAACCTGTCCTCTCTGTGGCACCGGAAATGAATCTAGGTCGAATTTGTACTTTGATTGCCCTTTTTCTTTGGAGATCTGGCTGTCCTTGTTTACTGTGCAGGTACAGGTACTGTCTCCTCCGTCCACCTTCAATGCGATCTTGGAATGGCTGCCGCGAGCTTCTCCAATTGCACGGGTCAAAGTGATTTGTCATCATCTTTTCCATGCTGCCCTCTACTTTATATGGAGGGAAAGGAACGCAAGAATTCACACAACCGTTCAAAAACCAGCTGCAAGTTTAGTTAAAGAAATTCAGCTTCAAATAAGGGCCAAACTCTACGGGTTAGACTCAAAGAATCGGAATCATCAAAGTGATATTGCGATCACTCTTCCTCATCAGAGATCCTTCCTTCATTATTGGTTTTACTACTTCCAATCATAAACACCCATCACTCCTTACTTTGCTTCACTCTAGGTTCTTTCGTCTGTACCATCTTTTCTTTTAGGTTGATGTAAAATTTTACCTCTTCTAGAGGAATTATATAAATAACCGGATAAACCGGTATCTCTTTAAAAAAAAAAAAAATCTATAAGATATAAACCCTTCACCTGTTATTTTCTTGCTTTCTAAATTGTTTAGGATTTCTAGATAAACCTTCTTTTTTATCCATTTTGCTTAGACTAAGTAGTATCTTATATTTTTAGTGTGTTGTTCTTCTTACTTCCTTAGACTGATATCTCAAATGCTATAATTATGACATGTGGATTTGAGTAATTGATTATGATTCTAAAATTATCACGTATCAGGGTTTAGGAAGATTAAGATCGAAAACCCGAAACCTCCTAAGTAATAAAAAATGAAAATCATAATTCTTGAATATATATATATATATGTATGTATGTTTAGAGAGAAAATAAAACAAAATAAGGAGGAAAGTGGTCAAAGGCAATAATGGAGAAGAGAATGATGGTATTGAGCAATGTAGAACCTCATGTGAATGTGTTGGTTTAGAAAACCACCAAAAACCTTATTTGGTGAAACCGTGTTTTCACTAACATATAATTCCTCGTTGTTTTATTTTGTGTGTGTATGTGTGTGTGTGTTTTTTTCTTCCTTATCTGGTGTTTTTTGAAGATGCCTGATTGATATCAGGTGTGTATTTTGAATAGTTTTCTTGTTCTTTGACTTATAGTGTGGAGGTTACTAGTACCACATTTTATGCGATTAACACAAGGTTTCCAACCCATTCAAAGCTGGGAATGATACTTAGAGTTAGAAGAAACGACTAGGCTATTAATTTGTGCCGTGTATTTTCAGTAGTTACTTCTTAACAAAATCTTACACCAAATAATTTTCAGCAGTTTTATGCAGCGGCTTACAGACCAACGAGACTGAATAATTCTTGTTGACCAGCGTTGACTTAATTTTTATCCATTTTTCTGGAATTGACTCGATCAAGACTTATTAAGTTGACCTAGTTTCTTTTCTAGAGACTTATAAATATGTTTTAGACCTAATTAGCTAAGTACCTTTTGCTTATTGTGAAACCTAAAACCTATTTTGAGATTTCTTAATTTTTATGCAATTTCTTTTTAAATTCTTTTATGTTCTTTATATCACCTCTCTATTATATCCACAATTTCATGTTAGCTTTTGAAAATTGTAATACTGCCTCCATTTTATATTTACAGTTAACCTCCAGTTTTGGGACTAAAAGACCATAAGCAAAAGAACCAAACTCAACCAATGATAAAATATCCTAAATTATGCTCTGTGGTTCAACGTATCTGGTTTGAAATTCAGGGTTTCTCCAACTATTTGGTAGCTCTTGGCACTTACCTATCAGACGTACCGACATACAAAAGTAATGGTCCTTAAAAGACACAACCTTATCACCAAAAATCTAATTGCGTGATCAAAAATCTAAGGAAGATGATCTCTGGTTTGAAATCGGGAAGATGATCTTATTAGGGAATATTGTCCCACATCGGAAATTGGAAGGGATCTCACACAATATATAAGTGATATGGTCCACTACATTTATCACCAATTGATTTTAGGTTGGAAACCCATAGATCTTAGTAGATCTTAATAGATCTTAGTAGATCTTAATAGATCTTAGTAGATCTTAATAGATCTCTGGTTTGAAATCGATAGATATTTGTCTTCACTACAAAATAAAAATCTAGGATTCCACGCATAGACATTTGGAAGTATATATCTTGCATCTCTTCTCTTTTCCCAAAATAAACACAATAATTCACTCACTCTCCCTAAGTGTAAACTCTTCAGCCATAAAGTTTAAGGTAATTTTACGGATCTCTCACTCTACATATTTCTGACCATCATATTTCTTATTGATATTTTTAGTTATCACCAAATATATGGAGTCACTCGATTTATGTAAATATTTTTGTGTTGGGTACTTGGCTGACGGCAGAAGGATGATTCTTCATTGTTTTAGATCTATTATTTTAGTTAATTACAGTATAAATTCTATAAATTATTATTTCAAAATTAATAAACAAGATATACTAATAAAAAATTGATCTCAAATTAGACAATTCAAAATATAACACAATTCAATAAGATAATTTTTTTTAAAAAACTGTATATAAATAAATGATCCCACTAACAACATAAAACTAATTAATATATATAAACACTTATATAAACATAGCTAAAATAATTTATTGTAAGCCGAAGCAGGAAGGGGGAGCAGGCCTGCGCAGACTAAAAGAGGTAAACGAAGTATCCGGTCTAAAGCTTATCTGGAGAATCACTTCTGCTGAGTCTTCTTTATGGGTGAAATGGATACAAGTATACATAATCAGGAAAGGTTCTTTTTGGTCAGTTAAGGAGAAGTCTTTGCTTGGATCCTGGATTTGGAGAAAACTGCTCAAACTAAGAGATAAGGCAAAGTATTTTCATAAGATGGAAATAGGCAGTGGTCAGAACATACTATTTTGGCATGATCACTGGAGCACTAAAGGCCGTCTCAGAGACCTGCTCGGGGACAGAGGAGCAATTGACATGGGCATAGCGAAGGACGCAAGTCTGGCTGATGTTCTTAAGGCCAAAAGAAGTAGGAGACACAGGTCACATTTGCTAAACGAAATTGAAGTGGAGTTAGAGCAAATCAGAGGCAAAGTGAATAACAATGCACCTGACAAAGCTCTCTGGCGGTGAGACAAAGATACCCGGTTTGTGACTGGTATACGAGTATATGGTTCAAACATCATACACCTAAATACTCTTTGCTATCATGGATTGCTATAAACAATCGCCTAGCAACCGGAGACCGGATTAAGATGTGGAACGCAAACACTGATGCAACATGTGGGTTATGCCAAGCCCAACAGGAGAGTCGAGAGCACCTCTTTTTTTAGTGCAGCTATACGAGGTTCATTTGGGAGCGATTGGTAAAAGGTCTTCTTCAACAAGCTTACACCTGCGAATGGACTGAGATACTGCAGATATTATCAAATCCAGACATGAACAAGACTCACACCTTTCTTCTCAGATACACTTTTCAGACCTCAATACATTGTATTTGGTACGAAAGGAACCAAAGGAAGCACGGCAACCCGCCACAGCAACAGCAAACCATCCTGCGAACAATTGACAAAGCTGTCCGGAACCGCATCACCACTATAATGGAGGACGGAAAACATGACCTGCAACATGGCCTACAAGCCTGGTTCAGCACGAGAGACATTATCCATGATAATGCAAGAACATAACTTTAGTTTTTTTTTTTCATTCTTTGATCAGCAAGTTTTAGTTCCCTTATAGATCAAACTATCAGAAAAGAAGCACTTGATGTAAAGCAGTATTTTGACTGAATAAAATTTTACATTCATTCAAAAAAAAAAAAAATTTATTAAAATTTGATTATAGTTTGGCTTTTTATGTAAAAATAAAGTTTATCTTTAATTGTTTCTCAGTTCAAAAATATTTGGTGTTATTTTGTTGAATAACTTATATATCTTGCATCCACAGTTTAGAGCACATATACTCCACAAAAAAAAAAAAAAATGTTTAATCACAACTCAGTGTCTTATTAAAAGGAATCCAAAGCAAGACATTCTAAATTTAATCAATATACAATAAATTAAAATCAAATGTTTTTCTTAGTTTAAATGAAAAATATTTTAAAGTTTTTTTTTGTGCAAACTGAAACTTCAATTAATCAAAAGAGTTTATCCTTCAGTAGGCGCGGTAAGGGGGTCCTCATGGCTGAGTCTTGAGCATGTGACCATTCTTTTGCATCCTTTATAGCCTTTAGGATGACTTCTTCCTTGGTGAAGCTGCGGTTCTCAAAGATTAATATCAATGTTTTAACATTACTTTATAGAGTTGTTGTAGGTATAAAGTTGTGGAATCCGTGGTATGCTACATTATTACTATTATATTTTCTTTGTTTTTAATTTTATTTTGACGTCGTTCTTTTTTATTTTATATTATTTTTCTATATAACTTACTTTTCTGGTTTATCTTGGTCTTGTCATTCATTTCTATATTATTGGATTTAAATTATAAGCTAACTATTTAAAAATAAGTTAACCAAATTAATTTTTTTAAAACTATTTATTTTTATTTTATTTTATTTTGACATCTTTGTTCTTTATTTTCTACTGTAACTTACTTTCTGGTTTATCTTGGTCTTATCATTCATTATTTATATTATTGGATTTAAAATATATTTCTTCAAAATTAAGTTAACCAAATCAAATTTTAAAAATATACAATGAAACCAAATTTAAAAACTATCAAATGCAATTAGAAATATAATTAATTCATTTTACATAAACTCCTTTTTGAACTTATAAACTTTCTTCTTCTACTTCTTTTGGTAGGGAGTAAAAAATGAGTTTGTGGTATGTCATTGTTGCATTCGTCTTCTTTGCATTTATACTCATTGCAAAGAACACGATGAAGACAAATAAGAATCTACCTCCTGGACCACCTAGACTTCCCATAATTGGCAACTTGCACCAACTCGGATCGCAACCTCATTGTTCCATGTTCAAACTATCCCAAAAGTACGGCTCTCTAATGTCCCTCAAGTTTGGAAGTGTATCTACTGTCGTATACCGGAGACCGTAAGGGACGTCTTGAAAACATTCGATGTAGATTGTTGTTCATGACCTTATTTGACTTATCCTGCAAGAATTACATACTATAAGATGTAAAGCTTGATGTTTATTACAATAGAGAAGGGATCAATATATACATCAGTAAGAGCTAGGGCATTGTGCGAGACATTAATAACACAATATACACATTTACATAATTGGAATAATGCTATGATTGTGACTTGATATGATGAGATCCTCAATACATACAACCTAAACGATCTTGTCTTCTCTCCTTACAACAAATACTGGAGGGAAGTAAGAAAGATGACAGTTGTTGAACTCTACACAGCAAAAAGGGTACAACCGTTTCGACATGTAAGAGAAGAAGAAGTCACCTCCTTTGTCGATTTCATCAAGCAATCTGCTTCATTGGAGAACCCAGTTAACTTCAACCAGAAGTTACTGAAATTGTCGGGAAGTGTGATATGTAGGATTGGATTTGGGATCAATCTTAACGGGACCAGACTTGAGAAAACTTATGATGAAGTCATTGTACAAACATTTTAGGTGTTGGGGAGTTTTGCAGCAGCAGATTACTTCCCGGTTGTTGGCAAAATTATCGATAGGATCACGAGATTACATGGCAAATGTGAGAAGGTTTTTGAGGCAATAGATTCCTTTTTCGACCAAGCTATAAAGCATCACTTAGAAGATGAGAGTATTAAGGATGATATCATTGACTTGCTTCTGAAAATGGAAAGGGGAGAGATTGGACTTAGAGAGTTTCAACTTACTCGAAACCACACCAAAGGAATTCTTCTGGTGAGTAGCGAAATTTTTTTTAGTTCAAACTCCATTCTCACCAATAATATGGTGGCCTATCTAGTGGTAACATAAGGAGGTTGTTTTTTTTTGTGTTTCGGGTTCAAACGTCCTATAGTACGCAAGATTAATCTTTAAATTGAATTATCTAAATGTTGACTTTGGGCTCATAGAAAATTATAGGCTTGAGGTGAATTTTCACGTTAAAAAAAACTCCATTCTCTATTTTTTTTTTAAAATACATTTGTTGTTGTTGTTATAGAACATTCTTGCTGCTGGAGTAGACATTTCTGCCCAAACTGTGACATGGGTGATGACACATTTGATTGCAAACCCAAGAGTTATGAAGAAAGTGCAAGCTGAAGTGAGAGAAGTGATCCAAAACAAAGACCATATCACAGAAGATGATATCGAACAACTCGAGTATCTCAAGATGGTTATTAAAGAAACATTTAGGATAACACCGTTTGTGCCATTTTTAGTTCCAAGAGAGGCTTCAAAAGATGTAAAGATCGCAGGTTACGACATTCCAAAGAAAACATGGATCCATGTCAATATTTAAACTGTTCATATGAATCTAAGCGTTTAGTGATATCTTCATATTTTAGACTTTTTTAGTTTGTTCTTAGTTCATGTTTTGTTGCTTTTAGAATTGTATTATTTATGTTTTTATGAGTTTTATTGCATTTAGATGTTTAGGAGTCTAGAGTTAGGAGTTTGCATTGTATGGTCTTTTTTTGCATCTTTTAGGTGACTTTGGAGCTTTGGAGGAGTCATTGGATGAATGATGTTCTTGAAAGATCGAGTGAAATGAGGCCCTTCCGTGCATATTTAGCTTTTGGAGAATCAAATAGAAGTTGTAGGAAATTGAGTTAGATTTCCAATGGAGGTGGTTTCAAGTCGTTTGAAGCTGTATTAGAGAAGTTATGGCCGATTTACTAGCCAGCGGTTTGTGTAGCGGCCGGAACGAGACCACAAGGTTCAGGAGAAAAGCACGACGTAATGCCGTGTGTACATCGGTTCGGATAGCGGCCAGGATGAAACAGCGGGAAACCCAGCGGTTTGGCCAGCAGCCAGAATGAAACAGCAAGCCAGAGAAGAAACTTCACCAAAATTACCATTTTGCCATCTCGACTTTTTCTTGTATAAAAACTCTTTTATGGGTCTTTAGAACCCTAAGCTACCTAAGCCTTAGATTTCTTTTGTCTTATGCTTTTGTTTATGATTTTAGAACTTGTAAACCTTTGTTTTAAAGTTTAATTAAGTGTTTTTCTTGTTTCTCTTAATCTTTCTTTCTTTTTATGATTTCTCATATCTCTTTTATGATTAGGGAGTAGAGTTTTTGGGTTTTGTGGATGAGGTTGATTTAAGTGGTTTGTGTGATGATTAGTGATGTTTAGAACTTGATTATGAATGATCCTACTCTAATTTGTTGTGCTCTATGCTAGGTTGCAAGGAATTGTTGAATCTAGATGTTAGACTTTTTCATGCCCGAAAGGTGTTCGATGAAATGCTTGAATGAACTCTTTAGAGGATTTTCACATCTTAGCCTAAGAGATTAGATGTCTAAGGTGATTATTGGTAATGAGAACTTGATATGATTGCTTGTTTGTCTCTTAATCACAAAGGAGAATTTGATCTTGATTGGGGATTAGACAAATAGATTAGTGCCAAGAGATTGAATTAATCTATTGATTAGTGTTCTTAGCCTAAGGATTAGCTTTGCTAAAAGGTATTTGATGGATATTAATGCATGTTTATCTTGTAATTTTCAAATGAGAATTGAATGAATGCATGATTAGCATACGAGTTATGAACATGAGAATGTGATTAGCTTAATTATGATCATTAGCCTTGTTTAGCATTGTTTGATTGATTGAAGCATCATTGATTGTCTCTACACCATCTAGTCTCCATAGCCTCATCCCAAGATCCTTATTTTATCTTATTTGTCTTCTTGCTTAGTGTCTTATTTATTTCTTGTTTGCTTTATTTCCTTTCTATATATATATATATATTTGTATTGTGGAACTTACATTTTATATTTTTGAATAATTAAGTCATCTTTGTTTAAACTATTTCTTGTGAAATTTGTCTCTTCAATTAATATAAATTAGCATGATTCACTCTTATCATATGTGGGCACATAACTTTTTAATATCAATATATTCAAATTTTTTTTTCTAAACTTTAAATTAGAAAACAATTTACCTTATATATTTTCTTAAATAAACTATAATTATACAATTCATGATATCCTAGATTAATTTCATGTTAGCTTCTGAAAATTGTAACCAACCCATATGTAAGTTAATTAATTATATATTTCCAAATGAGAACAAACTTAATTTTAAGCCAACCAAATCGACAATTAAAAAATAATCAACTTTATAAACAAGTTTAAAGAAAAATATAATATGTAAGTCGATTTGAACTAACTCTTGGGCCCGCAATAAAATTTTATGTTATTTTAATTAATTTTAACAGAAATTAAAAAGAAATCAAACTTTAATTTGTTGAAATGTCATTTTATATGACGGCCAGTTCAGCTAAACTTGGATTAAATTTTTTGATTCTGTCTTTACTCTTGCGCATTAAATTTATTATGTCCTAAATTTTATGTTTGCTTCGGAAAATTGTAATACTACCTCCATTTTATATTTGCAGTTAACCTTCATTTTATAAGGCAAAAGAACCAAACTCAACCACTGATTAAATATCTTCAATCATTTTCCAACTATTTGTATAAATGCTTGGCAATTTGAATACAATCGACTGCCCATTTGGCGCTTACCTATCAGACACCAGACTTACAAAAGTAATGGTCCTTAAACGGTACAACCTTATCCTCAAAACTCTAATTGCGTGATCAAAAACATAATTGTTTGAAATCGATAGATACCAGTCTTCACTACAACCTTATCATCACACATTTGGAAGTATATATTTTGCGCCTCTCTTCTCTTTTCCAAAAAACAGAGACAAAATTCACTAAGTGTTTAAACTCTTCCGCCAACAAAGTTTAAGGTAATTTTACGGATCTCTCACTCTAGATATTTATGATCTTCATATTTCTTATTAATACTTATAGTTATTACCAAATATAGATTTAGGTAAATATTTTTGTATTGGCTTACGGCAGAGTGATGATTCTTCATTGTTTTAGATTTATTATTTTAGTTAATTACAGTATAATTCTATGAATTAATATTTCAAATGATATATATTTTTTAAAAAAAATTGATCTCAAATTGGACCAATTCAAAATATAACACAATTTGAGAAGATAATAAGATAATATATTTCTAAAAAATTTGTATGTAAATATATGATTCCATTAACAACATAAATATAATTAGTATATAGAAACACTTATATAAACATGCTAAAATCATTTATTAAAATTTGTTTCTAGTTTTGGATTTTTTGTCAAATGAAGTTTATCTTTAATTTTTTCTCACTTCAAAAATATTTGGTGTTATTTTGTTGAATAACTTCTAAATCTTGCATCCACAATTTAGAGCACATAAGCTCCATAGAAAAAAAAGAAAACTGTTAAACCAAAAACTCAGTATCTTAATAAAAGGAATCCAAAGCAAGACTTTCTAATTTAATCGGCAATTTAATCACTATAAAATAAATTAAAATCAATTTTGTATTTAAACGAAATTTTTTTAAAAGTTTATAAACTTGAAAAGTGTTTTAACTAATAGCTTTATAAATTAATAAAATATCAAAGTTTTAACGTTAGTTTATAGAGTTTATGTCGTAGAATCTGTAGTATGTTAAATTGTTATTATTATATTATTATTTGTTTTTAGTTTTATTTTGACATCTTTATTTTTTATGTTTTACTATTTTTATGTAACTTATTTTTCTGGTTTATCTTGGTCTTGTCACTCATTTTATATTATTGGATTTAAAATATGTCAACAATTTAGAATAAGTTCACCAAACTAATTTGAAAAACCTATTTTTTTAAATATATTTATACATCTTTGTTCTTTATTTTATACTATTTTCTGTAACTTACTTTTTTGGTTTATCTTGGTCTTGTCATTCATTGTTTATATTCTTGGATTTCAAATATATTTCAACTATTTAAAAGTAAGTTAACCAAATCAAATTTAAAAACTATCTAATGCAATTAGAAATTAATTAACTTTTATCACAAATTAATTCACTTGATATAAACTTTTTTCTTGAACTTATAAACTCACTTCTTCTACTTCTTTTGGTAGGGAGTAAAATGAGTTTGTGGTATATCATTGTTGCATCCGTCTTCTTTGCATTAATACTCATTGCAAAGAACACGAGGAAGACAGATAATACAAAGAAGAATCTACCTCCTGGACCACCGAGACTTCCCATAATTGGCAACTTGCACCAGTTGGGATCGCAACCTCATCGTTCGATGTTCAAATTATCCCAAAAGTACGGCTCTCTGATGTCCATGAAATTTGGAAGTGTATCTACTGTCGTGGCATCAACACCAGAGACTGTAAAGGACGTCTTGAAAACATTCGATATAGATTGTTGTTCACGACCTTATTTGACCTATCCTGCAAGAATTACATACAATCTAAACGATCTCACCTTTTCTCCTTACAACAAATATTGGAGGGAGGTACGAAAGCTGACAGTTGTTGAACTCTTTACATCAAAAAGGGTACAGTCGTTTCGACATGTAAGAGAAGAAGAAGTCACCTCCTTTGTCGATTTCATCAAGCAATCCGCTTCGTTGGAGAACCCAGTTAACTTCAACCAGAAGTTACTGAAACTGTCGGGAAGTTTGATATGTAGGATTGGATTTGGGATCAATCTTAACGGGAGTAAACTCGAGAAAACCTATGATCAAGTCATTGAACAAACATTCCAGGTGTTGGGGAGTTTCGCTGCTGCAGATTACTTCCCGGTTATTGGCAAAATCATCGATAGGATCACCGGATTACATGGCAAATGTGAGAAGGTTTTTGAGGCAATAGATTCGTTTTTCGACCAGGCTATAAAGCATCACCTAGAAGATGAGAGTATTAAGGATGATATCATTGACTTGCTCCTTAAGATGGAAAGGGGAGAGATTGGACTTGGAGAGTTTCAACTTACTCGAAACCACACCAAAGGAATTCTTATGGTGAGTAACGAAAAACTTCTCAATTCAAACTTCATTTTCTAATTTCTTTTTTTGTTGTTGGTTGTTATAGAACATTCTTGCTGCTGGAATAGACACTTCTGCCCAAACTGTGACATGGGCGATGACACATTTGATTGCAAACCCAAGAGTTATGAATAAAGTGCAAGCCGAGGTGAGAGAAGTGATCCAAAACAAAAACCACATCACAGAAGATGATATCGAACGACTCGAGTATCTCAAAATGGTAATTAAAGAAACATTTAGAATAACACCGCTTGTGCCACTTCTAGTTCCAAGAGAGGCTTCAAAAGATGTAAAGATCGCAGGTTACGACATTCCAAAGAAAACATGGATCCATGTCAACATTTACGCTGTTCATATGAATCTAAACGTTTGGAAAGATCCAGAAGCTTTCATCCCCGAGAGGTTCATGGATAACGAGATTGACTATAGAGGTCTAAACTTTGAGCTGTTGCCGTTTGGTAGTGGAAGGAGGATGTGCCCTGGTATGGGTATGGGTATGGCTTTGGTACACCTGACTCTTATCAATCTTCTTTACCGTTTCGATTGGAAGCTTCCGGAAGGAATGAAAGCTGAAGATTTTGATATTGAAGAATCATATGGACTCGTTTGTCCTAAAAAAGTCCCACTTCAGCTTATCCCTGTCCTTACCAAGTGGACTCACTTGACTTCACTTTGCTTTATAACAAGGTAATATATTCCATGTTGTGACTTGTGCGCGAATATAATAAATCCTTTATTGTGGAACTTGCATTTATATATTTGAATAATTAAGTCATCTTTGTTTAAACGATTTCTTGTGAAAATTTGTCTCCTCAATTAATATAAATAAGTAAGATTTCATTGTAATCTTTCCGAAGTAATGTGAAGATCTTATACTTTTACCACCAAGAAAATGTTTTTAAAAAATCTATTTTTAGTCACATCTTGTCCCGTACGCAAAATTTCTTGGGACTATTAAATTTCAACTAATATTTCTTATAAAGAAAAATATCGTTAATTATTACCTGACGGCCGGTTCAACTAAATTTGGAATAATTAAATTTATATCCTAGATTTCATGTTAGCTTTTGAAAATTGTAACCAAGCCAAACATAAGTTAATTATATATTTCAAAATGAGAAGAAAATTAATTTTAAGCCAACCAAGTCGACAAGTAAAAAAAAATCAACTTTATAAATAAGTTTATATAAAATATGATATGTAAGTCGATAGTTCAAATAGAAATGATATATTACAACTTTGAGTAGCCAGTTAGAAATTAGTTAACTTTATATAATCTCTTCTTCATCATTCTATTGGTAGGGAGTCAAAATGAGTTTGTAGTTTTTCATTGTTGGATTGGTATTCTTTGCTTATATACTCATTGCAAATAACACGAGAAAGACAAGGAAGAATCTACCTCATGGACCGCCAAGACTTCCTATAATTGGCAACTTGCACCAACTAGGATCAAAACTTCATCGTTCGATGTTCAAATTATCCAAAGAAACGGTTATTTACAGTCCCTGAAGTTGGGAATTATATCAACTGTTGTGACATCAACACCAGACGGTGAAGGATGTATTCACTAACATCTATTAGCTCGTTGTTTTGTGGTGTGTGTGGTAACATATCAATATATATTAAAAAAAAAAAACACTGATTACTTGTAAGTTAAATTTTAAACAGTTTTGCACTATAATAACTAAAGAAAATATTAATGTAGTATTATTTTCAACAAACATAGCATTGTAAAAGTTTATTAATTACTATACGCGTAGTTCCTACAAAACTTGAACTCAATGTTCGGAAAATGAATAGTATAAAATAAGTTAGTTAAATTTATTTACTACCCCGACTCTATTCAGAATAACCATCGAGTAACCATGCACTGAGTAATTCATTCGAAATTAAAAACGTGACGTCATTTTAACTGCCGAAATAAAATTAATTAAATAATTTCACGATTAAGATGAATTTATTTCTAACTTAGATCTATATGTACAACTTCTTATCAAGTAAGGATTACTAGTTGATATCTTGTGTTTATGATGGTTTTAACAACTTTTTAGCCCATTCTAGATTTATAACTTATATTTAGATATTTTAGGAGCATATATATGTTTTTTTGTTTTGTTTATTAGGTGTTGGAGAGGTTACCTTGAAAATTTGGGAGCTATTGGAACGGTTTAAAGCACATGAGAATGAGGACTGCATCAAATGAAAATGTGAAACAAAATGAAAGCGTCAAGACACGCAGCAGCTTCAAGGAAGCCACAATAGTTTACACACAATTAGCAGACTCACATTAGCCAAGGATAACAGCCAAGTGAATACCATGCGTCTCTAGCGGTTCAACCAACGGTTTGTGCAGCCCGCATGGAGATATTCTGAAGGGACCAAGAGAAATACCAAGACACCTAGCGGTTATTTTCCAGCGGCCTAGAGCAACCGCTACAAACAAAATGTCTCAACTGGTTTCATGCAGTGGCTTACATACCACTACGAGTCTACCACATTAAAACGAGACCGAAGAATCCGCGTTGACCTGTTTTTTTTTACCCATCTTTTCTGGATTGACTCTAAACTTATTAGGTCGACCTTACTTCCTTTCTATAGATCTATAAATATGTTTTGGACCTAATTAGCTAAGTACATTTTGGTTATAGCCGATTATTAAAAAAAAAAACATTTTGGTTATTGTAAAACCTATTTTGAGATTTCTTAAGTTTTAGTGCAATTTTTTTATCTCATATTTTTATTATTTTATAATGATTATTGATTTATAAAGTAGATTTTATTGTATTTGTATGAACAAAGAGTTTATTATCTCAATCTCAGCTATTTTATATAGTAAAATAAATAAAAATTTGATAAAGGATATTCTGGTAAAATAAAAATTGATTCATCGTTTTGAACTGATGCATCAAATATACTTGGACCAAAGATAATTATTAACTTTGCTTATTTGTATAAAAATTATAATATTCTCTCATTTCAATAGTATTCAAATTAATTTCAACAATTTTTTGTTATGAATAAACAAATGAAATAATGGCAAGTCGTTAACTCATGTTAAATGAAAAGTCTGAACGGCAAATACGCCTCTCTATGCAAATAACATTTAACGATTGTTGTTTGTCAACAAAAGAAATCAAACTTTAATTTGTTGAAATGTCATTTTATATGACGGCCAGTTCAGCTAAACTTGGATTTATAATATTCTCTCATTCTGTCTTTACTCTCCTTCTGCGCATTAAATTTATAAATTTATTATATCCTAAATTTGATGCTAGATTTTGAAAATTGTAATGATAATTATATTTGCAGTTAACCTTCAGTTTTGGGACTAAAAGCCCATAAGACAAAAGAACCAAATCGTAAATCATTTTCTAACTATTTGATAGCTCTTGGCACTTACCTATTACAAATTTACAACTACAAGTAATGGTCGTTTTTTACAGGGTACATCCTTATCATCAAAATCTAATTTAATTGAAATCGATAGATATTTTTCCTCACTACAAAATAAATCTAGGATATCTACGCAACCACACATACACATTTTGAAGTATATATCTTGCGCCTCTCTCTTCTCTTTTCCAAAAAACAGACACAAAAATTCACTCCTCCCTCTCACTAAGTGTAAAGTCTTCCGCCACAAATTTTTAAGGTATTTTACGGATCTCTCATTCTAGAGATTTCTGATCTTCATATTTCTTATTATATTCATTCGATTTAGGTAAATATTTTTTTTTCTTGCCTTTGCTTACGGCAGAATGATGATTCTTGATTGTTTTAGATTTATTATTTTAGTTAATTACAGTATAAGTTCTATGAATTTTTTTTAACATAAGTTATATGAATTAATATTTCAAAATTAATAAACATGATATATTAATTAAAAAACTGATCTCAAATTGAATTGATTCAAAATATAATACAATTCAGTAAAATAATAAGATAATAAATTTCTAAAAAAATCGTATGAAAATATATGTTTTTTAACAACATAAAAATATTTACTATATAGAAATACTTATATAAACATGGGTATAAATAAATAATTTAATAAATTTTGATTTTAGTTTTGTCTTTTTGTGTCAAAACGAAACTTATAATAAAAAAAATTTCTCTCAGTTCAAAAATATTTGGTGTTATTTTGTTGAGTAACTTCTTAATCTTGCATCCACAATTTAGATCACATATTTTCCATAAACAAAAAAAAAAACTGTTTAAACAAAAACTCAGTATCTTAATAAAAGGAATCCAAACCAAGACCTTATAAATTTGATCAATATACAATAAGTTAAAATCAAATGTTTTTCTTATTTAAATAAAAAATATTTGAAAATTTAAACTTAAAAATGTTTTAATTAATAGTTTTATAAATTAATAAAATATCAAATTTTTAACGTTAGTTTATAGAGTTTATGTTGTAAGTATAAAGTTGTGGAATCCGTGGTATATAAATTTTTATTAATATATTTTTCTTTGTTTTAATTTTATTTTGACATCTTTATTTTTAATTTCTACTATTTTGTAATTTAATTTTCTGGTTTATCTTGGACTTGTCATTCATTTTATATTATTGGATTTAAAATATAAGTCAACTATTTTAAAATAAGTTAACCAAATTAATTTTTAAAAACTATTTGTTTATTTTATTTTATTTTGACATCTTTGTTCTGTATTTTCTACTATTTTTTCTGTAACTTACATTTCTGGTTTATATTCGTCTTGTCATTCATTGTTTATATTATTGAATTTTTACAATATATTTTAACTATTCAGAAATAAGTTAACCAAATCAAAATTTGAAAATATCTAATGCAATTAGAAATCTAATGAAATAAAATTTAAAACTATCAACTGCAATTAGAAATATAATTGAATTTCATTTTATATAAACTTCTTTTTGGAACTTTTAAACTCATTTCTTCTACTTCTTTTGGTAGGTATTAAAATGAGTTTGTGGTATACCATTGTTGCATTCGTCTTCTTTGCGTTTGTACTCATTGCAAAGAACACGAGGAAGACAGAGAAGTATCTACCTCCTGGACCACCAAGACTTCCCATAATTGGCAACTTGCACCAACTCGGATCGCAACCTCATCGTTCGATGTTCAAATTATCCCAAAAGTACGGCTCTCTAATGTCCCTGAAATTTGGGAGTGTGTCCACTGTCGTGGCATCAACACCAGAGACAGTCAAGGATGTCTTGAAAACATTCGATGTAGATTGTTGTTCAAGACCTTATTTGACGTATCCTGCAAGACTTACATACAATCTAAACGATCTCGGTTTTTCTCCTTACAACAAATACAGGAGGGAAGTACGAAAGATGACAGTTGTTGAACTCTTCACAGCAAAAAAAGTACAATCGTTTCGACATGTAAGAGAAGAAGAAGTCGCCTCCTTTGTCGATTTCATCAAGCAATCTGCTTCACTGGAGAACCCAGTTAACTTCAACCAGAAGTTACTGAAACTGGTTGGAAGTGTGATGTGTAGGATTGGATTTGGGATCAATCTTAAAGGGAGTACACTTTAGGATACCTATGATCAAGTCATTGAACAAACATTCCAGGTGTTGGGGAGTTTCGCAGCAGCAGATTACTTCCCGGTTATTGGCAAAATCATCGATAGGATCACCGGATTACATGGCAAATGTGAGAAGGTTTTTGAGGCATTAGATTCATTTTACGAGCAAGCTATAAAGCATCACTTAGAAGATGAGAGTATTAAGGATGATATCATTGACTTGCTTCTCAAAATGGAAAGGGGAGAGATTGGACTTGGAGAGTTTCAACTTACTCGAAACCACACCAAAGGAATTCTTCTGGTGAGTAACGAAAAACTTTTTAGTTCAAACTCCATTCTAACCAACAATATGGTGGTCTAGCTAGTGGTAACAGAAGGAAGTTGGTTTTCCTGTGTTCCGGGTTCAAACTTTATATAGTACATAAGATTAATCTTTAAATTGAATTGTCTAAAGGTTGAATTTAGACTCATAGGAAATTATAGGCTTAAGGTGAATTTTTACGGTAAAAAAGAAAACTATATTCTCTAATTTTTTATATATTTGTTGTTGTTGTGGTTGTTATAGAACATTCTTGCTGCTGGAATAGACACTTCTGCCCAAACTGTTACATGGGTGATGACACAATTGATTGCAAATCCAAGAGTTATGAAGAAAGTACAAGCTGAAGTGAGGGAAGTGATCAAAAACAAAGACCATATCACAGAAGACGACATAGAACAACTCGAATATCTCAAGATGGTGATTAAAGAAACATTTAGGATAACACCGCTTGTGCCACTTCTAATTCCAAGAGAGGCTTCAAAGGATGTAAAGATTGGAGGTTACGACATTCCAAAGAAAACATGGATCCATGTCAACATTTGGGCTGTTCATATGAATCCAAGTGTTTGGAAAGATCCAGAAGCTTTCATCCCCGAGAGGTTCATGGATAATGAGATTGACTATAAAGGTCTAAACTTTGAGTTTTTGCCGTTTGGTAGTGGAAGGAGGATGTGCCCTGGTATGGGTATGGGTATGGCTTTGGTACACCTAGCTCTTATCAATCTTATTTACCGTTTTGATTGGAAGCTTCCGGAAGGAATGAAAGCCGAAGATGTTGATTTTGAAGAATCATATGGACTTGTCTGTCCTAAGAAAATTCCACTTCAGCTTATCCCCATCCTTACCCAGTGGACTTGACTTCACTTTGCTTTATAACAAGGTAATATTCCCATAGTGTTTTTAATAAATATATGTGTATTTACTGAACTTGCTTTAAATATTTTGTATAAGCCCACTTTGTGTGAACGATTTCTTGTGAAGCTTTATCTCAATTAAAATAAATAATATAAGCTTTCTGAAATAATGTGAAGATCTTATATATAAAAGTGTACTTGGAGCAGAAGTGTTTGGTTCAAACAACACACCCCAAAATATGCTCTTATGACTTGGATCACCATCCAGAACAGATTACAAACCGGAGTGAGAATGGCAAGATGGTCCAATACAGATCCCAGTTGCGTGTTGTGCTCTAACAACATAGAATCCCGAGAGCATTTGTTCTTTCAATGTTGTTACACCGAGAACATTTGGAAGCCTCTGACGTATGGCCTCCTACTGAGTCGCTACACTAATGACTGGGACAATCTTCTCGTGATCCTGTCCGGCTCAACAGTGATGACGACTACCACACTATTTCTGCTAAGGTACGCGTTTCAGGTCGCCATTCATTCAATTTGGCGGGAGAGAAATGCTCGGAAACACGGTACTGATCCACAGAACCACAAACAGCTACTGATTCTCATCGACAAAGCTGTCCGGAACAAGCTCATTGCTATCCAACAAGAAAGGCGGGACATTCTAACGGATGGCTTTCAAGTTTGGTTTGGCTCACGCCAACCAAACGACGTGATCACTTAGCACATGTTCTTTGATTCTTTCATTCTTTCTCCTTTGGAACTCTTAATTCAAAACATATCATGCACTTGATGTAAAACAGTTTTTTTGGATTGAATACAATTTTACATTCATTCAAAAAAAAAAAAAAAAAAAATTGTCAATTGATTTTGAGTTGAAATTTTTATGATAAGCCCGAATTTAACACGTAAACACAACTTCTTGGGACCATTACAACCGAATTAGATAGCGAAACAAAAAGGAGGACTATAATTTTAATAGGACTAGAGCTAAGCACTCACAGGTGGTGATGGAGGAAGACATTGTCTTCTCCTATCACCTCGTCTGCTTCGGTTTAAAGAACCCGATGAAGAAAGCGAAGGACTAGGTGGAAATCTACTTGATCTGCTCCTAAGTTTCTTCTTTTCTACTTCTGGAATCTTCTCCTCCTTTGATCTCACCTGCCTCACCTTTGTCTCGTTCAGCTCTGCCAGCAGAACACAATTGCAAAACAAACCTATAAAAAGGAAATACAAACATAAAGTTATGAGCTTTTAACTAAAACAGAGTAAAAAAACAGAGCAAATGTTCTGTTTTGTAGCTTCTTACCGAAGCGAGCAAGACGGTTAACCCAACTAGGGATAGATCTCCGGGTCAGCTTAACACAAACGTCATTGCAGAAGTGATTACAGTTCTTAGTGATGAGATGGTAAGTGTTTCCGCTGTACTCTTCTGCAAGTTTCTTCATAAAGGTACAGACTTTTTCAGGATCCAAATCTGTTCTTCCAATCAAAATGGACTTCCTGAATGCGAAACCTGGACATTGCTTCGGTTCCACCTCGAAAATCCCAGTGGTTGAATGGTCGCGAGCTCCGAAACCATATTCAATCCCATGAACTAACCATACAGTTGACCATACACTATATAAATCCAACTCTCCAATAAAGCAATTTTTTCTTAATTTCTTTTGTTTTTTTAATCTCACATCTCTATTATTTTATATTGATTATTAATTTATAATGTATTAATTTATGTAGGTTTTATTGTATTTATATAAAAGAAGAGTTTATTATCTCAATCTCACCTACTTTTATATAGTAAAATAAAAACATTGATAAATCGTTTCGAACCGATACTTGGACCAAATAGAATTACATGTATTAACTTTGTTTATTTGTTTAGAAAAATTATAATATTCTCTCATTTCAATAATATTCAAATTAATTTCAACAATTTTTTTTTGTTATGAATGTACAAATGAAATAATGGTATCGTTGTTAAACGCATATCAGCTATATTTAATTAGATTTTAGAATAAGAGAGAAAAATCAAATTAAAACTCATGCTAAAAGAAAAAATTGAACGGCGAATACCTCTCTATACAAATAACATTTAGCGATTATTGTTGGTATTATTGGATCCGCATCGAAATTTTTGTAATTTTAGTTAATTTTAACAGAAATAGGAATCAAAGTTTAATTTGTTGAAAATGTCATTTTATCTGACGGTCTGCTAAACTTGGAATAATTAAATTTATTATATCCTGAATTTCAAGTTAGCTTTTGAAAATTGTAATAATTACCTCCATTTTATATTTGCGGTTCACCTCCAGTTTTGGGAGTAAAAGCCCACAAGGCAAAAGAACCAAACTCAACCAACGATAAAATATGCTCTGTGGTCAACGTCTCTGGTTTGAAATTAATGTTTTGTCCACCTATTCGGTAGCTCTTGGTACTTAGCTATTCGGTAGCTCTTGGCACTTACCAATCAGACAACCTTATCATCAGAAGATCTAAGAAGATGATCTCTGGTTTGAAGTCGGTAAATATTTGTCTTCACAACAAAATAAAACCTAGGATAGATTCCATGCAATCCCAAAGACGGACACAAAAATTCACTCCTTCTCCTTCTCTCTAAGTGCAAACTCTTTCGCCACAAAGTTTAAGGTAATTTTACGGATCTCTCACTCTAGATATTTCTGATCAATGATCATCATATTCCTTATTGATATTTATAGTTATTACCAAATATAGATTTAGGTAAATATTTTTGTATTGGTTTACTGCTGAATGATGATTCTTCATTGTTTTAGATTTATTATTTTAGTTAATTACAGTATAATTTCTATAAATTAATATTCTTTTTTGTAAAAGAGTTTTCATAGAATTTAAATACTTTATTTGTTTTACAAGCAAGAAAATTAAAGAAAAAGTAAAACCCAACTAAATCACAAATGTACATGCATGGTAAAACAAGATCCAGTCTTGAAGCTCCACAAAAGTCGGCTGAAGAAACAAAAACAAAACCAAAACCTTAACCATCGATCTATACTGCCGCTGCCGCCACTACCATAGAAGAGAGAAGCCTGCTTCCGAAACCGAAGCATTAAGCTGCCATAATAGTTGCCACCAACTAATAAATTAATATCTAATGAAATTATATTTCTATAAAATTAATATTCCAAAAATTAATAAACATAATAATTAATACAAAAATGATCTCCAATTGGACCGATTCAAATTTAAAAACTATATAATGAAATTATACATTAATTAACTTTTATCACAAATTAGTTCATTTTATATAAACCTCTTTTTGAACTTATGAACTCTCTTCTTCTACTTCTTTTGATAGGGAGTAAAAAAATGAGTTTGTGGTATATCATTGTTGCCCGCCTCCGAAACCTAAGAGCACATACATTGGAGTTTCTTAAGGGAGAGTTTCTTAACTATTCACGTGGGTCCCACGTGGAGCCCACATGAATAGTTAAGAAACTGTCTCTTAAAATCCTTATCTAAGGATCGATCCTTACACTGTTCACGCCACGTGTCACGTAACGATTGGTCCATTTTTTTTTTTTTTTCGGATCTGAAAAAAAAAATTTAAAAAATTAATAATTTTTTTTTTTCTAAGGACCCCTAGTGGGTAACACGGATGGACATGGTCTAAGTCTTAAGCCTCCAGAGTAGTCGCCTCCAACTAATAAATTAATATCTAATGAAATTATATTTCTATAAATTAATATTTTAAAAATTAATAAACATAATATATCGAAAAATTGATCTACAATTGAACCGATTCAAATTTTAAAACTATCTAATGAAATATACGTTTATTAAATTTTATCACAAAATAATTCATTTTATATAAACTTCTTTTTTAACGTATAAATTCTCTTCTTCTACCTCTTTTGGTAGGGACTAAAATGAGTTTGTGGTATATCATTGTTGCATTCGTCTTCTTTGCATTTATACTCATTGCAAAGAACACGAGGAAGACAAATAAGACTCTACCTCCTGGACCACCGAGACTTCCCATAATTGGCAACTTGCACCAATTGGGATCAAAACCTCATCGTTCGATGTTCAAATTATCCCAAAAGTACGGCTCTCTAATGTCCATGAAGTTTGGAAGTGTATCTACTGTCGTGGCATCAACACCAGAGACTGTAAAGGATGTCTTGAAAACATTCGATGTAGATTGTTGTTCACGACCTTATTTGACGTATCCTGCAAGACTTACATACAACCTAAAGGATCTCGGCTTTTCTCCTTACAACAAATACTGGAGGGAAGTACGAAAGATGACAGTTGTTGAACTCTTCACTGCAAAAAAGGTACAATCGTTTCGACATGTAAGAGAAGAAGAAGTCGCCTCCTTTGTCAATTTCATCAAGCAATCTGCTTCATTGAAGAACCCAGTTAACTTCAACCAGAAGTTATTGAAACTGGTTGGAAGTGTGATATGTAGGATTGGATTTGGGATCAATCTTAACGGGAGTAAACTTGAGGAAACCTATGATCAAGTCATTGTACAAATGTTGCAGGTGTTAGGGAGTTTCGCTGCCGCAGATTATTTCCCTGTTGTTGGCAAAATCATCGATAGGATCACGGGATTACATGGCAAATGTGAGAAGGTTTTTGAGGCAATAGATTCGTTTTTCGACCAGGCTATAAAGAATCACCTAGAAGATGAGAGTATTAAGGATGATATCATTGAATTGCTACTCAAGATGGAAAGGGGCGAGATTGGACTTGGAGAGTTTCAACTTACTCGAAACCACACTAAAGGAATTCTTCTGGTGAGTAACGAAAAACATTTTAGTTCAAACTCCATTTTAACCAATAATATGGTGGCCTAGCTAGTGGTAACATTGAAGTTGGCTTCCTTATGTTCCGGGTTCAAACTTCATATAGTACATAAAATTAATCTTTTTACGGTAAAAAAAAAACTCCATTCTCTAATTTTTTAATATATTTGTTGTTGTTGTTGGTTGTTATAGAACATTCTTTCTGCTGGAATAGACACTTCTGCCCAAACTGTGACATGGGTGATGACACATTTGATTGCAAATCCAAGAGTTATGAAGAAAGTGCAAGTTGAAGTGAGAGAAGTGATCAAAAACAAAGGCCATATCACAGAAGATGACATAGAACAACTCGAGTATCTCAAGATGGTGATTAAAGAAACATTTAGGATAACACCGCTTGTGCCACTTCTAATTCCAAGAGAGGCTTCAAAAGATTTAAAGATTGGAGGTTACGACATTCCAAAGAAAACATGGATTCATGTCAACATTTGGGCTGTTCATATGAATCCAAGCGTTTGGAAAGATCCAGAAGCTTTTATCCCCGAGAGGTTCATGGATAATAAGATTGACTATAAAGGTCTAAACTTTGAGTTCTTGCCGTTTGGTAGTGGAAGGAGGATGTGCCCTGGTATGGGTATGGGTATGACTTTGGTACACCTAGCTCTTATCAATATTCTTTACCGTTTCGATTGGGAGCTTCCGACAGGAATGAATGTTGAAGATTTTGATATTGAAGAATCATATGGACTCGTCTGTCCTAAGAAAGTTCCACTTCAGCTAATCCCGGTCCTTATTACCCAGTGGACTTGACCTCACTTTGCTTTACAACAAGGTAATATTCCCCGTTGTGTTGTGACTTGTGCGCAAAGATAATAAATACTTTAAATAAACATGTGCATTGCTGAATTTGCATTTTATATTTTTGTAAGTCATCTTTGTGTAAATGATTTCCAGTGAAGATAATAAACCGGATTTATATGGGCCTTCTGGATTAGTTTGGACCTAGAGAGTCTTTAGATCCTCACGGTTATGAAAAAGAAATATATATATATATATATATATATATATAAATAATGTAAGGTTTCTGAAGTAATGCAATAAGATGTTATACCACTAGTATCAAGAAAACGTTTGTTCACGTAAACACAACTTCTTGAGACCATTACTACCGAAACGAATTGCAAACCAAAAAGGAGGACTATAACTTTACTAGGACTAGAGCTAAGCACTCACAGGTGGTGATGGAGGAAGACATTGTCTTCTCCTATCCCCTCTTCTGCTTCGGTTTAAAGAACTAGGTGGAAATCTACTTGATCTGCTCCTAAGTTTCTTCTTTTCTGCTTCCGGAATCTTCTCCTCCTTTGACCTCACCTGCCTCACCTTTGTCTCGTTAAGCTCTGCCGGTAGAACACAGTTGCAGAACAAACCTTCAAATGGGAAATACAAACATAAAGTTATGAGCTTTTAACTAAAACAGAGTAAAAACAGAGCAAATGTTCTGTTTTGTAGCTTCTAACCGAAGCGAGCAAGACGGTTAACCCAACTAGGGATAGATCTCCGTGTCAACTGAACACAAACGTCGTTGCAGAAGTGATTGCAGTTCTTTGTGATGAGATGGTAAGTGTTTCCGCTATATTCTTCCGCAAGTTTCTCCATAAAGGCATGGACTTTTTCAGGATCTAAATCTGTTCTTCCAATCAATATGGACTTCCTGAATGTGAAACCTGGACATTGCTTTGGTTCCACCTCGAAAATCCCAGTGGTTGAATGGTCGTGAGCTCCGAAACCATATTCAATCCCATGAACTAACCATACAATTGATCATACAAAATATCAGTCCAATAAGTTAGTTAAGAAATCATTTTAAAATCCGGTTCTGGTTTATTTAGTCATAAAAAATCAGAAGAGCTGATCCAAAATGGGTCAAAAAAGTTTCCAATTTTGGAATCTACTGAAAATAAAACCGGTAAATTTAAATTTCTACAAACAAACAAGTCAACAAGCATCAAACTTAAAGTTTATAACTTCATCTAAACAGCTTAAGCTGAATCTAAAAGGCGATACCTTCAACACCAGAGTGGTAGATCCCGAGTCCTAACCAGTAAGCGTAGCCATTGATGGGTGTGAGATCGTATACATTCAGATAAACCGGAACCGAACCGGCTTTCTTTTTCCGGCCAGTCACCACCACCACTCTACACAACATCTTTCTTTGACCGACGAAGGAAGGACACTCAAGATTCAAAGAATGTTATTCTTTCGTGGTCTTCTGTCAATCTGAGAGAGAAGCTTCTTCTTATGTTTCCTTCTTTCTTAAAAGATACATTCTTTTCTGCTTTCTGTCATCTCCTTGGTTCCTTTTGTTTAGGGCACAGATTGTTGGAGACTAGCCCCTATAAGTTTACACTTTTTACGTTTTGCCCCAATATTATCAGTTGATGTTTTCACGTCAGCGACGCCAACGAAGACTACTTGAGGGCTCTGAGAGAGTGCAGCAAAGAGTGCACATAAAATTTAATTACTCGTATAAATAGTAAAATTCGTCTGCCTATACGTTTAGATGGCTGTGTGGCGGCCACAATCATATGAAAAACAAATTTCAATTAGTTGATTAGGCGCTTAACATGTCAAAAACTCCGATTAATAGAACAATTTTTAAATGTTTGTATATGAAATTTTTTGAGATGGAATAAACCGGTCTTTTATGTTTAGATAACCGGTTCAACGGACGAAATGGTATATTCATGGATGATCAGGGGCGGATCTAGAAACCTAATCAACCGGGGGCATAGTATTAGAAATAACAAAAACAGATTTGGACCGGGGGCACTTGTTTTGTTTTTTCACTAAATTAAATACATTTTAATCAAACTAGCTTAAGTCACTAAAGAAAAAAAAAAAGAGTAGGGGGCACGTGACCCCGTAGTCTAACACCTACGCCACTGTGGATGATTGTGATAAAATGTGAAAGGAAAGGGTAAAAAAAAGAAGAATACATAGAAATCGACATAGCTACGAGCCATGTCTTAGGAGTTGTATCTTTGTGTACGTTTTAAGCAACCGATGACTAGCTGTTGGGGCGTGAAGTTGACAACATAATTACGCTGACCACTATTATAAACTAAACATATACAGAAGCAGTAACATTAAAAGGGTGAACCGAATTGTTAAATGTTGTATATTTGAATTGTATTGGACCAATGTGCAATGTGGTACTTGATTGAAATGTATTTTCTTTTCTTTTTTTGGGAAGGTTTTAGTCTTGTTTCAAGATTTGTAGACCCTAATACTAAAGAATAATTCATGGATCGGCAGATATTTCCAAATATAGTATGATATTTTAAGGTAAGAAAATATTGTGAATTTATGCTTAAGATTTCCTATTCAATAGTTTAAAAAAAAAAACGTATGAAATTATAAGAAAATACTTATTATTTCATGTCAACATATCTACAACAAATTTTATCTATAATGGACATGGCATTGGGGAACTTAACACAAGAATTGTATCTCCTCCTCAGGGGCGGATGTATGTTATAAAAGTTGTGGCACGTGCCACACACTGATTATTATGATTTTATACGGAGACAGGCCAATTGTTAATTTATTAGGTTAATTGGTTAGTGTTGGCTTTTTAAGACCTCCGGGGAATGAGTACGATTCTCCTTCCTACCACCACTCTTATGTTTGTTTGTTTTTGTCAATACCACCACTTTTATGTTCTTATGTTACACATCTTCTATTTTGTTATCATCTGTGTAGTCATATCTCATATTTATTTTCTTTTGCATTTTCTCCATATTTTTTCACTCTTTTTCTTTTTTTTAATATATTGGTTGCATTTTATATCTTCATTACACACATAATATCTTTTTTTCCTTTTTAATGTCAATATATTATTTAATAATCTAATAATTCTGTGACAAAAACGAAACTAATAAATTAATACAAAATTATAAATCAAGTTAGTTATATGATTTGGATGTAATCTATCAAATATTTTAGAATCTAACTTGTAATCTGTTTTTATTACTATATATCATTTTTAAAAATATCATTTTATGTATTCTTATATATAAATAGATCGAAAAGTAATAAAATAGTTTTGTTTATTAGTATTTTTCAAGATTCAAAATTCAAAGTATATTATAATATTTTTTTTTGAATAAAAGTTTAATAACCATAATTTTATTATGATTATGTTTATTTTTTTATTATATGTATTTGTGCCACATACAAATTTTTGGTTTGGATCCGCCACTGCTTCTCCTTTTTTTTTTTTTAACACTGGTTTTATATTATCTGATTTGATTACATATTACATCAGAGAAGAAGCACAATGTATGAAATGTCATCACAAGCTATTGATCACTCCACCAGCAGATAGGTGAAGACAAAGATACCATGACACAATAGCAATACCATACATAAGGATTTTTGAGACAGAGTAAAATTAGGATGTTCCCGATCCTACACTAGCAGGCGGCCTTCCCATATTTTACTTCCAATACCTTTATCCACGAGACTTCTCGCAAGTGAGATAAGACTTCTTCTTCAATCGTCTTGATCAGCTTTCTCCGGAATCGTTTCATTAGAACTATTGTCGGAGAAGCTTGAACACCAATTACAAAACAGAGATAGGTAGGCTTTTTGCCTTTTTCCTATGGTTTAATCCAAATTAAAAGTCGATAATAAGCTCAAACAAAAGGAGATAATCATACTCAAAAGCCTCAAACCGCCGGATTATAGATCAAGACCAACAAGATGTAAGATGGAAATGCTTATGAACTTTAGCAGAAGTGCCACACGCTTGAAACAGTATCCAAACACCAAGACCATAGCCGATCTATACCGTAGAGGTAAGAGCTTCACGTAGGGACACTAAGAACAACCCACACCGAACTTACCAAGACCACAACGCGATTAAACGTCGCCGGAGAATCTCCTCGAACAGATCTCAGGAAGAGAAGAACACACTACGATGGTACGAATGGCAACTCCGACGAACACAGTCGAACGGCTCACCATCATCACCGCAAACCTCTTACACGGAGGCAACCACCATGAGACCCAAAACAGAGACAACACCGGCAACAAATCAGCACTCGAAACACCACCGTCAGAAACGAGGCCCAACCCACGACACCAAAGCATACGCTCTGACAGCTCCGGTGGAACCTAGAGACTCGGTCGGCGAGAAAATATAGAGAAAAAAACCTTGAAATCAAAAGCTAAGAAGGAAAAAGAGGAAGAGATAAGGGAGAGGGACGACGTCGGCTAAGCACGGGCCGCCGTACGCCGTCCCAAACTCAGATCTGAAATCTGCAACTATTCAAAGCGGCGCTCTTCGGGAGAGAGAGAGAGACTGCTCCTCCTTATAGCACGAGATTATCCAATTGCATGGGAAGTTAAAAGAAATGGAATTCTTGTATGGGTCTAGAAAGAATAATCAAGCGGCCGCGAATGTACTAGCGGATGCGAAGAATCACCAATTATCGTTGTATTCTCCCATTGTTTTATCCGTTATTCTTATTCGGTTGTAGCCTTCTTGTAAAAGTATCAAGACTTTATACTTTTAAATTGGAAGTAAGATGTGTATTTGTGGAGAAATAAACACAAAAATTGCTAACGTATGGTACTTAATTAGTCTTGTTACATATACATTAATGGACTCCTCACTAACGATTTAGTCATCTTTTGTAGAATGGTTGATTGATTTCTATTTAGTGAAGGAATCCTTTTGTTGATCTAGGTTAGAGATTAATTCTCCTCTCTGAAATTATCTAATTATTTTTATTTGGCATCTGTAGATATCTACGATAGCAAAAATACCCTGATTTTTATAAGTTTCGGAAACTAGTTTGGAATTCAGTGTAAAATGATTCCAATTATAGACCATATATATATATATATTCCACAAAATATCAGATGGTACTAAACAAAATGAATTATTTTCTTATAAAAAAAGAAAAAAAAAATTAGGGGTAAAGCTAGCTAGTGGAATTAGACTCGGAAGACATCTTAGGGTGCAAATGGTGAAAAGTTAGTAGAATAAATAGAATACATTTTAGTGGAATTAATTTAGTGGAATTATGAAAAGTTACGCTAGATTTTTCCTCCTCAAATGAGTAGAGGAACAAATTCTAGTGGAACTTTACAATTTTCCACATAAAAAATGGATCCCACATTATTCCACTAAAATTTTAAAAATTTAACAAATGAATGTGTTTTAGAGGAATTCAACTTAACAAGCTATTGCACTAGATTTTATTCCTCTGAAAGTGCAACCATTTGCACCCTTAATCTGGTACTCTAACATTCATCAAAAGATAAGTATTTTTTTTCCACTGAGTTCTAAAGATAAGTTACATCATATTAGAAAGGTGATTTAACATTAAATCAGATGGTTTGTCTAATTCTCGATATTTTAATATATAAAGCTGGCTTTTAAAAGTCAACAAACTATGTCTATTTAACGACTTCGACAATTAATTACCCATGGCCATTTGTAGAACGACTTTTTTTTTTGCCAATTTGTAGAACGACTTTGTAGACCAACAACTTGTGTAACATAATTTTTTTTTTGTCAACCATATACTTGTGTAACATAATTAATATAGTCAACTGCTCATGACGATAATATAAGTTAATATATAATCTACTGATTAATTTGTCAATTACCCGGTTTATTATAATTTTCAATTATGTCTGTTGTTAGTTATGCTTGGCACTAATAGTCAGAGACCCATAAATGAAAATTTGTTTTGTATAGTCAACAGAGAATAAATAATAAACGAAAAATAATTATAGACTAATCTTTAAAACAAGAGTCGTATAAACGGCAACGCTATGGATCAATCACTTTTTCGTATTTCCAACTATCTTTTTTTTTTGAATGAATATAAAATTTATTCAACTCAAAAAAAAATTTTACAATAAATTGTATCTATTGTTTCTATTGTTTCTATATTGGATGAAGATTGAAAATTTTATTCAGGGAAGCTTTATGGTGGCCTTGATGCAAATCAACGCCCCATAGCCCCTGCATTGCAGTTATCTCCTTGGTTCCGAAGTGAGGTAGTTTTGTTTCGAACTCCTTTATCGATTATCTTGATCATGGCTGCAGCTGTTTTAGGATGCTCTCCATGGACTCTGCGGTTGTGCTCATTCCAGATTAGGTATACTGTTTGTTAGAACACATACCTCAAAAGAAAAGTGTCAAGTTTAGATAGATTGGAGTTGGTGATGAGAGCAAGCTGAGTATCTCAGTCTGCCGTGTAATGATGGTGAGAAATCCCTACTGAGACATTCCTCCATATTTCCTCTAAGAAGCTACACTGAAAGAACAAGTGATTTCTGGTTTCCTCTTCTCCACAGAAACCGCATTGAGACATCTGCCCTGCATCCCAATATTTCGTCCGATCACCTGTTGCTAGTCGATTCTTCACCGCTAACCAAGCCGTGAATGAGAATTTCGGTGTTGAATGAGAGAACCAAATTCCTTTATACCATAGGGTTACCGGATACTCTGTTCTTATATGTCGCCAAGCCTCTTTAGTAATGAATCGGTCCTTGTATCTTCCCTCTGAGTTGCGCCAGAGATTAATGTCTTCTCTATTTGTTCTCTTTTGAGTACACTTCTCAATGGTGTCTTCGATTTTACAGAGAATGTCCGTACGGTGATGTCTACGGCTATGTCCATCCATGACAGATGCTACTGTCGTTGTAGCTTGAATTCCAGTATCAATGAATCCTTTCGGTCCTGTTAACTCAAATAAAATACCCAGTTCAGACCAGTTTTCAAACCAAAACGATGTCGATTGTCCATTCTGAATTTCAACTTTGTGGAAAGGTTTCGCATACTGTCTACACTTCAATAGCTTCTTTAGCATCCAGGATCCTTTGGTTGTTTTGTCATTCACTGTCCAAAAAGTGTTCTTTTGAATCATGTATTTCCAACTATCTAAGCCCAAACAAAAAAAAATATATATATATCTAAGCCATATCAGATGAGAATTGGATTGATCACTTATATTTGAATCTTCCTTAGTTTTTTCCCATCAAAGTCTTCCGATGTTTACTATATTATATGGACATGATGAAATTAAAAATCATATCTGCTTTTTCAAAATTTTCCAACAAAATCCATAAAGAAAGATTCAGGTATTCATCGCCAATTGAAGTCATCATTGAACCAAATAGCATCATAGCGCGAGGTTTATCTTGGACATTAATATAAAGTGGTGTTCCTCTAAAGCCAGACATAAGCCAGACATAGCAGCATCTTTTTCCCAAGTAGCATAGGGACAAGTAATTAACATGTGATTAACTGTCTCTTATTACAGAAAAACATAGTATTTTACAGCTCTCATATGTTTGAATACTTATGTTTTGTAATATGTTTACTTGATGATTGATAGTTTTGAACGAATCCATTTGGAATCTAGTGATTTAGCAATTTAGGAATACATAGGCCCTCACTGGGCCTTCAAAAAACTTTGGAGAATATCATTTTCCCACTTACTCATTTTAAGTTGTGGGCCTTGTGGCCAAACCAATAGAGACTCGTTTCTCTAAATCACCCTCGACTATGCCGATTTCCCGCCGTTTCCGGCGAGCTTCCCTTGCGTGCCGTATAGGTTTCTGCTGGTGCGTGCTTCTTCTTCTTTTTTGTAGCTAAATGGTTTGATCAGTCAAATATGAGATTTCACTTATTTCTGTAATGTGTACAGGCAAGTAGGGATATTAATAGGCAAGCGTGAGTGAGATTTTATGAAAAGTTTTGTCAAACTATAATAAAAAGAAGATGAAGATTTGAAGGACTCGTCAGGCTTGTTGTTAATAGGTCTGGACTTTCGGATATCGGTTCGGTTTTGGGTGGAAACCAATCGGTTCCGGATATTTAAGTTTCATAGATTTAGGATTTAATGGATACTTTATAATTTTCGGTTTGGTTCCGGTTCTGATTCGATTCTTGTCGGTTTTGGTTCGATTCGGTTCCATAATTTTAGAAACCTAAATTACATGAAATTTTCGGTTCTTAAACGATTCAGAATATTTTGAATCCGAAATAGCATTTTTTACTCTAAATTTACAAAATAATACTCGGAAAAAAACATGAGTTTTTTTTTGTTTGTTAATCCAATGAATTGTTAACCCAAAAAAATCAATAATTTCTCATATAAAATAAGGAAATAGCTTCTTCCAAGCTCGAGAAGTTAATACTCCCTCCGTTTCACAAAGAGTGTCATTCTACACATTTTTCTTGTTTCATAAAGAGTGTCACTTTACATTTCCAAGTTAGATTCTTGGATTCTTGTTTTTATGCCCATATCTAGTTGTTACGTTACAAGTTTTTAATGTATGAATGTCTATCTACTTGTGTTTTGCCAAAACACGTTTTTTTGCAGGGGTACATGTTTTCTAACATGTTCGTAATACTTAATTTGTTACATCCTGAAAAGGACACCTCTGGTTCTTCGTACTTAGCCATCCTTGCTTTTGCTAACTATCATATTTCCTCTATGCTTGAAAGTATTCGTAGAACCCACTAAGAAGAATCCAAGATCTCTTTTGTAAACAATCCAATCTTTTGGTACTTTATTTACGTAACATTTCACGAGGAACAGACAAAGTTGGAGACAGTCCTTAAGCACTACATTAGTCTCTTTTAAAAGTTGTATAGTTCTTTCACATCTGTAGCTGGTGACTTCTTGTTTTGTCAATATAATACATTCATTAGATCAAGTTTGACCGGTTAATTCGGTTTTTTTTGTAGGGAACCCAATAATCTATTGGTTTTGATTACATGTGAAAATACATAACTTCGTGTTTGTGTCCTTTTTACAGGGATATCAGCACAAACTCTTTTGCTACGAAAATAATACTCACCCCGTTTCATTTTAAGCGTCGTTTAAAGTTTTTTCACACATATTAAGAAAATAACTAATTTTTTGTTTTATCCTTCATTATTTATATATAATGTGTTCACATTTATTATTAAGCTAAAAAACCATAGATAAAAATGGAAAATTTAGTTAAAAGTTACATTGAAAATATAAAACGACATTAATATTGAAATAAAATTTGAACTCTAAAACGACACTTAATATGAAATAGAAAGAGTATAAGCTAATGTCAAAAAATTTGTCTAAGCTTGCAGTCCAAGTCTGATCTAAAATCGGTCATTCCATCATATCTTCGATTATCTTTAGTAAATACGCACAATCAATTTTAAATCTGCTAACATAAATTTTCTTTTCGCATAGACTTTCATGGTCCAAATAAGTCCATCTAATTATGCATGCAGTGAAAAACTATATATCCTTTTTTTTTTGCTATGGTTTCACCTTTTATGCATCAGCCTACATAGGTGTGTGTGTGTGTGTGTCAGTGCACCTGCGCTCCAGTGTTGTTATCCTCGACTTCGAGGGCAAAAAGAAAAAGGTCATTCGTTGTCAGTGTACACCATGTTAAGGTCTAACAAAGATAAGCATTGGATGCTTTACTGTTTCATGTTTTTCTGTCTGTAGTCTAATTAGACCTAGCAAGTGATATTATATTTCAATCTTCTTCTATAGTACTCTTTGCTTTTAGTGTCACAATCATCCTACACAGCAACATGTCTTCTTTTTATTATACTATCTGTTTTGTTCTGTTTGAGTGTCTTGTTAAATAAATTAGAATGATTGTTCTAACATTTAGGTAACCCAAATTTGACATTATTATATTAATTCTTTTTCTTGTGACTATGAAACCAAATCTTCCCACAGATCTCAGTATCTTCTCTTTTCCTTTACTCAATACAATTTTCCAATTATTCTATATATATTATATATGCTTTATACGGTTGTTGGGTGTCTACCTGAACTCCATTTATGTAAAGTAGATGTGTGAAAAACATGTACATTAGAAATCTTTACTAGACAGAAATATACACATACGAGTACTATTCATAACAATCACATGAAAACACAAAAGATACTAAATTCAAGAATCAAGAACAAGAATCTTAGAGCTTGAGGGATAAGTCAAGATTCTGTTGCTCTTCTTGATTAGTGCTTAACAATACTCCATCTCCTCGCCATTGTTCAAGAGTTGATGATCTACCAATGTTATTGGACCGTGAACTTACTGAAGGATCCATCATCATCATCATATTATGATGCTGATGATGATGAAAATTATCCATTGAAGAAAGTTTACCTATTGCTGGTTGTTGATCAAGTGGTTGTCTTGACCAACTGATCTGACCATAGTGACCACCAAACCCGTTATATGAACTCATCTTGTGGCTCATCGAATGCGCTTGAATCCCTAAAGACCTGTTGTTGTATTGTCCATGGAAAGGAACTGGAGAGAAACCGTAAGGATGTCCAAAAGCCAAGGCTGATGATTCTGCCATTCGTTGACCTCGCTTTGCCAACGTCCTCTCTCTCTTGTGTGCGTTTTGATGACCACCAAGTGCCTGTGAGCTATAGAAAGTTCTTTGACAATAGTTGCATGAGAAAAGCTTTTGTTCTGTGGATCTCTGGCTAACATCTACACTCGTGTCTATGGAATCGATGAGATTGAGTTCTTGATTGGTCTGTTCTTGGCTAGAATCATTAACGTCTGCTTCTTCGTCTTTGAAACTCTGTTGTTGGCTATGGTTTAGAGAATCTTGACATGGAAAAGCTCTAGATGAAGAATCTGAAGGAAGTTGTGTGTCCCTCGAAGTGTCCATGAGAGCTAATAAGGGAACAATTTTTTTTCTTTTCAAGTGATGATTTCTTCTCTCTATCTCTCTCTGTCTCTCTCTTTCTAGTATTATTAGGTATGAAATAAGCTTATATCTGTGAATGGGAGCAGAAGAAGTAGATGGTATTAGAAAAGAATAGACAAAGAAAACAATACCCTACTCTTCTTAGGTTATTTTGTAATAATAAGTAGTGGACCAAAGTACTATGAAGATGAGAGCGATAGGTTAGGTTTGGTTTGCTGTCACACCCTTCTTACAAAACACTTAAAAGCTAGCTTATTGGAACTCCACCATCTACATGGCATATGTACACGTTAATAAGAGGACCATTTCCATTTTTTTGGCTGCTTCCTGTTTCAATAACTTAATCCATACATACATTCATGACATGTCGTCAAGTTAGAACAATAAGTTGAAAAATGGTAAATAGGTAAACCCTCAATCCTTACTAATTGAGTATTTTGCTTCTTCTTCTTTTGATATCAAAAAATCTATTATATTAAGTTTGTAGTACATAACCTTCTTCGAGAGAAAGCCAATCAGGACCGACTGACTTACATGGGAAAATATAAAACTCCGATTTCTTGTTTTTGTAGCATTTCTTGTTTTTTAGCAAAACAGTATGCACGGGTATTGACTCTCCTACTAACAAATTTAATACAAAAGTCTCTTCTACTAACAAATTTAATACAAAAGTCGGAAAAGAAACCCTAAGAAATCTAAAATCTTCTAAGTATTTTGCTATTTTAAAAGGAGCTAAAAGGATAAGAAACCAAAACTGAAAATGAAGCAGTTCTCAGAACAGTTAAGTAGTACATCTGATGAAATGACAGGAGAGGAAAATGACAATAAATTGAAATGGATGGATGTTAAAATGTACTGGAAATGGACCATCTGAATTATTTCAGGTCTGTATATGTCTACTTTATGGAACTCCACGAGGTAAGTGGCCATTTCTGTCTCCTTTAGCTTCTCTTGTGGGCCTTTCCTTTAATGTTTTTTTTTTCTTCTCTCTTGAGGCTCAAAGCAAGTTTCTTTTAACATAATCCATTCATTAAAACATATTTGATCGGTTATTCGGTTCTCTTTGGAAAACACAATAACTTCATGTTTAGATTTATGTGGGAGAATATATAATCTCCTGATCGCGTCTAAAGATATCGGCATGAACATTTTAGCTACAAAAAAATATGTTATAATCTAAAGTAAAAAAAAACTTCTCCTTAAGCTTATACATGCAATCCAAATATGATCTAGAAAAATCGGTCACCCAATCGTTTCCTTAATCATCTTTAGTAAATATGCGTAATCAGTTTTGAATCTATACTAAGGATGGAAAGGATGGTCCTTTCACAAAGATTCTCCATAGCCCAAATAAATTCATCCAATCTTGCATGTAGTACTAATAGACTCCTCCTACATGCTTTTTCCACTAGATTCCAATCTATGTTATTTCTTAGACACCATTTCATTATCTTATATATAAACCATTTTATTTTATTTTCTTAGTGAGATATATCGTAGACCATAGTATGCAATAGTTTGTCTTTTTTTAGAGAGATCAATCTTTTCTTTTTGTGTAATGTTAATCAAGTAGAAGAGATTTGGAAGTTCCACGCTCTTAATTTTTCTTTATCATCTAAAGGAGTTTTGTAGATTAGTCGATAAAAATTTTGGGTTTCCCACTTAATCTCATCATGAAATACAACTTGGTTGCATGATAAAAGTCGCTTTATTTCACCAACTAGGAACTTCTCTTTTGGAAGCCACAACAGAAAGATCAAACCCACTTGACCACTAAGTAAAGGGTTTTTCTTTTGTTATACATATTGGATTAGATAATATGATATAGTTCCTACCAATCTACGATACTACTTAACATTTAAAAAGTTTAGCTTAAAGCTTATCTAGCAAAGGAAACAGTAATGAAATCAAAAGATCCAATGGTTAATTTCGGGGTCCAATGTTACAAATGGCCGATACGAAAATTGAAAGGGTGATTCAGACTCAGAGTTTACAATTGCTAGTAGCTAATTTGTTTTCAAGTTAATTAGTTTTGCTTATAATTATAATGTAAATTCCCCAATAAGCTAGTTGCTTTATTTCAACAGTAAAACAATCTTAATCGTGGATTTGCAACGTTTATTATTGTTAAACAATTAATATACTAACATCCCACATAATATTATATAATATAATATAATTTACATCAATTATGATCAGACGATCAGAATAACACTGTATCTTTACTTTATACAGATGGTGACACATTACTTAACTTTCACAAATTTCCATAAATGCATAGTTATAACTTGTATTCATCTCTAAAATATAGAGTAATTTTTACATATTAGTCAAGAGTTCTTTCAAACTTTGTGCACAAAATTTCCATAAATGCATAGTTTATGGCATTAGATCATCTACAATGTATTTTTCTATATTTGACTCTAAATTAGAGGAGCTGTAAAATAAAAGTGAATTTCACTGTAGTGTATTCTTCTATTTTTTCTTCCAAAATAGAATATTCTTTTTAAAATTCTTATTTTTATTACAATATTAGTACGTTTTCTTTATAAAATGTGAAAATTAACACATTTATTTTACATTTTTGCAAACTTTTATAAAATTATAATATTATATAAATTAAATATTTCTTAAATAAAAATTACATTACATTATATAAACGTTATAGATTTTTGTTTAACTATCCATTGATATATTGTTTTCTATAAGTGATCAATATATTTTTCTACAAACATAATATATTTTGATTCTGTTTTTACATTTTTATATTAAGAATGATGTGGAAAGATAATTTATTGATGTAGCTTTAATATGGAAATCAAGCATGTTGTAGTTTTGAAAAAAAATACGTACAATTTTTTTTTGACGGTGGAAAACCATTTTTTAAAGCACCAAAATTTTGACTCTTAATTTTTTAGTACAATTTTTCCTCAATTTTTTTTTCATTTATTTGTTTTAACCTATATATATGTATAAAATATTTTCTCCTACAATATATATTGACCCAACAAATTTATATTATGCAAAAATATGCATACATAATATTATTTATCTTAAATACATTTGTTATTTTTACAATATGATATGGTTTGGTGAGATTTATTGTATATACATAGTAAATAAATTATATTATTCTTTTACATATGTTTATAATGTTATGTGTTTAAATTTTTATATATATTATAGATTTTCTCAGTTGTTTATATGATATAAAATATACAACAACACTAAAATCAATCATACTTTTTTTAGAAAAGTTATAGCCAAAAATTTTACAACCGAAATTCTACAGATACAAACCGAAAGCTTTAGATGTTACCAATCATACTCATTGATAGTATCAAAGAGGACTATTTTTACATCTGATTTTTTTGATCTAAATATAGCTTTTAAGAATGTAAAAGCAGCAAATATCAGATCAGTGGCAGAGGCAGCCATGACTTTTACCGAGGTTCATATAATATATAATAGAATATTAATAAATTATTAAATATATTAAATAATTGATATATATTTATCTAAATATCAATTTTGATAAAATAATAAAAAAATAGTAAATATTTACATCTTTAAACAACAATCTAACGGATTAAGAGATGACAAATTTTTTTTTTTTAAATTAAGATAAAAATACAAGAAAGGAAAGAAAATACATTTTAAAAAGAAAGAATTTCATATGTAAACAAAATGGTTAAATTTCTAACTGAATGTAGAAATGTTGGAAAACATAAAAATAACATCAAAACTCATAAATAATATAGTAATGAAATGATTATGAGAAAATGAGCATTGGTGAAAGTATAAACTTTAAAATTTACGGGGTCAAGTTGAATTTGAAAAAATATTACAGGGGTCAAAAACTAATACTCCTAACATTTTACCAATCCTTTATAAATAAATACAAGTAATATTTTTTTTTAGAAATTCATGGGGGTCAATTGACCCCCTCATTACATGCCTCCGCCACTGTTTCAGATGCCATTGGTTTCCATCAGCTTGCGGGTTTAGATAGCGCTCCTGCTGCAAACAGCAGATTTCTCCGAGAAAACTGCACCATTGTAAACACACACACACACACAACATTTTTAGGATATGCTTGATCACCGAGATTTGTGATGCTAGGAAGGAGAGGTTCTATATGACGGATCAATTATTTGGCACACATCCTCAAGCTTTAGTTCTAATCTTTTTGGTCACTAATTTTCAGGATGAGTAGATTAATTCACAAGCACAAGATGATACACTAAGCAGAGAATCCAGAGATGAAAAAAAAAAAGTACCAGTGTTCCAAAATTGATGAAACTAATTCGAGTAAAGAGAGTATAACTTACTCGGAGAGCGTGAACTGGTGTGGATTTGGTAGGGAAAGTCCTGAGCGAACGCAGTCTGTTTGAATTCCCATTTCTGATCAACACAAAGTGATAAATCAAATCATTTTTAACAAAACAAACTACTTCAAAGAGAACAATGATACAGATTTGTAAGGAGTAAACTCACTTTTCCTCGGCCTTTGTCAATTTGGTACTTGAAGTGACATCCCACAGTTTCACTGTGCAGTCCGCAGATCCAGAAGCCAGAAGAGAGCCCTCGCCACTGTAGCAGAAAACAAGTTAGTAGTAAAACATAGTAGTTCTTGGAGTATTGGAGGTGGAGTTTGCGGGTTCGCTATTCCAAGCAAGCGGACTTGAAAAATTTGTAAACAACTAAGCAAACTAATTTCCTTCTTATCTCGCTCTCTCACCTGTAAGAGAGACTCCAGACACATGAATTATGGCCCATGAGAGGTGTGATGCAGCGAGCTGTTGAGAGGTCCCACATCATTATGGTTCCATCTTCATCACCAGAGGCCATATATCTTCCATCTGGTGACATCGCCAATGATAAAACCATACTCCTGTGCCCAATGAATATCCTAACACATTCCCCTGTTTGGACATCCCAGAGTCTAACCGTCTTATCACTAGAACCCGTTGCAATGTAGTTACAATTGGGATGCCACTGTACACACTGAAACCAAACGCATTTGACAAGTACATTGAAAGGCTCATCAATAGTTATCCAAATGGGGACTGAAGTCACTCATCTGTATTAATGTCAATCCAAGTAGTTAAGAATCCAACTTAAGCTTATGACTTCAAGTCGATTAGATAACAATCTCTAGATCAACCATAAACTTGACGATTTATAAATTATTATTGCCAGGGTCACATTAACATAAAAGTGGCTACTAATCTAAGTCAATAAAAGTGTTAGAGAAACATTGAAAACTGTGACTCGGTAAACTAATGCCTTCAACAACAACTTGAACGGTTCCTTTTATTTCACCTCTGTAAATTAAAACCTAAACAATGAAGAGAGAAAGGCGCTCACATCAACATCAGATAGATGCCCTGCCATTATCCGCAGAGGTTGAATTCGGTCCATTGACCAAATCCGTGCAGTACGATCATGAGAACAGCTTGCAAAGTAATGCCCGAAAGGGCTAAACTGCACAACGAAACGAGTATATATACATGTCCGTTCATCATAAACTCCAGTTTTATGTAAGACAAAACTTGAACAGTTATACCTGGGCATCCCAAACAGGGTAATTATGACCCTTGTAGCACACGAGATTGGCATTTAGTTTTGTGCTCCACAGCCGTACTGCACTTACGAATACAAGGTTGGTAACTAAGAAAAGTTTGAAATAATGAGTGATATGGATATGTAGCGTGATGGACAGATACATACTTGTTGTATCTGCCGAAGAAGATAAAACAAAATCTCCGGGAGGACTAAAAGTGGCCGAGTAAACTGGCCCTGAGTGACCCAGTAATAATGTATAATTTCTTCTGCCATTTGGTCCAACGATTTGATCATTTGTATCATTTTCACCCTGCAAAGCACCTGGAACCAGACGCTTAGAGTCCATACCTTCTCATGGAAACACAAACAAGAATCATGAAAAATCAACAAAACCAACAAGGGAAATGCATGAAGAAGTATCGCTTTTAGCTATGGATGTCAAAATAATATGTTATTTCATAATAAATGTCATTATAAGAAATATTTGTTTCATAGAAAAAACATACAACTGCCAGCTTGTCCTATCTTCGCCATGTCCCAGACCTGAACACCATAATTGTCAGTTGGACATCATTTTTGGTGGGTGAGATAAAAAGAAAAGGAAACATATACAACCATTCAAGAATAAGGTACCTTTATTGATGAATCCGAGAACCCACCAGCAACCAGAGATCCATCATGAGATATAGATGCACTGTTTAACCTGTGGGGGACGACAGATGAGTGAGCAACAAGTTGCAAATAAGTAATAAACATTAGGAGACGAGGAGGACATTACCCGTTATGAGTATTAACAAATGTATAAAAGCTGACGGATGGCATTGCAACACTACTCAACTGCACACGGTTTCTCAGGTCTTCAAGGATGGATTCCTCTACATCCGTAGACCTGACATAGAAAAAATGAAGATGGAAAAACTTAATCTAAGCTAAAAGAGGTCTAAGTCTTTGACAGCTACTACATTTATTCTCCTTTGATCAATCATGCATCATCCATAGATATCGCATGTCCATTACTCTTTCATGAAATCCTAACACAAAAATGAGTAAGGGATTCGAAAGTACATTACTGGCAAGGCAAGTTCCGGTTTTACACGTGGCGCAGGCAACACCCTGCTGATCTCCTGACGTGCAACTTTTGCTGTTGCATTTCCTGCTTTGTCCTTCTTTAACTTTTTTATGGAAGAGCCTTGTTTTCCAATTTCGATGGATCTTTTCTGAACACAGTATCAATTGACGAGTGAATTTTGGAATTTTTAATTCAGAAATTACTGATCTAAGTTGAGGCTACTTATCACCTTACTATCATCCATGTCCCCGTCTTTAGTTTCTCCTTGTCCCTTCTCAGAATCAGACAGTAGACCCCCTGTCTTCTCGAGGCGGTCTTCGAGCGAGTCTTCAAGCAACTACGAAAGAAAAATGCATATGTAGCAAATGACTTTACAAATATAATGTCTGCCCTGCGATGAGGTATCAACAGGTTTCCTTCCAGTAAGAGAGTAAAAGAAGCTTTAGGAGAAATACGTACTCCCCACTGTATTTCTTTTTGATTGACGTGATTAGCAGTCTCCTGAAAACTCCCAACAATAGTGACAGCCTCTATGTCATCAGATGCGGAATTAGGCTGTCCCGAGTAGACTGCAACAAATGAAATACGACCAACCGGTGGATTCAGTTTTCTATTACACAATCTGCTATATGTTAATCCATATATATGGGAAATGAACACAATTACCTTGGAAGTTGATGTGTTCGTTGATAATACCAAGCATTAAAGTAGATTCCGTCCTATGTAGATACTGAAGTAACAGATCATATGAATACTGCAACATTCAGTAAGCATATTAGAAGTCTGCAGTCATGGTTTTCGGTTAATCAGACCAGAAACCTTGAAGCATTTGCCTGTAACAGCTAGTATTCATTTTTCACTTTAGTTTACCTGACAAATTTTGATGTTGACCTTGCTTTTTCTAAGAGAACGAGCAAACTCCATCTCCTGATAAAAACTCAAGGTCATAAGACAGTTGGAAAAACAGATCCATTGGAAACATTATACGACCATATAAGGCAGCTTAAAACCTCTAGATGAGATGGAGCAAGAACGCCTTCCAGCTTCTGAAGATCCCGTAAATGTATCATTTCATGATCTTTGCGGAAGCTGTTAAAGAAGGCTCTCGCTGGAATACAAGAAAAGTATAGCCCATGTGATTAAGTGGCATAGAAAACTGTTTCTGGAAAGCTTATACCTAAGCTTAAGAAAAAAATACTCAGAATATCTAACTGTATTTTTGAGAAGTACCTTCTAGAGTGTGTCCTTTCCCCACCAGATCCATGTAACAATGAATAAACACGGGATACATCACTCGGAGCAATTCATGCTACAAATTCAAAGCAGCTCATCACTTTTACTAAGGTTCATATAAAATGAGACTAAGCAAAAGTGCAAAACCGCCAAGGCAAAGAAACAAATGCTGACCTTATACAGATCCAGTGAGTTATATGCCCATGACCTTAGTTTACTGTAACCCTCACGGTACCGGGTTGGATCATTTTCTGATCTGGAAAACGAAAGAATCACATTTAATAAACACATTTAAAACGAAAGAAAATGCAAAATACACCTCATTTACATCCATTTATACAGGGGAAAAAAAGGCATAAACACAGCAGTAAAAGAACCCTAATTTCTTCCCCAATAAGAAGCAATCAGAGAGCTCACTGGGATGTTCCCTTAAACTACAATTGAAAGATAATTTGATAGAATTATTCGCAACAGTTTCACTCAGAAAATGTTACTCAATGCTCATAAACGTTTTCGGCTGGCATAATTTTACTTCTACAAATACTTCAAAATTCACATACCAAAAAATCACCAATGAATCCAAACGAAATTCACGTTGAACTAGAAAAACGAAAAATAGAGAGAGGAAGAATAATTACTGGGAAAATGAGCGAATGAGCTTGGTGAGCTCAGGATCGTTATGATAATCGATAGAACTGAAGCTGCTACCATTGTTCTGGTGAAGAGAATCTTCAAGCTGTTTAGCAGCGCTGTTGAAGCCCTTCTTCTTCAAGTAACCCATAACGAACTCATCAACTTGTTCTGGATCCATCGTTGCTCTCGAGTCTCGATTCAACTCTCTCTTTCTCTCTCTCACAGTGCTTGCTCTAAATTGATTAATACTGATCTTCCCCTTACCTTCCGTCAAATTAAATTTCCAGTAATTTCAGGGCCTTAGTCTGATAATGGGCCTAATTGTGGCCCAAATAAGTTTTTTTTATCAAAGTGTTACATTGTATGATAGGAGCTCTAATAATTAATTACCACGATTAAGAATCTCAAAGCAAAGGTAGGTTGCTGACTGAATGAAGAATCTAACTGAATTTGATTGAATAGAAGTTTTATATAACTAGGTATAGTGTTAATCAATTAGGCATGTCATAATTCTTCCTATAAGTATATTTGTAATCATTCTTCCAAAAGAGTTTAAAGATTCTTCCAAACGGTCAGAAAAAGTTGTGTGATTATCAAAGAAAAACTGCTAAACAATGGATTCATCAAACAGTTTTCTTATCGATAAATGATAGAATTACAAAAAGAAAAGCATAAAGTTCAAGTCCATTGAGTAAGAACCGGGATAAGTTCAAGTGGAACTTTCTTAGGACATACAAGTCCATATGATTCTTCAAGATCAACGTCTTCTACCTTCATTCCTTCTAGAAGCTTCCAATCGAAACGGTAAAGAAGATTGATTAGAGTAAGGTGTACCAAGGCCATACCCATACCCATACCAGGGCACATCCTCCTTCCACTACCAAATGGCAACAACTCAAAGTTTAGACCTTTATAATCACTCTCCTTGTCCATGAACCTCTCGGGAATGAAAACATCTGGATCTTTCCAAACGTTTGGATTCCTGTGAATAGCCCAAATGTTGACATGGATCCATGTTTTCTTTGGAATATCATAACCTCCGATCTTTAGATCTTTTGAAGCTTCTCTTGGAATTAGAAGTGTCACAAGTGGGTTTATCCTTAATGTTTCTTTGATCACCATTTTGAGATACTCGAGTTGTTCGATATCTTCTTCTGTGATGTTGTCTTTGTTTTTGATCACTTCTCTCACCTCGGCTTGCACTTTCTTCATAACTCTTGGGTTTGCAATCAAATGTGTCATCACCCATGTCACAGTTTGGGCAGAGGTGTCTATTCCAGCAGCAAGAATGTTCTATAACAACCAACAACAACAACAAATAAAAAGAAATTAGAGAATGCAGCTTCTTAGGTATTTAAAAAAAATGATTAGTCGGTTTAGCCAATTAATCTTGGACTGCAAAACCCATGTGAAAGCCTCGATGACCAACCTGAATCGAACCCAGATTGGCAAAAGTCTACTATATATTTATTTACCAACTGGACCAAGGTTGGTTTTAGAGAATGGAGTGGATTGAGAAATATTTATTACTTACCAGAAGAATTCCTTTGGTGTGTTTTCGGGTGAGTTTAAACCCTCCAAGTCCAAGCTCTCCCCTTTCCATTTCGAGGAGCAAGTGAACAATATCATCTTTAATACTCTCATCATCTAAATGATGTTGTATAGCTTGGTCAAAAAATGCGTCCATTGCTTTAAATACCTTCTCACACTTGCCATGCAACCCCGTGATCCTATCAATCAATCCACCAATAACCGGGAAGTAATCAGCTGCCGCGAAACTCCCCACAACCTCCATGACTCCTTGAATGACTTCAGAATAAGTATTCTCAATTTTACTCCCTTGAAAACTCATCCCAAATCCAACTCTACAAATCACACTTGCTGACAAAGTCATTAACTTGAGGTTGAAGTTAACCGGGTTCTCTAATGAAGCAGATTGTTTGATGAAATCGACCAATGATGCAACTTCTTCTTTTCTTACATGTTGAAACGACTGTACTCTTTTCGCGGTGTAGAGTTCAATAACTGTCAACTTCCGTAGTTCCCTCCAATAACTGGTATAGGGAGAAAAGCCAAGATCCTTTAAATTATATGTAACTCTTGCGGCGTACGTCATGTAAGGCCGTGAACAACAATCAATATCGAATGTTTTCAAGACATCTTTCACCGTCTCTGGAGTTGACGCCACAACGGTAGACACGTTTCCAAACCTGAGGGACATTAGAGGTCCATATTGTTGAGATAATGTGAACATGGAACGATGAGGTTTCGATCCCAATTGGTGCAAGTTTCCAATTATAGGAAGTCTTGGTGGTCCAGGAGGTAGATTCTTCTTTGTCTTTCTTGAGTTCTTTGCAACTAGTATAGATGCAAAGAAGATAATTGCAACAATGATATACCACAAATTCATTCTGCTTCCTACACAACAATAAGGGATAGTTTATCTAAAGTCATATAATAATAATCTATCTAATAAATCTTAAGAGATATAAATAGCATGTTAAGTGAAATTTAACCCTAAAAACATGTAAAGTGGATGCAACCGTGCAAACTAAAACTACCAAAGCATCACTCGATCTGCCGTAAGCCAACACAAGAAGACTTATAAATTTCTTTACACAATCAAGGAACCGGCAAAATAGATGCAACATCCGAATAATTCAAGACAAAATTTTCATAAAAAAACTAGTCAACTAGATAATATGAGTTTCTTCTACCGTATAGTTTTTAAGAAGTTTCGGGATTATCTCCCACGTATCTCGAGTTAGATTTTAGATATCCTAATTTTTTGTCCCAAAAAAATATATATATTCTGATTTAACAAATACTATTTCTTTAATAAAAATAAATATTTATTTTTTTATACTAAAAATATTTGAATCCGAAAACTAACATCTTGTCTTACCACGAGATATCACATCGATTTCTTCGACAATATTGAAACATATACATACATAGATTGAGCTCGGTAAGATTACCTTCGTCTTAAACCTTGTGCAGAAGGTTTGTGTGTGAGAGAGAGAGAGAGAGAGAGAGAGAGAGAGAGAGAGAGAGAGAGAGAGAGAGAGAGAGAGAGAGAGAGAGAGAGAGAGAGAGAGAGAGAGAGAGAGAGAGAGAGACTTCTTTCCTCTTTTTTATTGTACTTGTATTGTGTGACGAGGAGGCGATGGCAATTTCATATTTATACAGCATGTGAGAGTGAGATGACGTTGTAGTTACATTAGCGTCCACTTTGAGAATTTGATTACATTTGAGCTCGTTTTGGATAGTTAGAGCCTAGAGGCATTTTCCGGGCGTTCGGGGTGTAGCCCCACCGATACTTTGGATTAAGTCCGTAACAACACGGTTTTTGAAACACATTGTCTAACCACACAATATCATTTTATCGAGTTGTAACCACATAATGTTGACTTTATGTTGACTTTTAACGTTTCTGTTAAACAGACGTTAAATTTAATTATAAACCGTTATTCGATTTTAAATCAGAACAAAACCAATAAATAAACCAGATTAAATCCCAAATCAAATTAAACTAAAATTATACCACCAAACCTTCCTTAACCGAACCAAAGACATTAAAACTTAATTATAACCGATATTAAAATAAAACCATCTCTCTCTTTATCTTCATCGAACCCAAACGCTTCATCCCCAAAATCAGACAACTCCATTAAAGCGAAGGCTTGATCTCAAAGCTTGTAGAATAGAACCTTTTGCATTACATACAAGTATTTTTTCTTTGAGTTTATTTTAAGAAGCACAAGGCTGTGACACTCCAGTGAATTTCAACTGCTTGCGTATCTCGGAGATTATTCTTCGAACATTTGTTTGAGTAGCAGCAAGAAGCAAAAACCTAAGTAGATACTGTAATCGCCTTTAAAAAAATGATATCCCATCAGTAGCATGTAAAATGCATAACCTTAAATCAATTACAAAGCATAAACTCTCACATGTTCTTGCAATTGATCATCTAAATTGAGGTTGGAGAAAGAATCAAGCACTGGAACAACAACAGAAGAATCTTCATGAAGCATCTTTTCTAGAGAATCAACCACATCACGACAGTTATGATCTCCAATAATCTCTGGCAATGATCCAATGATTTCCTTAAGTGCAGATGAGAAATCGATAGAACTTCCATCAGCTTATCGGTGAACAAATCGGGATTAACAATGAAGTCCAGCCAACGGAAATGGTTGATGATAAGACGAGCAACATCCTTCTCCAGGGAACATCATGTAACGATGTCGAAGTACTTCGGAAGCTTCTCGAGTAGCAGCTCCTGAAGCTCAAGTTGGATGGGAGATACAAGGAGGAGATTTCGGACTAAAGTCTCGTCTCTCTTTGTTGATGAAGAAGAGGAAAGCACTCTACAATGGGTGTGATTAAATCCGGTTACGGAGTGAATATCAGTTTTGATTTTGGGAGTTCGATTGGAATCACTGACCTACGAAGATTACTCGGAGATTGAATGTATGGCTGAAACCCAGCTATGAAAACTGAGCGGATAGCACCGACATTATCTCTCTCGCCGGAATTGGCGGAGTAAGACGAAAAGCGACCAGTGATATGGCGGCGGAAAGCGTGGAGATCGGAGGGAAGACATGACGGACCGTACGGATTATTCAGTGTGCACCCAGCTTCCACCAGAATCGCAGTCATCTGGTTATAAGCAGAATCTCAGTGTGGACCACAATATTGTCTGGTTATAAGCAGAACTCTCTTCATAAGGAAGCAGTGGAGTTGTCTGATTTTGGGATGAATCGAATCTGGATTCGACTAAGATAAAAGGAGAGATGGTTTTATTTTAGTACCAGTTATAGTTAAGTTTTAATGTTTTCGGTTCGGTTAAGGAAGGTTTGATGGTTTAATTTTAGTTTAATTTGATTTGGGATTTAATTTGGGTTATTTATTGGTTTTGTTCTGATTTAAAATTAGATAACGGTTTATAATTAAATTTAACGTTTGTTTAACAGAAACGTTAAAAGTCAACATAAAGTCAACATTATGTGGTTATAACTCGATAAAATGATATTATGTGGATAGATAATGTGTTCCAAAAACCGTGTTGTTACGCACTTAATCCAAAGTATCGGTGGGGCTACACCCCGAACGCCCGGCATTTTCCAAATATTGATTGGATTAGTATATTAAAGTATTTAGGACAAATGCAATTTAGATTTGGATAAGAGTAGTTATCTTATTTTTAATGCAATAGTAAACAGGTCGTAGTTTGTCGTATTGTCGGAAATTCCACAGAAGCGAATAATGCTAAGACTTTTCTAGATACGTGACACATATCTGTTTGAATATTGTTGTGGTTGTAAATTAAACGAGTGTAGCTTTGGTTTGTAATCACTGGTCCCTGAGAGGTTTCAACAATAACCGCAGGTTCTGACGCTAATTCTTTTTTTTTTTTGGTGACAGCAACTAGATTATATATTTGTTTGTAATTTGAAACGCTAGTTCATTGACACGTATTAACAACAATGTAATTTAGGTTTTTTTATATAAATCCTCGGATCAGCTTCGGTAAAAACGCACTGAAGTGTTACAGAGTGAATTCTATTGGTTCAACAGTTCAATGGACATCAAAAACTCCAAACATATTCGGATCACCGGGCCATGAGATCCTATCATACTGTATATTCCGAATTTGCAATACCTTCCGACTGATACTAGGAAATAGCCATATTGCATGTTATTGGACTACCAGATAAATTATTTGGACAAACTGGATTCAAACCCAGATTTTCCGCACAAATGTGATATTTGTTTTCAGTGAAGTTTGAATCCAGAGCGAGTGTTGTATGTAACACATTTCCAAACTTTGTCTACCACTGAACCGTAATTTAGAGTGTGGCACTGCAAAAAGCTTTAAAATAATTAATTTAGTTATATAAATTATCAAAATGTATTTATTTATTTTTGCTCATTTGTTCAGAAAATAATTTAAAAACAAGTAATTTACTGAAAACTAATCTACGATATCATGCAAATGATAATAAATACAGAAAATGTCATATAATAATTACAAAGATAATAATCAAATATTTTGAATCTTCCAAACTAACAAACAGTCATCAAATGAGAATAGAACTAACGATCGGTATCAGTCGAAACGTTATAATTATATCGCTAATTTATTATTTGTTTAAAAGTTTTAATTAGTCAAGAGTCCTAGAATTCTATCGCCTAAATGTGTAATTGAACAAACAACTACGAGACGGCCATGATTTGATTGTTGACTACTACTGCTTGGACGTTATAAGGGGTTTCCCTTGAACATTTCCGTAGATGGGTCCGATTTTCACATTTTCATCCTGGAATTTTTATTATGGTTATTACTTAAAATTTAATTCTAGTACTGGTTGTTTTATGGCTGCAATGCTTTTTTGTTTTTACATGGAACCAATATATTAGATTATGCCATTTATTTTCTATAATTTATAACATCTAAATTTTTATTATTTCCAATGATATTTATATTTTAGCCAAAATAGAGTAAATAAAATAACTACAGACAAAAAAGCTGAGCAAATTAAAGCTTTGATTAGTATCACCTAAATAATCGTGGAAGTGGAACATTATTTAAAAACGCAATTTTATAAGTATTGTGTTTAAACATAATTTCGTTATTCCGTAAATTACCAATAAAATTAAAATTAATTCTGCAAATAATTTACTTAAATCTTATTTTATGTGGAATAGATTTTCTTTATAATTTTTCTTACGAAAATCCAGATTTGCTTTTTCACGATTTTTTTTATTCTACAAATTTTTATGATAGACAAAAAATTTGCGAACTATCATTTTTAAATGCGATTCCACAATTTCGTCATTCTTTAATTTATCAACCAAGACCTAAATGTGGATAAAGTCGAACATGCGTTCATAACGAGTCGATGGGATATGATGCATGAACCCCTATATATAATAAGAAGATTTGAGCTAATATAGATATAAGTAAAAGATAATGTGTGAGACAATATGTAGGTTAAATATTTGAAGTATAAATTTTAAAAAGATTTCTGAAGGATAAATTGTGTGGAGGGTAAATTTTCCCAACCCCTGTTTTATATACGTATTACTACATATGTTAGCAATAGGTTGCTTTTCTAACGACTACTTTATTTGAGAGAAGTTATAATGTTATTACATAATATCGTGTTACCTGGTAAATATGTTAGTGTGCCAACATGGGTTGTTACCCTTTAACTATAACATGTATTAGTTTCAGCCTGAGTTCCCCATACCCATGTTTTATATACGCCATACTACATATGCTAGTTGTCTTAACGTCTCATTGAATAATGTCTAGTTATTCTACATATGCTCATCTAACTGTTTAAAATAATGTCTAATTGAATAGTTTGGTCGAAATAAAGTGATAGATTTGGAGATAAGAGTATTCAGTGCTCAGGCTGAAAAATATTTAATTAATTAAACGGGTTGAAAAATTAATTAGCCAATCTCGATTATAAATTTTCTATAAAAAATTCGCATATAGTAAATAATTTCAGTTGATATATTTTAAACTTAATAAAAATAATAAAATGATTTCATACTTATATTATTCAAATATTTGAAGCGTCAAATTATGCTTTATGTTTGAATGAAGTTTTTAACGGATAGTTCCATCAAATTTGCAAATTATATATACGACTACAACATGTATTTTATAAAATAATATTTTAGATAAATATAATAACAATTAAACATATACCACATAACTTTTACAATAGTTGTTTTCACATATATATATTTTTTCCAAACTATGATCTTACGATACAACACATATTAAAATATATAATGCGAAATCGTTATTGTAATCTCTTAATCCTTACGATATATCTCTTCCAAATAACACATAATTCATTTAAAAAAAAAACTAAATTGCTAACTCACTGTTTATAATGTTGGTTAAACAATTATAATCAAAATTAGATTACATAATTAAAAATCTAAACTACTATTAACAAAATGAATAAAAAGTAAAATTTGTAAAGAAAATTATACCCGCACTTAGAAGTGCGGGTCAAAATCTAGTATTCTTTAAAGTTTAGAGAGACTAATTGGAATAGAGGCAAATCGGTCTGAATCTAACAAAAGATTGTAAAATCTTTAATTATAGAAGCATGACCGCCATTTTCATAATTTTTGGATCATTCATGTATATACAGGCCAACTCACTAAAAAAATATTCTACAAATCTTTAACAAAGTATTGATTTTTTCAGCTCTAGGATCCTTCGTTATGTCGGGTACGTTATATATTACATTGATAGAGACAATATACTATTTTTGTTTATAATATTTTTTTAGTGAAATATTTCCTAAAAAAGAGTTTTACTGGGTCCTCATCAATCATTTTTTTTTCCTTTTCTAAGAGTAGGTTTAATTTATCAATCAATCATTCATAAAATAGGTTAATAGATTTTGTCTCGTAGTCATTATTGGTTGGCGGATGTGGTTGCATGGAATAGTATAGAATCTAATCAATCTATAGATGTCCACACAAAACTAATAATGCTAGATTTTCTTTCAAGATAAGGTGATACATGATTACATGTTCGTTTGTATATTGATGTGGTTTGTACTTAATAAATGAGCCTTTAATCCCCAAAATCTATCACAAAATGCTGTTGAACACGAATTGGTAGTTGGTACGGTTGTTGTTAAATGCTGGTTACTTCAAAACGAGGAACAAAACGTGTCAGAGCAAGTGATTTGTAAGGTGTTTACTCTGAACTTTTTACTTCTTAGGCGCTTGTGATTTTCTTCTTCTTCGACTGACTTCTAAATTGCATTGACCTTTGTGCGTGTTGTTAACTACTGATAGGGTTGGATTGTCCCTGTTCGGTTTCTCCATAATTTTCGAAAATACCCGAATAAACATGTAAATATCCAAATAAACATGTAAAATATCCGAAAACTACAGGTTCTAGAGTTTTTCAAGTTCTATTGAATCATACGGATCATATAAAGTTCTTTCGGATTTTATCGGATCCAGAGCCGTAGCAACGATTTTGAGGGCCGCAAGCGAGAAAAAAAAAGGGCCGCTCTAGAAACCTTAATCCTCTGTATGAAACCAAAGGTTTTAAGTATTGGGTAGAAAAAAAATCTCGCATAAAGAAAAATAGAAATTGGAGCTTTCGAGTTTCGAACTCAGGACCTATGCGGGTGGAGAGACATCAATCGTACCACTAGGCTAAAGAAACTATCTGGTACTTGAGGGCCGAAATTTTTTTAACATCTTTGAGGGCCGCAGCCTCTGCTTCTATGGCTTCTATCCAACAACGGCTCTGATCGGATCGGTTACTAGCAGATTTCTAAAAGGTTATAATAGGTTACTATATAAGTTCTAACATGTACTTAATATATTATTCTATGTTGCATAGAAACGGAAACGGGTACGCGGAAACGATTATTTTAAAAAATTTAAAAAAAATAAAAACGTTTTGGAAACGTATATATATATATATATATATATATATATATATATATATATATATATATATATATATATATATATTACTAGTAAAAATATATGATGAAACACCAAATATAAAAAAAAATCAAAGTTCAGTATAATATTTAAAACAACATAAGTTCAAACTAATTTTAAGAAAAAAATAGAGAATAAATACAATGCATAAATATTGAATTAAGCTAAAGATACGAAAAACTTTCTTCTTTTCTGTGTTTTGCTATTAGATTTTTAAATTACGTTTGTGATTCTTTGATTTAGAAAAAAACTTCTCATATTCCTATTAAGTCTTTTTCTTAAAAAAAATTACAAATTATAAATTAAACCCTTATATTTATAAAAATTACAATTATATTTTCATATATAAAACAAAGTTTCCAAAAAAATAAAAATTTGGCGTTTTGGTTGGATACGCGTTTCCAAATAACATTTTTTAAGAAACGCGTTTCCATCGCGTTTCCACGCGTTTCCGTCGCGTTTCCGTTTCTGAAACATTTCGGAAACGGGAAACGGTCCTCAGATGAAGTTTCCATGCAACGTAGATATTATTTATTGGTTTATATGGGTACTCAAATCCGCTGATAAAACCCGGATCCGAACCTATACCCAAACAAATTTTTTGGATCGGTTATGGATTGGATATTCGGATCCAAGTAAAAATGTCCAGACCTAAAGGAGCCGATGGGTCTAAGACCACGTCCAACGGGGTTTGTTAAGGGTTTCTTAGCGTAGTTTTCTAGGCAAATATAAGAAACCTTCCCCCAAAGTTCCTTAGCTAAGAGACTTTAAGAACCCGGCTCTTCACTATGCACGTTACGTGGCGAGTCGGGATTGATCTTTTTTTTTCATCTGTAGAAAAAAAAATTAATAATTTTTTTTTTAAGAATCCCATGATGGGTAACACCAATGTATATGCTCTAATAGTCAAACTTACATATCTTAGGCAACAAGTTGTTTGTAAGTTTTTTCTGCTTTTGCCTACAAAATCTCCTGGAAATCTTCTTGAACCTAAACTATTAGTGCTACAGAAAAGAAACAAAACTGATAAAGTTGCCTTAAATAAGCAAGAACGTCTAGTTCCACTCATTAGGTCCACTTTTGTTTGGATCGACAAGATATTGTGTGTGCAAAAATCTTATGCAGAGAAATTAAATTAATCCAAGAGGTTTTTGATGCAGAATGCAAATACAGCGCAAAAGAGAGAAGAAGGAAACCTAAAGTAAGAACATCGTTGAGAAAGCTCAAGCTGATATATATATATATATATGCCTAAGCGAAATTAGCGATGAGCTAATGATTCATTGTGGCCTGTTACTTGTGTAACTGTTACATATTCATAAACTTGGAGATACCATTCTTGAAACGAGCTTCATGAGAGTTCTCTCAGCCTATACATGGAAAGAACAAACAGTAACAGGCCGAATGTGGAATTGCTTTTACTATTTCTCAGCAACAAACAGTAACAGGCCGAATTTGGCTTACTATCAGAATCAGCCCAGGATGCAGACATTATCACGAGATAAGCACATTCAACATCAACAGGTTCACATTCAAAAAAAAAATTAATGACAAATACACAGTAACAGAGCTGACGCAACGAGCAAGCTATTAACTTCATTATACCCAAATACAAAAAAAATAATGGATGTTGGCTTTGATTGGTGACGTTATAGGAAAAAGGTTAGAAGCATATATACAAACCATTAAACTACAACGCAACTTATTATGTTTTATTATCCTAAAACTTTAATATATAGATACAAGTACAAAAATCCAGCCCCGCGTAAATTCCGCTTAATCTCCGATTTTTCGTCAATTCGCTAAGCCCGGGTCAACCGTACATAGATTTAAACTATGGACATATCTATAACCGGTTTATAATGCATTGGATATGGATAGACATGGACAGCTCGCCTATTTTGAGAGTTCTAGTGTAACATTTTCTTCTGTTTTCTATTTCTGGCAAACTATGGATGATCATGTTAATTACGGTTAGATTTATGACACAATTTTCATATGTGGTTCCCTGAATATTGATGTACTCTTTTTTTTTTTTTTACTTTGGATGTCGTGTGGTAGGTGACGTCATTTCTATTAATAAACATATAAAGCGCTGAATCTACAATGTGTGTACGCTTGTATTCTCACGATAATGAGTGCCTAAAGATATGTCGTTGCTACAAGACGATATACGAACATTCCTTCTGTAAAGTAAAACCCAGGCAGTAAAGGCTCACAACAATGTTTGGATGCTCAGTAATCTAATACTATTTGTAGTATATATGGTTTGATGAACTTTCCAGTGATACCTCAAGCATAGGTTATGAGGACGATCTGTTGGTTAGTTTCCACATAATCCAATGCACTCAAACCTGTTTAATGCAACCTTGGACGATAACAATCTATCAGACCTTCTGATTCCAAGTACTTTATCTTCCTCTCCACTCTGTCTCAAATCATTCTTAGTCCTTCAGTACGTTTCTATTAGAGCCATCTATGGACAGGCCCAATGCAATGTCCAAACAAGCCTACAGAAGTATCAAAAGCCCATGTGGTTAGGGTTTTCTAGCTATATATGTATGTGTTTGCAATGACATCGGAAAATGTAACTTTGGGAGTTGCCAACTCTCTTATTTCCCTTTTATGATATCAATTCAAATCCTATTGTTCTTGGTTCTAAATTAAGCTTCACTTTTCTTTATTTTCTTGCACTTGAATAAAGCTCTCTTATGGGCTATCTTAGCATCCATCTTGTATCTTTGTCTAGTCAATTTCAAATAAGGCTCATCTGAGCATGAATTTATCTTGGTTTTGAAACTTCTAGCAGTTTCTAGAAGAGATTTTGACAATGCAGGTATAGATCAATCATTCAATGGATGTTTTGGAGGCTGTTTGGGTGACAAAGCTGGTATAGCTCACAATAATCAAACAACATAAGACTCATTATTTTTGGGTGACAAATTGCAAAATATCCTCATTATCTTTAAAGTGTTATTCAAGGATTACCTTGAAGAAGCTTGCAAAGATTTTATGCCTAAGCTTTGAGGTAAAACATTCTATTGTAAGCGAGACTCGTTAGCTTCTTGATCTCATTATGTCATTCTTCTAAATTTCAAGAAGCGGATAAGCAAATGTAGCCACTCTATAAGAAGCCTTTCGAAAACATTTTGCCATTAAATTCACAAGAAAATAATGGTTTCACAAATGAAGCACCATCGTTAGGTTTCTTCAAGTTTGATTGCGGAATGAAATTCCGGTTAAAGAACATTTAGAAGAAGTCTCTCTTTCATTCTTTCAAATTGTCCATTGTCCTGATCCTCTTTGAACAACTGTTCTTAGCTCATTTGTAAATTGACAATTGATGATGACATTTTTGTATCATAGATTAGAATTTAAATTCTAAAATATGTAACAATACATAGATAGTGAAAAATATATAATTTCATAAACAGTCACCAATTATTTAGCTATGTAGAATTTAAATTAATTTTTATCTATATTTATTACTTCAAAATCAATCTAAATTTCACATCACTTATTTTTATTTAAATTTGTATGTGATTAACTAATTTAAAAATAAATTTGTGTACTTTCTCAAAAATTTAAAAGAATTGGCTATATTTTCCAAACTAGCTAAACTAGTTTGTTGTTTTCATTTCAGTTTGTGCGAAACAAACCTATAAAACAATTTAGAGAAAAAGCTTAATGGATTTGTTGAATACAAATAATATTGTTAAAAATAATATTAGTGAAATAAACCAGCTGGTTCAAACAAAATCGTAGGGTCGTGTATATGTAAACTAATCGTGTTTTAGAGCTTTAATAAATCAATCAACATCATTACAGTTTTATTCTTTAGCCTCGAAAACAAAGATCCAAAACACCATGACGAAATTGACTTGCATATCCTTGTCCTTTTCCGTCGACGTAAAAATTTTATTATATAGATGCATATAATATAGTCATTAACTGTGTAATAAGGTATCAAAATTAAGGTAGGAGCCAATGATAAATTTAGTTATTCGGCCCAGAAAATATCTTCCCCAACCATAGCTACAAACAAATGTTACCATTGCGTCACCTTTATTGGTTTTTATTCGAAATTTGAGTCAACAATACTATTCTGTTTTACCAAAATCTTTGGACTATTGTTACAAAGGAATTTATAGATAATCTTGAAATCCGATAGATATATATATATATATGAATGGATAAATTTTCTGAATTTTAGTAAATTCATACATGTGTAAATATAGTATATGACTGTTAGATTACATTCACATATATCGTAGCACATGTGAGGAACCAATTAAGTTTTAGAACAACATTTTTAAGAAAATAAAAACATGCATTTTGATGATAAAAATCAGTATTTGAGTGGATGAGAACTATTTCAGCAAGAAAAATACTTACGAGAGCTTTTACAAGCTCTAATGATAGATTCAAGCTTCTAAAGAACAAGTGAAAATATATGTTATTCGAGGCAAAATCTGGTATCCCAAAATGTTTTTTTTTTGCTAAACATTTTGTAGTATCCCAAAATGTTAACATGTTTAAATTAATCATAATCCATAATCAAGTGGTTTAGTTCTCATTTGTTGGAGGATTCATCGTATTAGTTTAGTCCAAAGATCGATTACCCTCAAATATGAAATTATCTAACAATTTTCATTTAACCATTCATACATGTTTTCATTGACAATAAAACTTTAATTTCTATAGATTTTCGAAATTAGTTTGTGTTTCCGTTTAAGATAATCTTGATTATAAAAAAAATAATCATTGAAAGAAGAAATAAGTAAAATCTTATAAAAACGTCCTACAATAAGTTACAGAGTAGACATCAAAAATGGACAATAAAAAGAGAAACCAAAGGAAGATAGTATAATTAAATACATAAATTGTAAAAATATAAATATATATATATTAAAGTTTTCTATTTTTAAAAGTTTTCTATAGTTATATCATTAAACTGTAACGTATAAAATTGTGGGTGAAGCACCGAACACTCACTGGTTTATGATAATAGTTGAATTTGTATACTAACAACTAGAGACTGTATATTAGAACTTATATTCTATAAAAACCAAAATAACTAAATAATTTTGAAATATGATGGTAGAAATGAAATATTGATTAGTAATTTAGTATACACTAACCTTATTAAATGCTCTAGAACAAGACAAACAAAAATGGCTTTTGAAAATTAAGAAATATAAATATTGGACCATTCTAGTATTTATTTCAAATAATTTGTGCAACGGTTTTTAAAATGAGTTTTTAAATTAATAATTAAGGTAGGCTCTATACATAACTTGCCCACCCATGTCAGCAGTGCCAGATTATAGGGTGGAAGAATGTGGAAGATACCACTCCCTTAAACAAATCAGGGGAGTTACAGTTTCTATAAACACTTAAATATTCTTATTACTAACTTTTTCTCAAAAGACAAAACTCATACATCAATAAATTTAGTCATTTATAGTTTATTATATTAATCTAATATACAAAATTCAGTGCAGAAACAGAAAGGTGTAACTGAAAGGTTAACATAAATTTATGATATTTTAATATTTAGTTAGTTTTGAACTGAAACAACTCAAATAAATTTTTTTTTAAACATATATTTTGTTTGAAAACCAGGATGAGTTAGGATCTTGATCTTTAATCCTCCACGCCGTAACCAACATTTACCAGTACCTCGCATACTGTTAAGTTTCATTTCCATCAAAAATTGAACTAAGGGTCTATCGGAACCAATCTCTTCACTAGACCACATATACCGATAGTTAAAAACTTATAGGGTTTGAATGTTTATTGTTTTCAATATGTTTTGCAGTTCTATGTTACTATTCAATATATTTCGCGATATGTATTTTCTCTCTAAAATTGTATTTGAATCATATCACACAAAACTATCCACTCAATCTACAACGATCCATATCGTTCGATCCGTTGTTACCATTCAAACCCATAATTTAATTTATATAAATTTTTCTTATAACAAAATATGGTAGTAAATAGTAATTTATAGAGGTTTTAATCTAACTTGCATCTGAAAACAGCTGCGTTGGTTGATTTGAAAGTCTCTTTCTTGCGGGAATCTGTTAAAATTTACCCCTCCCACTGAATATATTTTCAAGGGGCGGTCTCATAGTCCTTGCTGAGTTTCTTATAAACTAACGCACATATTCAAAGCTTCATCAAAATCATCACCATCTCTCTCATACATCTCTCGTGAATATGGAATCATTCTACTTGTGTAACGATAGTATATGCTCATGGATCAACAGCTTTTCCGTTTCCTAAACCCTAAATTTCTCTCAATTCCTCACCGTTTTCTTCACCTGAAAAGAGTAAACCTTTCAACTGAAATGGAGGAAGAACGGCGTGGTGTTCTGTTCGGGAAATACGAGATGGGAAGGCTTTTAGGCAAAGGAACCTTCGCGAAAGTCTATTACGGCAAGGAGATCATCACCGGCGAGAGCGTCGCCATCAAAATCATCAACAAAGATCATGTCATGAAGAGAGAAGGTATGATGGATCAAATCAAACGCGAGATCTCCATCATGAAACTCGTTCGTCATCCCAACATCGTCGAGCTCAAAGAAGTCATGGCGACCAAAACCAAGATCTTCTTCGTCATGGAGCTGGTTCGTGGCGGCGAGCTTTTCGCTAAAGTCGTTAGAGGAAAGCTTAAGGAAGACGCAGCTCGTAGATATTTCCAGCAATTGATCTCAGCCGTTGATTTCTGTCACAGCAGAGGCGTTTCTCACCGCGATCTCAAACCGGAGAATCTCCTCGTAGACGATAACGGAGATCTTAAGGTTTCCGATTTTGGACTATCGGCTTTGCCGGAGCAGCTTCTACAAGACGGATTGTTGCATACGCAGTGTGGTACGCCGGCTTATGTGGCGCCGGAGGTTCTTCGTAAGAAAGGATACGACGGTGCTAAGGCGGATATTTGGTCGTGTGGTGTTATCTTGTACGTGCTTCTCGCTGGGTTTCTTCCGTTTCAAGATGAGAATTTGATGAATATGTATAGGAAGATTTTCAAGGCGGATTTTGATTTTCCGCCGTGGTTTTCTCCCGAAGCGAGGAGATTGATTTCGAAACTTTTAGTTGTTGATCCCAATAGACGGATCTCGATTCCGGCGATTATGCGCACGCCGTGGTTTCGTAAAGGCTTCAAACCTCCGATCGCTTTCAAAATCGACGAACCGATCAATGATGATAATCAGAGGAGAGACTGCGACGGTGAAGAAGAAGAAGTAACACCTGTATCGCCGAAATTCTTCAACGCATTCGAATTCATCTCGTCGATGTCGTCGGGATTCGATCTGTCGGGTTTGTTCGAGAGCAAGAGGAAGTTGAGATCTATGTTCACGTCACGGTGGTCTGCGTCGGAGATAATGGCGAAGATCGAACGGGTTGGGAAAGAGATGAACATGAAGGTGAAGAAGACGAAGGATTTTAAGGTGAAAATGCAAGGGAAAACAGAGGGGAGAAAGGGACAGATATCAGTGACGGCGGAGGTTTTCGAGGTTGCGCCGGAGGTTGCTGTCGTCGAGTTCTGCAAATCGGCGGGAGACACTCTGGAGTATAACAGCTTGTACGAAGAACAAGTCCGGCCGGCGTTGAAGGACATCGTGTGGTCGTGGCACGGTGACAATAATAATAATAATGTTAATATAATTAACAATAATATTGATACTATTAATAATAGTAATAACTATATTAGCAATGACAACTCTGGTGGTGACTGTGAGAGAATGTAATTACAGTAATGTAAAACTCTTTATTTTGTTAATCGGTTGTTGTTAGATTCAGGAAGTTTCTGTAAATCTTGTATATAGAAGTTGAGGCTTTACTCTTTTTTACTCCTTAGCCACATAAATTAGTCATCAACATTTACAAATATAGACATAACATTTTTTCAGTTATAGGTTATCTCCTAAGGTACTTCATATATCATGATTGTGAGCTTTTCATCTTCCCATATGATCTAAACCAAGTTTTATCCGATGAAATAGTCGCTATGGATTGCTTCTTCTATTGATGATGTTTGGCTTATATGGATAAAAACATATTACGAATTTAAACTTCATTTGCAAAAAAAGTTCACTCTAACATTTAGGCAGTTCGTTTGCATGCCACCGCCGGTAAATTCTTGTTTGTTTGTTTGTCGTCGGCGGCAGCGCTTGGTGACTGCGATTAATAGTAGTGATAGGTTCTTGTTTATTTATTTACTGTCGGTCGCCAGCGTCCAATCATAACCAAATTGTTGACGTTGATTTTTTCCGAAGTCCAGACGTATGAGCTAGCGAGTGCCGATGGCGGCTAACAACTAGTAAACGAACAAGAATCTGTCGTCAGCCGCCAATCACTGCCGCCGACGACTAGCGGCTGATAAACGAACAAAAACTTACCGTCAATCACTAATCGCGGTTGCCGACAGCAGAAAAACGAACATGACTATTAATATTATGGAGGATATACTATAGGCCACAACTTTAGAGAAATGTCAAAAAATAGAATCACATTTAATTTTAACGAAAAGATTGGCGAATCTTTTAGATCTTCGTACATATTCACCAAAGTAGAGAGATCCGTCTCAAATCCCGTATTCATGAGAGATTTGTCTTAGAGGTAAGTCATAGTCTATATTAAACCGTATATCTTAACATGAAACATCGAAAGATTTCGTCAACATCCTTGTATCCCGGTCACCACTTATCCTTTACTATCCCAATAGTATCACTTTATATGTGGAAAATATAGTTTGTTTTCTGATTTTTCCCAAAGATTTAGTATTGACATTTAAGTTATTTAAAAATTAAACTAAAATTGTCAAACAAATCTTTGAAAATGTAAAGAATATAATTCTAACTTAAAAATTTATCAATCCATCCGATTTTCAATAATTTTTATTAAGTTCGAGCAATCTACCTTAAATGTAGCAGAGATTGGAAGGGTTTGTGGTTATGGCCGATAAAACCAAATACGAACTAAAACACTTTATTTTTAGGTGGACGCAATCTGCAGCGGACCACATTTTTATTTCTTCATAAAAATGGTCTGTATTTGGTCTGCACCAAACTTTTTGATTATTTTATGTCCGTAGTGGATTTAATTAAAAATTATGAATGGTAAAAAAATTTTTTTTTGACTATTTGTGAACTAATCCGCGAACACGATTACCAGTCAAAACCATTATCATTATGTTTTTTAGGCTAAACATTATCTAAAGTAGACGGCCTAATCAAGTAGTGCTTATTTTTTTTTTTTGATAACTCAGGTAATCCGGCTGAAATTAGGGAACGCTCCAGCGTATAGATGTGGTCCCCCCTACACCGACTAATCCTGGGGCCCGGAGAGACCATGTGAATACCCCGGTGGCCAGGAAGTGGTACTTTAAGCTCCTAGTGGGTTTCGAACCTGGAACCTTCTGCGAGTTTACGCCCTAAGGTCCCGGTCCTAGAACCACTAGGCTACCACCGCCTGGTTAATCAAGTAGTGCTTATAGGCTCCTACGATATCTTTGTACTCCAATCATGTCTTGTCCCATGTTATTATTTAGATAATTACTCCACTCCACTAATTGGTTCATGATTAATCTAAAATACATCGATCAGGCATGTCAAGAGTAAAGGTACCTCGAGAAAGAGACTGATATCCTAACGTTGAGGTTCTTTCGCGTCTTTCAGACAACTTTTTTTTTTAGTTTGCAGTTCTTCAGTCTTTTTGCTTCTATGGACGTGAGATTTTTTTTTTTAATGAATTCTATGAACGTGAGTTAGAAGTGCTATGGCGATATCAAAATATCTAGTATCACAGCAATCAATAAGATTATTTTCAGCCAATGTGTCAACGTACATGACAAAAACTTCCTAATCGAGACATTTTCTGTTTAATAAGTTGAGATATTACATACATAGTTATATATGTCACTCAGAAAATTAAATGAATCTTAAATATTACAATTAATTTAATATTTTCAGAAGATAACAATACGTTACATTGACCAGGACATATATTGTCCTTCACCGCCATTACAATTACAATTTCAATAGCTACAAATGAATGACATATAAAGATTCGACACCTGGATACAGTAAAGTTTAGCTTGCGTGATAGAAAAAAAGTAACGCAAGAAACTTGAACATAACCGGTGCGTTTTGAGATGAACAGGCACGTGTTCGTCTCGTAGAGGGTCCGAAACGACCCACCTTTCATTCTATTCTAAATGCATATAATATAAAGAGTAATTTTCAAAGAATAAAGACATGACCAATGACATTTTAAATGGCCTTATTTTAATGGAAGATACATTATGAAACTTCGACGAGTCCAGTTGTTTAATCTTCATTGCATTAGAATTGCGTAATGCATACAATCGGGAAAAGTGACATAGGACCGTGTGATGCGTTGGATGAGCAAAAACTTCTTTTTTTCCCGGGTGAAACACAGTATAAGATCAGAAAGTTAGGTTGCTAAGGATAAGATATATAATATATTTTTTTTGTTAATAACGTAAAAATCATTATAAAATGAAAATCTATGTTTTATAATTCGTGTTAATAAAATGCTAAATTCATGGAAATGGTATATGGCAAAAAAGGAAAAACATTTAAGCAAATACAATCACCACTTTGATGTTTTTGTTTGGTAACATTTACATCAAAATAGCGATAAAATGTTTGAAACTTGAAAGACGAAAAGCTGAGACTCGATCAAAAAATTAAAAAAAAAATTCCTGAAATATCAGTAATTCGGTTTTAAGAAGTTGTATACCTGGTAGTCCGAATTCTTCAATGATGACAAGAGAGGTCCGATCACATAATATTTTCTAAATCTAAGATATATAATAAGTAATTAAATTTCATCTTTCTTATTTCATATCAAAAAAATAGATGACTCAAATAGTTAACCTTATCGTGTGAGATTTTTTTGCCATATAAGTCATATAACCGAGTTTAAATGACAAACAAAAAGTGAAATGAGTAGATACAAAAGTTGAGATAAAAACAAAAGGAGAAAGATAATGTTTGTAGGTCCAAATGAATCAATCATACATTGTTTAGCCCGGATGCATGGAATACAACAAGTCGATCAGAAATGGATGGAACCAGCACCAACATTATCACTGGACCACCAAACTGTGCCCAACAAATAAGGTTATTATCAGCCAACATTATATTGAACTAATAAAACACGGAATCAAGTCATCAACTCCAACCCAAACAAAGAGACTCGTACCCTAGATTATATCTTATACACACAAAACATAACTTGGTACATCCACAAAAATTTGGTCCTGCAATATCCTTAACCGGTGGGTGTGTGGTGTGAGACAAATTAAAGGGACAGTGACTTATAACAGAAGGAACAATGATGAAGGCAATCAAGTGGTACTAACCTAACTGCTTACCCGCCATCTGATGTTGGCCCCATTGTCATGTTTCAATCTATCTTTATATGTCTTTTCTTCACTTGTAACTTCAATGACCTTCCTTCGGCCCTACTCCAACCAAAATTCCTACACAAAATGTTCATTTCAAAATTCTTTTAATATTATACTAAAAATATCCCCAACTAGGCCATATTTACAATATCATAATCATTTATCCTTAAGCATTGCGTTTAGACGTGTCAAAAGGTGAGGAAAATAAACTAAGAAGGGCAATACATTTGTTCTGCGCATGTTTGGATCATGACTCATCTCCACGTAACAGAAATTTTACATGTTTATACCATGTAAAATTAAAAAAAGAAACAATGCTACTTTGTCTGAATCTAACCCTGTTTGAAATCTGATACTAATGGAAATTTTTTGGAAGAAAGTAGGTCTGGACGTTTCAATATTCAGATCGGGTTCGGATCTATTTGGAATATGTATATCCGGGTAAGAAAGTTTTCTATCCATACATGACCGACCAAGTTTTGGTTCGGATTCGGACCGGGTCTTTTCGGGTCCAAGGGGGTTTGGATTATAAATTATTATACGTGTAAAATATCCAAAATAAACGGCTATATTTCGAGTTCGGTTCAATTCCAGATATTTTCGGTTACCCAAAAAAATTTAACTGAATCAAATTAAGCAAATAATTTTCCTATCAGTTTTCATTAACACCATGCATGTGATTATATTTGTTATTTTAAGCCATCAACCAAAACATATCAATTAAACATTTCTACATATGATTATATATAACATATAGTAACACAAGCCTTACTAAGTTCAAAGAATAATTCCATATTTGAAGTTTCCCAACTATAAAGTTCATGACACGAATGATAAAACTAAACGACTAATCCTAATAGCTAATCTTATATATAATAGCAAACCAATTCTCTCCTACGTTTGACACGTGTCATATTTTTACAAAACATTATGGGCCTTTAGGTCCGTCCCTCTTGTGGGTCGCCTTATTGGCCTCTAGCGTGTAGAACATTTACTGGACCTCATCCGTGTTTTCCTTCCGGGCCCGTCAACAACAGCGAAAGAAAGCCCTAAAATGTTGTCCTTCCGCCTTCTCCCTAACCGGTCGCCTCCTTCCTCTACCAGATCCTTTCCTACACCTTTTCCATGGCAACTCACCGTTACAGAGATCTTTAAGACTCCATTCACCACTTAACTCACCATCAAACCCCACTTACCTATCCTTCTTACGCCATCAATTCCCACCGTTTCAGATATTCCCTTAGCAGCCGCTATATATATGAACCTAGCACCAGCAGCATCTCCCCAAGCAAATCTCGCAGGAAAGTGTTTGAATTTTAGGTCTTTCTATTAACTACAAAAACTTCATCTCTCGCGAACCCTCTGTTCCACTAATGACGGAGAAGAAAGATTTAGACTAAAATCCTCCCGCCGGTACGTCTGTTTAAAAACTTCTCACGATGTCTCTTCAATCGAGTTTCCCATTGTAAACATTTTTTGGTCCAGTAATTAGGGTTGTCGAGTAGGATTAGCCAATGGTTTATAGATTTCAGGGATTTGGATTCCTTTACTTTTCTTTTTACTCTTCACCAGTGATCTTGATTATGTTACTCCTTGTGATACAGAATATCGAACGATTTTCCCATCACAGAAAACAACAATGGCTGAAATATCACTTACTGGTTTGATAGAGCACACGAGTCCGAGTCTGAGCCCGATTTCAAGAAACAGAGACTCCAAGAATTCTAGAGCAAAGCTTAATACTCTGTTCTTTGTGCTTCCAAAGCAGAAACCTCCGCAATACCACACGTAACGCTTTCTCATTGTTAAACCTATGATTCTTCTCTTATTTATGACTGTTCATGATGTTACTGTGCTCGTGTTTCAGTTCTTTTGAAGAATCTCAAATCATACAAAAGCTGATGAACGAGACAAAGATTGATCAGAAACTTACATCCCTTTTGCGGATAAGATTGATAACTATGTAAGAATTTGATCATATTTTCCCTCTGATTTTGACCTCTTAACTTGCATTCTCTTTGTCCTCTCTGTTTACTTTAGCAGGAAAAGAATGCAATCTCGAGTCCAAATTCTGCTCCTAAATCTGGCTCAAGCTGGGGTGTTATTCCAGAGTCTATTTCTGGTAAACGGATCCCTGAAAGATCGCCTGATGAAAATGAAGCTCCACGAACTCCATAAACAGGCTTAGGACGATGTTCTCCAAGCCTTCAACGCAGAATCTCCAGCATTATCCAGCGTAAATATATATCACCAGAATATATATCTTTCTGAATGTGAAGGATTACAATTCAAGGGAATGTAGTCTCGAACTGTGTATGGTAATGATTTTTTTTTTGGTCAACGTATGGTAATGATTCTCAAGTGAAAATCAAACAACAATAAAAAGTCAGAAAATGACAAAGTTAAAGATTTTTATTTCTTTTTGTCTTTGAAGGTTCCATTTTGGTGGGTCCTTTTAAGATAACGATGATTTCAAACTTGGATTTGCACACAAATGTTTGCCTTACAAATGTTTGTGCTCTTTACAATGTTTTGATTGTGAGTGCGCAAAGGAATTTGCGTTGACTCAACTCAATAATAGTGTTATAGAATTTCGGTTTGATTACTGTGGAATGAGTTATTTGTTTCCAAGTTATGCAGTTGCTAGCTACGGTGGATTAATGTTTCAAGTACTGAAAGGAAAGAGAGTGACATGACGCTTTTAATGTTTTAACTCTCCTGCAGACAATTGAAAGCCCGAATCGAGAGGTCTCTCCAGAGAGCTCAGTGAGTAACAAAGCAATCTGTGGAGAAACGAAGGCATTCTTCAAAGAAAGAAGACATGGAACAGAGCCTTTCTAAGGATCAACCATGTCTGGAATACAAACAAAACTACAAATCTTCTATGGCCGATGATAACGGAGCTATGGAGTCAGAAAAGGAAGATGTTGATTCATCTTTATCTGCTAATCTTATGGTCGATGATAATGATGCTATGGAGTCAGAGAAGCAAGATTCTGTTTCGTCTTCATCTGCTAAACTTGAAGCCAAAGATGAGCTAAGTATAAAGAAGACTTGGAACAGAACTTGTGGTCGATGGCCAATGGGAATGAAGCTATGGAGCCAGGAAAGGAGGATGCTGATTGGTCTTTAGAAAAACTTGATACAGAGTTGAGTGCATGTAAGCATGAGACTATGCAATGAGGTTCGTTTGTGTAAGAGGTTTGTCAAACTATACTTCCGTTTGTCGGCCGTAAATCTAATCAATTGGAAGTATTCTCGTATGATCTTGTCCCTCGCGAATATGTAGTGTTCAAAGATAATAATATTCCATTCTTCAATAGTATTACTTAACGACCTATAATACTAACAAAATTTTCTAACATTTCGAATTTGTTTTTTTTTTTTTTTTCATTTCGAATTAGTTGCTTAGATTGTTTTAATTTCAGTTATGCATCAATAACAAATATATTCTAGCATTACATGATATAATATGATAGTGATATAAAATTTACTTATAAATACATTGAAATAGACTAGAAGATAGTAAATGTTATTGAAAACCTCTCTTTTTTTTGGGTCAAAATTGAAAACCTCTTTAAATAACAAAAAATGTATAGCATCAACAAAAAAAATAGACCCAAATATTAGATTAAATATATATAGATATGGAATGATCAATGATATCTATCACAAAAACCCGCTAAGAAAGTGTTATTTTCCATCATATCAGTCAAACACACAAATCACTCCAATTTGTTATTCAACCTAAAAACAGACAAAAAAGGGGGAAAAACCAGAAGCAACAGAAGACTACAAAATTTTACGATGAATTAGATTTTTCAAAATGCCCAATGAAAGAACCATAATATATGAGATAATACTATATATCTAAAATGGGAAATAAGACAAATATAATTCATATCAATTTTGTAACACACGAAATAAATTACAAGTTTTGACGAGGAAACCTATTTATATGGCTGTTGAATCAGACAAACAATCTGGAGTTACTAAAAAATCAGTCGACAATTATTTATATGTGCGACAACTTCTATAAAAATACATTATGTTAAAGACTTTAATATCAGCGACTACCACAAAAGGCACAGTAAACAACAAACATCCTACAACCAACACATTAACAGCATCTCCAACCTAAAACTATATTTTTTTACTCCAAAAGAAGTTATCCAAAATGCATTTGAGTTTTGCTTCAACCTTACTCTATTTTATAAAAAAACAAAGAACATAAAATGGAGTCATCGCATTTTTAATCCTATTTTGCAATTCAAAATGAAATTGGTAAGAGTAAATCTATCGGCAAATTGCAGTTTGGAGTAAAAAAATAGATTATGGTTGAAGATGATCTAAACAACGTAAACCATGATCACTTCTCAACACTAAAACAAAACAAAAGCCAGACAACCAATTAACAATTAAAAAAAAAAAAAGTAAAAACGACATGAGTAGAAAAAACATTCATAAATTAGAGAGAATGCCACAAAAATACAAATACAAAAACGAAATACAAGGACGTGACTGGACCTCCGCGCGTGCGCGGAGGTGGAAAGCTAACTAGTAATGTTAATGGTAAACCCTTTTTAGTGCGTTAGTGTCTTTTATTCGGATCCGTGGATATATGTTCGGGTTTCGGATAATATCCATACTTATACCCAAACTCACGGATATGCTACTTAAATATCCAATAGAGTAAAATACTTATTTCGATTTGGTTAAAGATTCATATTTTTTTCTTCAGGTCTAGGTTCGGATATTTGGTTCCGGATATTTTGCCCAGGCGTACAAGAAATATTAATTAACTACATATGAAGAGTTCCAATCTACATCAAAGATCTCCTGAAGCTTCAACACAATCTTGGTGTTGTCCGTTCCAAATCTCAGACCACTTATGGCAAATTAAGAAATAATCCCAAACGAGATGCTGGTTCCTGTGTGAGCTCTCACGTCGCTGACCAGTGACCACATATTTCCCGTGATTCACCCTTGTGTAATCTGGATATATATATATATATAGGTTTCCGGTTTTAGTCTCGTTTCTAACCGCAGGTCCTGTCTAGTTAAAACCAGGAATCATGTGGTATCTGACCTTCACTTGGCCAAAAAACTTGCTTTGCATAGAGGAAGATGATCAAAGAACATTGGAGTAGAGCGGTGACCTCAAGTACCCATCAGTGGCATCAATGAAATGACCCCACTATGCTACTAAGATCTTCACTTTGCATTCTTGGCGAAGACGACCTACGATGTCAATTTATGTATTTCAAATTCTGGCATTTTAGGCGACTAATCATCAAGAACAGGTTAGTACCTCGGAAATCGCAGAAGAAAGAGATGGCCACTAAACCTTAGGGTTAGTGTATTGAGACTGACAAATCGAGTCCATTGTATTGATCCTCACTCCTTACACTACAGATTTAATTGCACCTATCCATTCTTTTTCATCAGATTGATGCTTTCCCAACAACGGCCACATATCTGAGAATCTAAAACCTGTTGGAAATTCCCTCCATTAGTCCAAATTAAAGACTCAAAAAAATGTTTAAAGAATGAAGGAAAATCTAGAACAAAGAAGGAAAAAAAATTATCTAGAAATATTAAGAAATGAAAGTTGTAAAATATTTTAGAATTAAGATAAGATTTATCTAAATTGAAAGATAAGGATTAGAGAATGTTCTAGAATAATGGATGAATTATCATTAGGATAATGTTTGTGGATCATTCTAGAATAGTTTAACATTTAAGTCACCACTAGTCTAAATAGAAAAGTGGTGTCATTGGTAGTATCAACCCATCCAAGAAAAAAACATATAAGAATGTTCACTACATGCTATTCTTGTAAATTATTTTCCTAATAAAATGAAGTTTTCTTTCAAATCCTAATTGTCTATAATCCCCATCTTATCAAAAGAAAGACTAATATTGGGATCAATTTCCCAACCAAAACCATATCATATATGCGAGCACACATGCTTGAAACACTCTAAAATTTACTTGTTTTTAACCTCCGATGGTGCAAAAGATAGATAGATAGATGGGCTGCGATTTTGGAAAATAATGGTTTTTGGAGAGAGTTTAGATGTCGATTCTATACATTTCAGGATCAGATAGAGAAGGACAACGTGGTGAAACATTAGGTGTCTTTATGTAACTTGGAAGAGGAACCAACGGTGTACGTGGTTTACTGGTTTAGTGTAGGGATTGGTTCCCCTAGTCCGAGTCTCGGTGGGAGGGACACTTAATGCCATGCAAAATATTGGTAACTACTGATTCCGATTTGGGGTAGTAAGACCCAAGACACGGACATATCTTGGTATTCGAAAAAAAAAAATTGGAAGAGGTGACCTGGAAATGAGAAGCAAATCTCTTTCATATAAGAACAATATCTGCAAACTAAAAGAAGAAAGAGTATTGTTATTGGTTTAGTGTCTATTACTTGCAATTTTTTTTTTTGATAACTATAGTGATCCGGAAATTGCACAACTAATCTAGGGTCTTTATCAGCCCGTGGAACATTGATGGACATGTAAATCATTGGGCTAAAGCCCAATGCCCATTTGACCTAGAAACAATACTTAAAGTTTCTAGTGGATTTTGAACCTCGAACCTCTACAAGTTTACGCCCTGAGATCATGGTCCTAGAACCACTAAGCTACCACCGCCTGGTTTCTATTACTTGCATCTTGTTTTGTTAGGTATCAAATGTGACCAACAAGGAACAGTTCTATTGATCAGCCATTGTTGATCTGATGCTGACATTGCGACTAGCAGCATCGTCATATGGATTTGTAAATTGCCAGAGCTAGGATCCTTTGGATTAGCAAGAAGCTGCCAATACTGTGCTATGATGTCAAAGTAATCTCGTTGAATTGTTTGCAAGCCACTGAATCACATCCCCTGCACACCAAACATTTCTCTTAAAACAAAAAGTAATATATTGTCTTCGTAATGATAATAGCCTAACAGAATTACCCAACTTTCCCCGGGAAATGAACAAAAAACGTTGTGATATTAGTTATGGATCCATTTGCGATCTGAACATAAATGATAAATGGGCTTAAAAAATGTGGCCCATTCGGGTTAATTTAGTGATACTTCAAAGCCACGTGGCGGAATATAAATGGTGCAATGATGTTACAGAAACGAAGCAAAAACGGAGAGAGAAACCAGGATCTACCATCGCAGTGCTCTCTTCGTCTCGTAGAGAGGGACACACACCCACAAACAAAAACCGTAGTTCTTCAAGCTCCAGATCTGCTCACTTTTATCTTCTTTCAGTGGAACCACCATGGCTATGGAGTTTCGGATCAGTTCCAGAACAAGACAACTTTTTGGATCTGTGATTCTTCTGCTCTTCATCCATGGTGCTCACTCTTTCTACCTCCCTGGTGTCGCTCCTCAGGATTTCGAAAAGGTAACCGTCTCAATTTCTCAAATCTTATTCCCTGGGATCTGATTTGGATCTATCGGATCTGGTTTTGATTTAGTTAAGCAAATGAATCAGAATCCTATTGCTGACATTTTGGTTTCTTTTTCTTAACATTTTCCTCGAGAAAATGTGTATAATTTGACGGTTTAGGAAAGAAGTTTTGATCTTCTGATCTGTACAATGTTGTCATTCAAGTCAACAGAAGCTTCATCAATATTTACTATTGAAATTAGCTATCTATTTGTCATGATTCGCTTCTTAATATAGTTTTTTTTGGGTAAATTTTGCATGCATGTTTTATTAGAATCTTGGAAATTTATAGTTTTTAGTTCTCTAATAACTTATTACCAAAAGATCCAAGCTGTGTGATGTTCAAGTGTTGATCTTGTATTATGGTCTCTCCTTATCTGCAGGGTGATGAGCTGAAGGTGAAAGTAAACAAGTTAAGCTCCGTAAAGACTCAGCTTCCATACTCGTATTACTCCCTCCCTTTCTGCCGCCCTAAGAAGATAGTTGACAGTACTGAGAATCTTGGTGAAGTTCTTCGTGGTGACCGCATCGAAAATGCCCCTTACTCGGTTTGTCTCTGCTTTTCTAAGAACAAACTTTGAGTCTTTCACTGTACTTTTTCCTTAGCACTTACACTTGCAAAGTTGGGATGTCAATGCAGTTCAAAATGCGGGAGGCACAAATGTGTAATGTTCTCTGTCGTGTCACGCTTGATGCCAAGACTGCCAAGGTGTTTAAAGAGAGGATTGATGATGAGTACCGGGTCAACATGTAGGACCTAGAATATGAGCTTTTTTTTAATGAAAAGTGTGTTATCCGTCTATTACCTCTCATGCTGTGCTCGTGTGTGTGTGTTAGGATTCTCGATAACCTTCCTCTAGTGGTTCCAATTGAAAGACCTGATCAGGGTTCTATTGTGTACCAGCTCGGCTATCATATCGGTGTTATAGGCAAGTATGAAGGGGTAAGTAGGATTTGATTATTCACTATTTGCATTGCACGTTATAATATGATTATCTAAGCTGTCTTTTGAATTTACAGAGCAAAGAACAAAAGTACTTTATGCACAATCACTTGGCATTCACGGTCCGGTATCACAGAGATATGCAAACCGATGCTGCAAGGATTGTGGGATTTGAGGTCAAACCATACAGGTACAGTTCTTGTTAACAAATTGAACTCTTGGGATCCCCTCTATTTTCAGTACTAATTTTCCTTACCTTGATTTGTAGTGTCAAGCACGAGTACGATGGAAAATGGAGTGAGAAGACCCGTTTGACTACCTGTGATCCCCACACGAAGCGCCTGGTTGTTAGCTCAACTACCCCTCAAGAAATCGACGATAAGAAAGAAATTATCTTCACATATGATGTTGATTTTCAGGCAAGTTCTTGTTCGACTAATCAGTTTACCACCTGATAGTTATGTCCTAGGGAGATACCATTTTGGTCTTGTTCTCACAGTTTTTGACTGATTTTGCCACTGCTGACTCTTCAGGAAAGCGACGTGAAGTGGGCGTCTAGATGGGATACTTATCTTATGATGAGCGACAATCAGATTCACTGGTTCTCTATTGTCAATTCTCTGATGATCGTCCTCTTCCTCTCTGGCATGGTAGCGATGATAATGCTGAGGACTCTTTACCGTGACATTTCACGGTACAATGAGCTTGAGACCCAGGAAGAAGCTCAAGAAGAGACAGGGTGGAAGCTTGTCCATGGAGATGTATTTAGGCCTCCAACCAATTCCGATCTTCTCTGTGTCTATGTTGGCACAGGTGTCCAGTGTTTAGGCATGGTACTTGTCACTATGATCTTCGCAATGCTCGGATTTCTCTCCCCATCCAATCGTGGAGGTCTTATGACAGCCATGCTCCTCCTCTGGGTCTTCATGGGCCTCTTTGCCGGTTACGCCTCTTCACGTCTCTACAAAATGTTCAAAGGAACAGAGTGGAAGAGAATTGCCTTCAGAACTGCCTTCTTGTTCCCTGCAGTCGTCTCAGCTATCTTCTTCGTCTTGAACGCTCTCATCTGGGGACAAAAGTCATCCGGAGCTGTCCCCTTTGGAACAATGTTTGCTCTGATCTTCCTCTGGTTTGGAATCTCAGTTCCTCTTGTCTTTGTTGGTGGTTACCTCGGATTCAAGAAGCCAGCACTTGATGACCCCGTGAAAACCAACAAAATCCCAAGGCAAATCCCGGAGCAAGCTTGGTACATGAACCCGGTTTTCTCAATCCTTATTGGAGGAATCTTACCATTCGGTGCAGTCTTCATCGAGCTCTTCTTCATCCTCACATCCATCTGGCTCAATCAGTTCTACTACATCTTCGGTTTCCTCTTCCTCGTCTTTGTGATCCTTATGGTCACATGCGCTGAGATAACCGTTGTTCTCTGCTACTTCCAGCTTTGCAGTGAAGACTATCTCTGGTGGTGGAGGTCTTACCTCACCTCAGGCTCCTCTGCACTCTATCTCTTCCTCTATGCAGCCTTCTATTTCTTCACAAAGCTTCAGATCACTAAGCTTGTCTCAGCTATGCTCTACTTCGGGTACATGCTCATCGCTTCCTATGCGTTTTTTGTACTGACCGGAACAATTGGGTTCTATGCTTGTCTCTGGTTCACAAGACTCATCTATTCCTCGGTTAAGATTGATTGATTCAGTAAACATTCAAGAGAGAAAAAGAAGAAGGTAATATAGGTTATGATCTTTCACAAGTTTCAAAAGCTTTGTTTTTTTTGTTCAATAGTTTATATATAAAACCTTCTCTTAGAATGTATTCTGTTTGATTTCCCAAGTGACACTTTGGATTATCTTTTTTTGATGACAATTATGTGATTCTTTCATTTCTATGTATACTCTCTTTTAATACATACTTCAGTTTGGCCACCAAACTCTTTCGTTATGTCTGTCTCCGACCGTAACTAAGTAAGGACTTGACCGGTTTAAATAACCGTTGGGAGCAGCTGAGTGTAGCAGCAAACACCATTCACTTCTAACGGCTAGTTTCTATCTCTATATATATACAGACCCAATCATTTGCAACAGAAACCAAATAAAGTCTCATCTTTTTTTTGTCTCATACACAACTTAACTCTAATGGCTCGGACAACTCTAGTTGAAACTTCCCGTCTGTTATTCTTCTTCTTGTTGTTGCTTTACCAGCCCTTTCGTCAACTGTTCCCAGACCTGAAACGAGTAGTTGCATGCGAAAAAGGTGTTTCCTAGTTTCCAAGTGACCCAAGCAAAGAATGCAAGATGGACCCACATTCACATTCCATGATATCATCCTATCTCGAGTTGCGAGTCTATCATGCATGACAATCTGATAAGGTTTGAGAATCTCAAACTTCCTTTATTGATCTCAAGAATCAGATTACAACATGAAGAACAAAGATTACAACTAAGAACTCTAATTGATCTCTAGATAAGCATCTACTAGATCTCAATTAGCCCTATACGATCTCATGTCGATCGCATCCTACAGACTCATCACGTCTGATCTAACTCTCAGTCCAAGCATGATCAGTAAACGCTTCTCTCCCTGCTTTTATACTTCTCTCTCAGCCTTCAACAGCAAACCTTTGGTCCCATTAGGAGTCTTTACCTTGCTATATAGGTCAGCTTTACTTGATCTTTATTAGCTTCTCTTATATCAGCATTGAAGAATCTTATCAATACTCCCCCCTCAATGACAAGCTTGCCCTCAAGCTTGATGAGAAAGAATGGATGGGGCAACATGAATCAGATCCAATCAAGTTTTTTTTTTTCTGCTGCTGCAACTCTGATATGTCAACCCTCTCACAGCACCAGTGGAAGAGTCTTTAATTTCTCCAGCAATACTAATACGCGAGATTTGCTCCAATACCACCATCAACATGTAATAGAAGAACATGTACTTGCTTTATTCCTTCTTTGTATTTAAACATCCTGTTTTTGTAAGAGCTCTTCCATTTCAGTTTTTGTTGTGTCACCAGTTGTAGAAGACGTCCCCTGTGACGCATCAATAACCTGACTCTCCTTTCTTTAAGCAATAGATGGTTCAGAACAGTTGTAACTCTTGTTTGGAATCGCGACTTCCTTTTCTCTGCTTCAGAACATTCCCAATTTGCTTGATCATGTATAAACTGTTGCAATACAGTTTGTAGCAGTCCTTTTGTAATCAGTTCTGACTTTTCATTTTGTTCTCTACCATATCTCCAAATCAGCACATACATTAAAAGCAAGCATGTATGTATACTCTTGTATACTCCCTCCCCTGAAAACAAGCTTGACCTCAAGCTTGGACTGATGAGTATATTTGGAGAACTTCCATGAGAAGACCCATGTGGCTGTGACTGATTCATAGTTTTGTTCAAGCAAAACCACTGCCAATTCACTTTACTACTCTTCTGCAACAAGAGGAGATGCTTTTGGTCCAATCGTGATGTCATCTGTTCTGCAATATTCAGAAGATGCACAGTTTTGGATCTCCATTTGTGCCAGACATGGGATGTTGTATCACCATGAACAAGCTGTGTCATGCCCTTTGAACAATAGCTCATGTTCCCCTGATACCACCTTTTGACCACTGCCCAACTCCTTGGCGAAATGATGTACAAGCTGAAGTATCTCCGTATCAGTTGGTCCATGCTTTTAAGCTGTACACCATGAGTTCTATGTTGCTGCAGAAATCTTGTTTTGTACCTGAACTTCCAAGTTTTATAGAACTTCCTCTGCTTGTGCTTATTGATTACTCTGCCATCTGTACTAGTATATTGTTGGTGAGCAGAATAATGCCGCAACAGATCAGTCAACACTTGAGATCCCTTAACACTTTCTACATCTTCCATCATAAGCATAATCTCATATACTATCGGTTCTCGCTCTTTAGATGAAACCAAATTGTTAAAGGAGCATGGTTGTTGCACAGAAGACATTTTCTCATCAGTATTCACAGAAATGTTGTTCTCATTTGATGATTCCCACTGCTTCACTCCTTGCACCGTTTCCTTGCCACCCAACCGACATGCATCAAAACTGTCCTCAATGACTGATAGCTCAATTTGCTGCTGTTGTAGAATGGAGCTTGATTGCGAGAGCGAAGCTTGCTTTGTAACAATTTCATGAAGTGAATCATGCTTTGGCAATGCTCCAGGTAGCTCTGTAAACTGAGGCCTCACAAGTTCGGAAAAAATTTCTGTCTTCTTGTTCCCTAACTCAAGAATGGATTCTGTATCACCAGTTAACTCTGCCTCAGTAACCATCGTTGGCGTTGATTCTTTTGTAACTGAGTCCTTTCTGAACCCACTTTCGGGTGAAGAACAATTCTGGGCTAAATCAAATTGAGCAACCAATCTTGTCTTAAAATCATTCCAATCTGTAAAATCATCTCGATTTAATTCCCAAGCAAACCATTTTTGTACTCTTCCTGTCAAACTCAAAGCTACCAAGTCCAGTTTGTCTTCATCCCGATACTTCCCAACATTGAAGAATCTTTCCACATCAGTCAACCAAACGTACGGTTGCTTACCGTCAAACATCGGCATTTCAATCGTTTTGATCATACTCTCGCGATTTGGTAAATTCAATTTCCCAGCTCGATATCCTAGTGATGAATCGTTCCAGTTTTGTTCCCAGTCAGAATTTCGTACCTGTGGTTGAAATCGGGACGATTCCAGTTGAATATGTCGTCGGGGATTGTTCGCTCCTCTCGATTGATCAAGATTCGCAAGCATCGTCATCACCGCGTCAAGCTTCTCCTCCATGGCGGAGATGCACTGATAACAAGAATTTTACTTCCTTGAGGTATCAATTCCTCTTACTTATCGTGTAGTAAGAGGTATCGAACCAATTGGGAGTGGATAGGCCAATAAGAATGCACCAATCCTTTAAAGCCAAGCAATTTCAATAAAGAAGAGATACTACAATCCTAATTGCAATCAAACTAATCAACCAAACAAAGAGAAACCAAACTCAATAAGCAAGCAAAAAGGATAAACAAGACAATTCAAAGATATGATTAAAGATCAAGCTCTTGGGTATAGGAAATTGATCTAAGTAACTAAGCATTGAACCAAGATGTCAAACACAACATTCATAATGCTAATCCTTTAGCTTAGGAACACTAATTCAAGTTAATACATTCTCATGTCATTAACCCTATGCTAAACAAGCATTAAACATCAATTCCCATTGGCTAATCACAAGCAAGCATGCATTAATCACAAGTCCTTTAGCCACTAAACACCTTAAACATCAATCATCATTGGCTAAGAATGTAAAGCTCTCATTAAATCAAAGCTAGCATTTCATCGAACACCTTGTGTGCAATAAAAACCCAAAGTTCTAGATCAAGGTTAGCTAAGCCTAATCTAGCAATAAGAACATTTAATGAGAAAGGATCAATCAAGTTTAAGTCCTAGACATCAAGGTTCAACCCCTAATCACTCAAATCTTCCTAACCCAAAAGCTCAAAAGGAGACTACTCACTAATCATGCTAAGTTCAACAAAATCCATAAGAATAGTGTTAAACATGATGATTAGCAAAAGATTAAAAGAAAGATATGAAAATCAAAGCAAATTAACTCTTAGATTAAGAAAGATTCAAACTTGTTCTTCCAAAAGGGTTTAGGAACAAAAACAAGCTTAGGAGTCAACAAAAATCAGGTTTTTGGCTTTAAATAGTAAAGAGGGGGCGAACCGGGTCAACCCGGAACAAACCGGGTGTTGACCCGGTTCACTTTGGGTCGCAGGCGATCGAACCGACGTGGCGAGGTCGGTTCGGATGGTCGGTTGAGCATGCTTGGTTCGATCGACGCCATTTGGTCGGTTCTTCTCGTCGATTATTTTACTGTCCAATTTTCGCTGAAAATGTGCATGGATCAATCGACTCGGGTGAGGTCGGTTGGATTCGTCGATTGGAGTGAGTAGACCCAACCGACGTGTTCTCGTCGATTTGGCATGTCGGTAATATTCCTGTCGAAAACACGTCGATTGGTCACCTGTTTGCATCGGCCTAGAACACGTCGATTGGGCTCGTCGGTTTGAATGGCTTGTGAATCATCGACGTCATTACGTCGGTTCTTCTCGTCGATGGTTTTACTGTTTTCTTTCGTGTGTTTCCACCGACGTGCCAACGTCGATTCACCACGTCGATTGAGAATCCTGGAAACACATCGACCTCTTCTGCTCGGTTCTCTTGGTCGGTGATCTCCCTGTCGAGTTGTGAACATCTTCCATTCTTCCTTGAGCTATCCCATTGCTTCCTTAACCTCTCAAATGCTCCAAGAACCTACAAAACTCAAAGCAAACACTCCAAAACAACCTAGAAAGCTAATCCTAGTCCTAAATGCAACTAAACTCTAAACTATACAAAGAACAACAAAGAAGTGAAGAAAGAAATGAAAAAGGAATCAAAACAAGAACAAACCACTATCCTAAATGCATGAAAATATAGACATATCAATTCCCCCAAACTTAAACCTTGCTTGTCCACAAGCAAGCATAAGACAATCAATCCATTTGGGAGAAAGGTTTGAAGGTGGGGACTCAAAACCACAAGACTCACAACAAGATGCAAGACCTTTCAAAGAAGTTACAAGTTGCTCTAATCTTATTAACTATCCATGTACTTCCACATTACCGTTCCTTCAACCCCTACTCCAACTCCCGAGATCCTATAGAACACAAGCAATCATCAACTCAATTCTTTACATTCATTTAGAAGTTAAGTGCGATCTCACAAAGGGGCAATCAATCAATTCCCAATCGGCAAGGTTCAAGAGAGGCTATTTGAGGTGGCTTAGTAGAGTTTCTTTTGGGGTGGTTAACTCTCAAGAATAGGAGCAATTGGCATTACACAAAATCTATCTAAGAAAGGGAACAATTCATGCATACAAAGTTCTTTTCTCATTGTTCTACCCAATTCCTAGAAGACTTCTCTAAACAATCCCACCATGAAAGATAACATTCACCAAACCCCCAAACCATTTACCATAACACTCACCCATTTAGCCCTTTTTCTTTCTTTTCTTTGTCACTAGGAAACACTTAATTGATCTTTCTCTTTTTTTTTTTTTTTTCAAACTTGAGCAAACTCTTTCATAACTAACCCCTCTTAACACTTGATTTTTCTTTCTTTTCTTTTTGCTTCAATCTAGGGGCCTTACTTCTTTTTCTTTCTTTTTGCACAAAGCTCTCTTCTTACTTGATTTCCTAGTGACTTCCTTTTTCTTTAGAACCTTATTCAACTCTTTTCATTGATCCTTTCCATTCCCAAAACAACTCTCATCTCTCCCCCAAACTTGTTTCCCATCCTAGTGCTAGACTCTTATGGCAAATAGAGCTAGCTAAAATGAGAAAAGACCATTTGTCGTTCCCGATACTCTCAAGTTTTTGCACATGCCAAAAGCTATCAAGAACAGGCCTCACTCACAAATCATTTTTGGCTTCAAGGAAAGGTTTAGGGTCTTTGGGTAAGGGAAGCCATGATCATAAGATCAATGGTTGCCCGAGCTAATCAAGAGAGTGGTAAAAAGGGAAAACATAGCTCGGACAAGGATCATGGGATTGCATTTCAAACCCCTAAACAAGATATTTCAATAATCAAATTAAGTCCAATATCAATGAATTGAGTTTAATTCATGCAAGCTTCACAAGGATAGGGAATTTCGGAATCTCAAAGTCAAGCAATGGGTTTTCCTTTGTTTTGAAAATCAATTAAAGCAACGAGCAACTTAATTGGTGAGCCTCTACAAGGCAAAATCATCATTGTCCCCAATGCATGAATCCTAGACTACTAACTAGACTCGATCCTACATGCTTCTTTTTGTGAAAATTTTTGAAAATTTTTCGATTTTTTTTTTTTTTTTTTTTTTTTTTTTTTTGGTTTTTCTATGCCATAAATTAAATGCATGAGACTCAAAATAGAGAACGAAAAATAAGATCAAAACAAACGCGATTAGAAACTGGTCTCTCCCCCAAACTTACTTCACACCGTCTCGGTGTGAAAGAAGAAAGGAAGAAAGACCGAGAAAAATAAACAAACTCAAGAAGAGAGAAAAAACAAAATATTTACAAGGCTGGAGTGTGTTACTTGGAGCTTTAAGTGGAGTGGAATGGGATGAGAGCTCAATTCTTTGTTGATTTCGCCATGACCTAGGCTCATTCCGATTGATCCCCAACTTCACCTACTGACCAAAACCTGATAAAACTTAAAGAAAGAACATCAAAAATAACAAGCAAAAGATCATATGTACAAGGATAAACATGGGAATGTCTCCCAAGTGCGCTTTTGTTTAGAGTCGTTAAGCTCGACTGTTCAAACCGGTTTTTAGGCGGTTGAAGAGTGAGTCCTGCCCTTGAGAGTGATGGTCAGGACCTGAGAAGTCAGCTCACTGAGATTGACTGAGTCACCTTGAAACCTTGGACTGATTGAAGCTTTAGCACTTGCAAATGGCCTAGACTTTCCCTTGGTCTTGACCTTGTACTCAATGTAGTCACCCTTTAGACCCAATGGATGCAAGCTGATACAGTTGAGAGATGATGGAGTTTCAAAAGGCATTAGAGCTACCATCTTGTCCTTATGTCCTTTTTCAGCTCTCTTAACTCCATCCAATCCATTGGTTAGAGCATTTTCATTATGCCCATCAAACAAAGATTGTAGACTCTCACAATCCATGATCTTTTTTTCAAACTCTTGAGCCTTTGGGTGATTGTTGAGAACCTTATCCTTTGCAGCCATTGCAACCCTTGGAGCCCTCTTTGTCATCATATCCACAACCTTCCCTTTTGGAGCTTTTTCCTCATCGTTGCTCAGCTTCTTTGACAATATGGATCCAACATACTCAGTCCTTATGGTCATGGGAGGAGTTCCAATAGTTCTATCCACCCCCTTCTTTTGAGCACGTCCCATGTGCTCGCTCCATGATCCATAAGTAGTGGGTTTAGGCCAAACTTGCTTCCCGACATTTGCAAATAGCCTTGCTTCCTCTAACACATCATCCTCATTTGGAGAGAGGATGACACCACAAGTATGGAGAGTTGTGCTCCTCAAAGGATAGTAAACCTTGTTGTCAACATTATTCAGCACAGCACGTTTCTTCTTGAAATCCATAGAAGCTCCAGTGGTATGGAGGAAAGAGGTACCAAGTAAGAGAGGTAGTTGGGTGCTCTTCTTCATCTTCATGACAATGAAGTCAGTTGGGATTGTGCACTCACCAATCTTCAGTGGATAGTCCTTGATCATTCCCATTGGAGTTTTTGAGTAAGAGTCTCCAAATGTGATAGAGGATGGGTACCTTTCCATGCTCTTAATCCCAAGACTTTCCACCATATCAAGAGATATCACACTCACAGTAGAGCCGGAATCACACAATGCATCCGTAATCTTTAAGTCTCCCAAAGTACAGCTGATGGTAAATTTACCCGGATTGCCAAGCTTAGGAAGCACTTTTGGTGCTGTTTGTACAGTAGGCACAATATCTTCAGCAAAAGTATCAGTAGCACTCATCACCTTAGCTGGTGCAACATAGGAAGGCTTAACTACAGTGGCCTTTATCTCCTTAAGAGGGACATGTGCAGCCGGAGGGAGTTCATAACCATAGAGAAGTGCTTCTATCTCATCAACCTCTCGCTCATAGTCTGATTTCTCATGATCAACAGTAGAGAAGATAGCATTGCAGTAATCTTTCGGGTTCTTCTCCGGGTTTCCAGGTAAAGTACCTTGAGTTCGGGATGTAGAGGCATTCTTGTATTCCATGTTTGTGACCCTTGAAGTCAAGTTCTGCAGCTCACTTTTCAGATCTCTAACTTCCATAGCTCCTGAGGCTTGTCCCTGAAGTAGTTGCTGCATCATACCCTTTAACTCACTGTCCAAATCTGAGGAAGAAGAGGCTTGTGTCTGCTGTTGGTTAAATCCGGGTGGAGGGTATTGTGGCTTGGGGACAAAGGGTTGTTGACTCTGAAACTGTGGTTTGTTGGCAAACCCTTGCTGATTAGTATAAGGGACAAAAGACTTTGGTTGCTGAGGTTGTTGAAAGCCTTGTTGCCCTTGTTGTGTAGCTTGAGCTTGGGGTTGTGTTTGAGCTTGAGGATAAACCTGATCCTGTGGGTTGGCAACATTGGGATTTCTGTAAGAGAAGTTGGGGTGATTCCTGTAGTTTGGATTGAAACCCCTATTGAAACCTCCTTGGCCAGCAATGAAATTGATCTCTTCTTGGGTCATATCTCCTTCAACACTGAATAGGACTGGTGGGGAGTCATCATAGTTCTCTACAAAGCTTATTTGCTTTTGGTTGGATGAGATCATCTTGTCTATCTTGTCATTTAGAGACTTGATTTCCTTCTCATACTTCTCATCCATTGAAGATGATCCTCTAGGAGTCCTCTCATAGTCCTCATTGTAATTCCCATCACTTGTAGCCAAATTCTCAATCAATTCCATAGCCTCATCAACTCCTTTGCCAAGGAAGTGTCCATTACTACAAGAATCCAGCATTGCCCTCATCCTAGGAAGCACTCCTCGGTAGAGGTTACTGAGTAGTGTCTCCTTGGTGAATCCATGGTGGGGGCATTGAGTGGTGAGCTTAGTAAACCTGTCCCAAGCTTCAGCGAAGGTCTCATTGTTTCTTTGCACAAACCCGGATAGCTCATTGCGAAAGCGGGCAGTTCTTGTAGGTGAGAAGAATTTCTTCAAGAAAGCCTTCTTGAGATCTGCCCATGTAGTGATAGACCCTGGAGGAATAGTGCTCTCCCAATCTTTGGCTTTATCTGCCAAGGAGAATACAAAGAGGCGCATCTTGAGACCCTCATCCGTCACACCATTGAGTCTTGTAGTATCACAGATTTTGTCGAATGTGTCTAAGTGCTTCAATGGATCTTCTGAGGAAAGTCCATGGAATTGGTTGTTCTGCACCATATTCATTACCATGGCTCTGATTTCAAAGTTGTTATTGTTCACAGGTGGTGGAATGATACCCCGTCGAATAGCGTTGGTGTCGGGTGTATCGCCATCTCCAATGGCTCTGAAAGGTCTCTCACGATGAGCCGGGATCCTGTGTCCCTGTGCATCTCTAGCATCCGCATCCTGTTGATGCTGTTCTTGATGGCCCTGATGGCCTTGCTGGTCATGATGACCTTGCTGATGCAGATCCATAGCTGGCTGCTCTAGAGGCTCAAGCTGAGGCTGATCTACTGTTTCCTGCTCCAACCCAAGTCTCTCCAAATGCACAGCTCGTTCTAGTGCTCTTCTCTCTCGTGCTAACTGTCTTTCAAGTGCTTTGATGTCTGAAACCCGCGCAACTAAGTCTGTTGGTCCTCTGCTCCGCAAGTTCATACACCTGACATCAAAGAGAGAAGAAGAAATAAGATTAGTAACCAAAACTTGATCTAAATAGGAAAGGAAATCGAATTGATCTATCCAATATCCCAAAATGGCAACGGCGCCAAATTGATAACAAGAATTTTACTTCCTTGAGGTATCAATTCCTCTTACTTATCGTGTAGTAAGAGGTATCGAACCAATTGGGAGTGGATAGGCCAATAAGAATGCACCAATCCTTTAAAGCCAAGCAATTTCAATAAAGAAGAGATACTACAATCCTAATTGCAATCAAACTAATCAACCAAACAAAGAGAAACCAAACTCAATAAGCAAGCAAAAAGGATAAACAAGACAATTCAAAGATATGATTAAAGATCAAGCTCTTGGGTATAGGAAATTGATCTAAGTAACTAAGCATTGAACCAAGATGTCAAACACAACATTCATAATGCTAATCCTTTAGCTTAGGAACACTAATTCAAGTTAATACATTCTCATGTCATTAACCCTATGCTAAACAAGCATTAAACATCAATTCCCATTGGCTAATCACAAGCAAGCATGCATTAATCACAAGTCCTTTAGCCACTAAACACCTTAAACATCAATCATCATTGGCTAAGAATGTAAAGCTCTCATTAAATCAAAGCTAGCATTTCATCGAACACCTTGTGTGCAATAAAAACCCAAAGTTCTAGATCAAGGTTAGCTAAGCCTAATCTAGCAATAAGAACATTTAATGAGAAAGGATCAATCAAGTTTAAGTCCTAGACATCAAGGTTCAACCCCTAATCACTCAAATCTTCCTAACCCAAAAGCTCAAAAGGAGACTACTCACTAATCATGCTAAGTTCAACAAAATCCATAAGAATAGTGTTAAACATGATGATTAGCAAAAGATTAAAAGAAAGATATGAAAATCAAAGCAAATTAACTCTTAGATTAAGAAAGATTCAAACTTGTTCTTCCAAAAGGGTTTAGGAACAAAAACAAGCTTAGGAGTCAACAAAAATCAGGTTTTTGGCTTTAAATAGTAAAGAGGGGGCGAACCGGGTCAACCCGGAACAAACCGGGTGTTGACCCGGTTCACTTTGGGTCGCAGGCGATCGAACCGACGTGGCGAGGTCGGTTCGGATGGTCGGTTGAGCATGCTTGGTTCGATCGACGCCATTTGGTCGGTTCTTCTCGTCGATTATTTTACTGTCCAATTTTCGCTGAAAATGTGCATGGATCAATCGACTCGGGTGAGGTCGGTTGGATTCGTCGATTGGAGTGAGTAGACCCAACCGACGTGTTCTCGTCGATTTGGCATGTCGGTAATATTCCTGTCGAAAACACGTCGATTGGTCACCTGTTTGCATCGGCCTAGAACACGTCGATTGGGCTCGTCGGTTTGAATGGCTTGTGAATCATCGACGTCATTACGTCGGTTCTTCTCGTCGATGGTTTTACTGTTTTCTTTCGTGTGTTTCCACCGACGTGCCAACGTCGATTCACCACGTCGATTGAGAATCCTGGAAACACATCGACCTCTTCTGCTCGGTTCTCTTGGTCGGTGATCTCCCTGTCGAGTTGTGAACATCTTCCATTCTTCCTTGAGCTATCCCATTGCTTCCTTAACCTCTCAAATGCTCCAAGAACCTACAAAACTCAAAGCAAACACTCCAAAACAACCTAGAAAGCTAATCCTAGTCCTAAATGCAACTAAACTCTAAACTATACAAAGAACAACAAAGAAGTGAAGAAAGAAATGAAAAAGGAATCAAAACAAGAACAAACCACTATCCTAAATGCATGAAAATATAGACATATCATGCACGTATCATCTCGGACCTCCGTCTCGTACATATTCTGCAAATCCCGACTGCACAACTCCAATCGCTCTCGAAGATCGAAATCGCCATGATACACGGAAATCGCCGGTGACAATTTGTTCGTCATCGTTCCGAGCTTCGTCGTCACTTCGCGTTAGGTTCGTTCGTTACTCACCGCACCAATGATAAGGTTTGAGAATCTCAAACTTCCTTTATTGATCTCAAGAATCAGATTACAACATGAAGAACAAAGATTACAACTAAGAACTCTAATTGATCTCTAGATAAGCATCTACTAGATCTCAATTAGCCCTATACGATCTCATGTCGATCGCATCCTACAGACTCATCACGTCTGATCTAACTCTCAGTCCAAGCATGATCAGTAAACGCTTCTCTCCCTGCTTTTATACTTCTCTCTCAGCCTTCAACAGCAATCCTTTGGTCCCATTAGGAGTCTTTACCTTGCTATATCGGTCAGCTTTACTTGATCTCTATTAGCTTCTCTTATATCAGCATTGAAGAATCTTATCAATACTCCCCCCTCAATGACAAGCTTGCCCTCAAGCTTGATGAGAAAGAATGGATGGGGCAACATGAATCAGATCCAATCAAGTTTTTTTTTTTCTGCTGCTGCAACTCTGATATGTCAACCCTCTCACAGCACCAGTGGAAGAGTCTTTAATTTCTCCAGCAATACTAATACGCGAGATTTGCTCCAATACCACCATCAACATGTAATAGAAGAACATGTACTTGCTTTATTCCTTCTTTGTATTTAAACATCCTGTTTTTGTAAGAGCTCTTCCATTTCAGTTTTTGTTGTGTCACCAGTTGTAGAAGACGTCCCCTGTGACGCATCAATAACCTGACTCTCCTTTCTTTAAGCAATAGATGGTTCAGAACAGTTGTAACTCTTGTTTGGAATCGCGACTTCCTTTTCTCTGCTTCAGAACATTCCCAATTTGCTTGATCATGTATAAACTGTTGCAATACAGTTTGTAGCAGTCCTTTTGTAATCAGTTCTGACTTTTCATTTTGTTCTCTACCATATCTCCAAATCAGCACATACATTAAAAGCAAGCATGTATGTATACTCTTGTATACTCCCTCCCCTGAAAACAAGCTTGACCTCAAGCTTGGACTGATGAGTATATTTGGAGAACTTCCATGAGAAGACCCATGTGGCTGTGACTGATTCATAGTTTTGTTCAAGCAAAACCACTGCCAATTCACTTTACTACTCTTCTGCAACAAGAGGAGATGCTTTTGGTCCAATCGTGATGTCATCTGTTCTGCAATATTCAGAAGATGCACAGTTTTGGATCTCCATTTGTGCCAGACATGGGATGTTGTATCACCATGAACAAGCTGTGTCATGCCCTTTGAACAATAGCTCATGTTCCCCTGATACCACCTTTTGACCACTGCCCAACTCCTTGGCGAAATGATGTACAAGCTGAAGTATCTCCGTATCAGTTGGTCCATGCTTTTAAGCTGTACACCATGAGTTCTATGTTGCTGCAGAAATCTTGTTTTGTACCTGAACTTCCAAGTTTTATAGAACTTCCTCTGCTTGTGCTTATTGATTACTCTGCCATCTGTACTAGTATATTGTTGGTGAGCAGAATAATGCCGCAACAGATCAGTCAACACTTGAGATCCCTTAACACTTTCTACATCTTCCATCATAAGCATAATCTCATATACTATCGGTTCTCGCTCTTTAGATGAAACCAAATTGTTAAAGGAGCATGGTTGTTGCACAGAAGACATTTTCTCATCAGTATTCACAGAAATGTTGTTCTCATTTGATGATTCCCACTGCTTCACTCCTTGCACCGTTTCCTTGCCACCCAACCGACATGCATCAAAACTGTCCTCAATGACTGATAGCTCAATTTGCTGCTGTTGTAGAATGGAGCTTGATTGCGAGAGCGAAGCTTGCTTTGTAACAATTTCATGAAGTGAATCATGCTTTGGCAATGCTTCAGGTAGCTCTGTAAACTGAGGCCTCACAAGTTCGGAAAAAATTTCTGTCTTCTTGTTCCCTAACTCAAGAATGGATTCTGTATCACCAGTTAACTCTGCCTCAGTAACCATCGTTGGCGTTGATTCTTTTGTAACTGAGTCCTTTCTGAACCCACTTTCGGGTGAAGAACAATTCTGGGCTGAATCAAATTGAGCAACCAATCTTGTCTTAAAATCATTCCAATCTGTAAAATCATCTCGATTTAATTCCCAAGCAAACCATTTTTGTACTCTTCCTGTCAAACTCAAAGCTACCAAGTCCAGTTTGTCTTCATCCCGATACTTCCCAACATTGAAGAATCTTTCCACATCAGTCAACCAAACGTACGGTTGCTTACCGTCAAACATCGGCATTTCAATCGTTTTGATCATACTCTCGCGATTTGGTAAATTCAATTTCCCAGCTCGATATCCTAGTGATGAATCGTTCCAGTTTTGTTCCCAGTCAGAATTTCGTACATGTGGTTGAAATCGGGACGATTCCAGTTGAATATGTCGTCGGGGATTGTTCGCTCCTCTCGATTGATCAAGATTCGCAAGCATCGTCATCACCGCGTCAAGCTTCTCCTCCATGGCGGAGATGCACGTATCATCTCGGACCTCCGTCTCGTACATATTCTGCAAATCCCGACTGCACAACTCCAATCGCTCTCGAAGATCGAAATCGCCATGATACACGGAAATCGCCGGTGACAATTTGTTCGTCATCGTTCCGAGCTTCGTCGTCACTTCGCGTTAGGTTCGTTCGTTACTCACCGCACCAATGATAAGGTTTGAGAATCTCAAACTTCCTTTATTGATCTCAAGAATCAGATTACAACATGAAGAACAAAGATTACAACTAAGAACTCTAATTGATCTCTAGATAAGCATCTACTAGATCTCAATTAGCCCTATACGATCTCATGTCGATCGCATCCTACAGACTCATCACGTCTGATCTAACTCTCAGTCCAAGCATGATCAGTAAACGCTTCTCTCCCTGCTTTTATACTTCTCTCTCAGCCTTCAACAGCAAACCTTTGGTCCCATTAGGAGTCTTTACCTTGCTATATCGGTCAGCTTTACTTGATCTTTATTAGCTTCTCTTATATCAGCATTGAAGAATCTTATCACAATCCAAAGTATAAAAGAATATCTTGGTGTGTGATGCTTGAATCATATGCTTTTGTACCAATCACACTCTGCATAAGATGTTGTCAGCTGCAGCCAAGTGTTCTTTGTGGAAAACTTGTTCCTGAATTTATCCTCGTGGTTTTTCCAAAGAGGTTTATCTTGCTCCATTGAGTTTACACACTCAGACTGCTTTTTATTATTTTTGAATCACCACAAATCAAATATTCTTTTAAAATACGAATTATATAACCGAGCTGCATGCTACTTTTTCATTTTTGTTTTCTAATGAGGAAATTCTAACGATTTTCACTAATTATAGTTCCCTTTGTGTTACTTGGAAAAAAAAAAACAATCCAAACTATATATATTTCAAATATAACAAAAATATTTCGATAATATATAGACACTCTAATATGTGTATATATATATATATTGAAATATTATGAATTTGAAGTAACTCAAGAGGGATACAATTTGTTCTTTCTCTTGAAAATCGTTTTTAATTCTTTTCTTTTTCAAAAAGCTTTGGCCAAATTTGCAGTTATGACAGTTTCTATAACGGCGCCCGCACTATCACTCGACCTTTTGTTTCCTTTTGTCCTTTTGCTTAATTTTTTGTTTGATAAAAGAAAATGAGATTATCTGAGTACCCATCAAGATTTTGGGTGCAAATGATTAAAGAGTAGAAAAAGTCGGTAATAGTAAGTTTCACTCTGTTTTTTTTTTGTTATAATAAAAGTTTCACTTTTTAATACATCTCCAATGTAAAACTTAATTTTCTATATAAAATAAATGACTCCAAAATAAAATAAAATTTATTTCAAACATATTTTAATTTTTACTCACAAATAAAATAATAACTAAAAATGGAGTTTATTTAAGTAAACTCATTTAGAACTCCATTTTAAAATGAAATATAGAATATGGTTGAAATTTTTTTTTTTAATCTTGCTTTGTTTTGGAATCATATTTAGAGTGAGATTGGAATAACAATTTCCAAAAAATTATTTTTATATTTATTGTATTTTTGCGTGGATTCCATTAATATTTAAGGGTGTTATTCAGTTATTAATTTGAAAATATATCTTATAGTCTAAAATTTAAAAAGATGATATTTAAAATTTATGGATTTATATGTATAGACTTTAAAATCTATACAATATACTTTGATTTTTTTTTAATAATTTAGTAATAAAAAACTACCAGAATTAATTTCGAATGTTTTATATAGAAAGATTTTAAAATCATTTAAATGTAAATAATACTGAATATTAACGAGGTATTTGAAATCTAAATGGATTAGTACCATATTTTAAAATCTATAATGTATGTTTTACAAAGATAAGATCCAATAACACTATACATTTGATATTTAAATCTGATATTTAATATTTAAATTTTATAGATTTATGTGTGGATTTTAAAATCTCTACAATATATTTGAATTTGTTTTAATGATTTACTAATAAAAACTAATGTAATTCATTTCAAATGATTTATATTCAAATATTTTTTAAATAATTTAAGTGTAAATAATACTGAATATTAATGAGGTATTTGAAATCTAAATGAAATAGTACCATATTTTAAAATCTATAATCTCTAATTTAGAAAATAAGATCCAATAACACTACACTTTAAATTTTTATTTAGAATCAATAACTAAATAACACAGATTTTGTTCAGTTTAAACTCTTTTAAAATTCACCATTAATGCAAACTCAACTTAAATGGTATATGTCTGGAGGAATTCAAAGAACATAAAAATACAATAGTTTATGTTCTTCTAAAATATTATCCATTTCCATGCTATTAAATCGAACCCCAAAATACTCGGAGCACCCAACTAGATAAAAGGAAACCGAGAGAGAAGGATAACGAGTGAGCATCATGAACCAAACCGAAAGCCCTGCCGGCGATAATACTCCCAAACCGGACAGAACCAGAGCAACGTCCGCCGTACCAGACTGGATAACCGAGACGATCAATGGGGGTTCCACCCCCCACGTCGATCTCCATACCGGAATCAACGGCTGGGCTTCGCCTCCAGGCGACGTCTTCTCTCTCCGCTCCGCCGGCTATTTCACCAACAAACAGAAATCTCCCGGCGGAGACTACCTCCTCTCTCCCGCCGGCTTTGACTGGCTCAAATCCAGTACGAAACTAGACAACGTCCTAGCTCGTCCCGATAACCGCGTGGCTCACGCCCTCAGAAAAGCCCAAGCTCTTGGCCAATCACAAAACAGCTTCATCTTTGCCCTGAACTTCCAAATCTCAGGCAAGGAACACTACAACATGGTGCTCTACTTCGCGACCGAAGAACCGATTCCCTCAGATTCGGTTCTCAAACGGTTCATCGACGGAGACGAATCGTACCGTAACCAGAGATTCAAAATAGTGAGCCAAGTCGTGAAAGGGCCATGGGTAGTTAAAGCGGTGGCAGGGCAATTCGGAGCCTTCCTTGTGGGTAAGACCGTCAGGTGTACTTACCATAGAGGATCAAACTACTTTGAGATTGATGTCGATACAGGTAGCTCAGCGATCATGTCGGCGGCTGTACGGCTTACGTTGGGGTACACCAGGAACCTTACTTGCGACATTGGGTTGGTTATCGAGGCGCAAGCGGAGGATGAGCTGCCGGAGAGACTTATAGGAGCTGTTAGGATTTGTCATATTGAGTTATCGTCGGCGTTTGTGGTCGAACCGGAGCCATTGGATCCGTGCAGAATGATGGGGTCGGCGGAAGCAAGCCACCACGACGCAGGAATTTGAGTTTCAAAGGTCAACGCTGACGAGATCCGATCTAGACAAATCTCAATAACTTTTTTGTTTCGTCTTTCCCGAGTTGTTTTGACTTTTGAGTATCTTTGGCAATTATTTTAATATTCTTTATCCTATTTTATCGCTAAAATTGCACGAATTAAGAAATTAGAATTTTTTACGTACAAATTATTATGTAATATTTAATTAAAAGCATTTTAACTAATAGCAAAAAAATAATGTAGAATATTAATAGTCATTAGATATAAAGTTATACTATAAAAACTTGAAAATAATAAAAATATGACTAAACAAGTATAAAACATTTTATATAATTGGACAGAGGGAATAATAAGATGGGCAGGGTCATAAATCTGAAATATGCAAGAGACAACGTGGGTGGTTGACTTATCCTTCCAAATACTCTACAAAATTCAACATGCCATAAAGGAACCACATAACCAGCTACTTTCTGGAGTGTTAGCTAACTTATACTCCGTTTTGAAAATCCTTTTTATAAAAAAAAAACTTATACTCCGTTTGTTTCATAAATGATTTGATTGATATTTTAAAATTTTCACATATATTAAGAAGATAAATTAAAATATTTTTATAAATATATTATTTTTTTGTTATTAGTAATTTTTTATAATTTTAAACTAATAACTCAAATTTTTTTATTATATTTTTTGAAATTTATAATTCATCATCATTAATTAATATAAATAAATAAAAAAGTAAAACATCAATTTTTGTAAAACAAAAATAAAATCTATAAAATCATTCTTTTATGAACGGAAGGAATATTTTTTTCTTTTCACAAAAATGTTATTCTATCAATTTTCACATAAATTAAAAAATATTCAAATTTATATTTTAGACTTTATTAATTTTCTCTTCCTAATTAATATATTTAAACAATAGAGTAAAGGTTAGAGTTTTATTAAGAGTTTAGCATTAAAATCTAAAATAACATTATTTATGAAACAAAAATAAAGTCATATAATGACATTTTTGTGAAACAGAGTGAATATATATGATTCATACTAATGTCAGCTAAAACTTTGGAATGAAAATCAAAACATTTATAAATGAATAAACACATCAAATATATAAAATCATGATTTTCTCCCATTTTCAAATGTATAAGAAATGCAATGGACCATAGTTCTGACCGTTGAAAACGCCTAAGATGCTGTGGATCATCTTAGTAAATTGTTTAGAGTGTGATTTCTTTTACCTTTTTCTCCATGGCTTCTACTTAAATGTATTTTGTCTATTATTTCTTTAAGCAACTCTTCAAAACTATATGACAAAAAGTCACATCCTTCCATTAGTTTCCAGCAGTTCAATAGCAAACCTTGTACCCAAAATAATATATATCTTAATGCCAATGTCAATTTATTATTATTTTGGATAGCAAGATCAGTATGAATAAACACATCAGATTTTGAAATTTGTTGAAGCTATTAGGTATACTAGTATTCAAGTGTCTGAGTGAGGCCGTGAAGCTTGTACCTGGAATGTGGACAGCAATGCTTCTTCGGATGTCAAGGAAGCCTGAGGTTCATAGTTATGCCCTAAAGTGTCTCACAGCTGTTGGATCCTTTTCTCCAAATTGCTCTATCACAACAAGAAGAGCCAATAGTTATATTTTTTTTTCCTAGAGAATATGCACTAGGTATATCCCACATGCATTGTTTTTTTTTTTTTTTTTTTTCCACTTGCATTGTTAGTTTGTACTAGAATATTAATTTATAAATGTTTGACTGTAGTTTAAATTTTAGCTCTACGTGTCACAATGAAGATCTGCCATTGGCCTGGACTTTTTGACTTCAAAGTCCAAAACCTTACTATAATTAGCAAAGACCATAGGCACCAATGATCCACGAGGTCTCGCCGAAAAGTGCTGAACACCATTGCTTCTGGAAAACGACGAACCGCTGCTTTCTGTTTCCTTTTTGGTTTCTTACGCTATTTCCTTCCGACCATGGAATCTCTCACCTTCTTTCTCTTCTTTCCAAACCATCCTCACTTGTATCTCCAGGTTCTTTGATCTTGTCTTTTCTGAGATTTTTTTTTTAAAAAGAATGGGATATCTGGACTTGGCGCTGTCTTATTCGAATCAGATGCGGATTGTTGAAGCCCCAGCAAGTGGAGGCGGTCTCAGGTCAATTTATCTTTTTTGAGTGAACTCTCCTTAACATGAACTTATCGATCACAATATCCATTATTTAACTGCAGCCAGAATGGAAAATTCAGCTATGGATATGCAAGCTCAGCTGGGAAGAGATCATCTATGGAAGACTTCTTTGAAACGAGGATCGACGGTATCGATGGAGAAATCGTTGGTCTATTTGGAGTCTTTGATGGTTTTATTCTTGACCAATCTCTTATACATTAGGTTTGTTCCCCTTAGGAAAGATCAACATCTTTCTTGATGTCTTTGCAGGCCATGGTGGAGCCAGGGCAGCTGAATATGTGAAGCGTCATCTATTCAGCAATCTTATTACTCATCCTAAGTTCATATCTGACACCAAATCTGCAATAGGTTACTACTTCTAAAGAACAACCTCTAAACTTCTTTTGGTTCCGACTAAGAATGTTAAAATGGGCTCGAATCCTATGGACCTCAACGGACCCTGTATAAATTGTGGCCCGTTTAGGTCCGCGGGTCCGTTTAAGGACATACATAAATATACGGACCTAAACATGGTTGGTCCGTTTATTAATGGAGGCAAGCTTATAAGGAAGTTTTCAGAAGCAGGTGGAGCCGTTGATCGTGACCATTGATGGATTCTCGTAGAACGGAGGTAGTATTATCTGTTAAATTGTCCTTGTAATAGTTCTCATAATCTGTATCAGCGTTAAAAAAAAAAACATGGTTGGTCCGTTTATTATTTTTTCGTTTTTTATTTAATTTTTCTAATTCTTGTTAATGAAAGGACGTCGAAACATAATTTTTTTGTATACTAAAATTTCTAAACGGTCGGTTAAAGCCTGTCAAACTTTAAACTAAATAGGCATCAACATGCACCAAATTAAACGAGCCTAAATGAGCAGGGCCTAAACGAATCCGGACCGCCCATTTTAACATCACTAGTTCTGACTTTTTTGTTTCATCTAAAATATTTGCTTTGTTTTTATTCTTTTTACCAGCTGATGCCTACAATCATACAGACTCTGAACTTCTCAAGTCAGAAAATAGTCACACTAGAGACGCTGGTTCAACCGCATCTACAGCTATTCTTGTTGGTGATCGTTTACTTGTTGCTAACGTTGGAGACTCCAGAGCTGTTATATGTAGAGGCGGAAATGGTAACTTTTATTTTGAGATTTGTGATATACTCTCTCTATTTCACAATAAGTGTTGTTTTAAAGTTGTTTTTTTCGTTTCAAAATAAGTGTTGTTTTAGATTTTTAATACGATTTTTAATATAAATTACCTATTTTAACATTAGTATTAAGTATTAACCAATAAAAAATAAGAATACCAAAAGTCAAAGTAGTTGTTAAAAGGTATAATAGAATTTTTATTGTTTCTTAATTTTGTGTGAAAATATCAAAATGATACTTATTATAAAACAACGGATTATATTTCTTGATGTCTTTTGAAAGGTGGTCCAATAGCACACTTATTATATAACTTTTATTGTGTTCTGTAGCCTTTGCTGTGTCAAGAGACCATAAACCTGACCAACGCGATGAGCGTGAACGGATTGAGAATGCTGGTGGTTTTGTGATGTGGGCAGGTAATAAGAAACTGAAGAATCATTTCTCGCTTTTTGCGTCTTCTTGCATAGTCCTAATTTCGAGAATGAATAGGGACTTGGAGAGTTGGAGGAGTTCTTGCAGTTTCTCGCGCCTTTGGTGATAGACTGCTGAAACAGTATGTTGTTGCTGATCCAGAGATTCAGGTACATATAACTTCACTTGTATATGAACTCTTATCTACTTTTGTTTTGAATGGTCATGTTCTTTCTTCATGCAGGAAGAGAAGATTGATGATTCTCTTGAGTTTCTGATCCTTGCCAGCGATGGACTATGGGATGTTTTCTCCAATGAGGTTTGTGGATTAACTTCTTCTTCATATATGAATGATAATCACAGTTCTAAAAGGCGGTTTAAGCGGCCGTCTAGGCCTTAGACTTTCATGAAACGTGGCGATTATCTTTTAATCCGACTAAAAATTATAAAATTATATTAATAAATTATTATAATATTTATTATTTATAAATTAAAATAAATCATATATTATGTTATAAAATTTTATGATAATAAACTAACACAAATTTTATTATTTATAAATTATGATATATCATATATTTTGTTGTTTATATTCAATATATTATTTTATTTGGTAAATGATTAGGCTGTTTAATAAATAATTTAGATTTCCGATTAGGTATTATAGACACTAGGCGATGTGTCACCGTCGGTTTACCTTTTAGCCTCTAGCGTGTTTTCTTGAACACTATAATATTAAGCTTGATTCAATCCTGGACGATTGAGATCTCTATGGCGTGGCAGGAAGCTGTTGCGGTAGTGAAAGAAGTTGAAGATCCAGAGGAGTCCACCAAGAAACTTGTGGGAGAAGCAATAAGGAGAGGAAGTGCAGACAATATCACATGTGTAGTCGTTCGTTTTTTAGAGAGCAAGACTGCTAACATCAAAGCTTCTGACATTTCCTCAACACATGTCAGCTCATCTCAGACAGCAAATCAAAGCCAAACCGCAGTTAGAAATGATTCAGACCACAAGATGTCAGTCAAACAAACCAATCAAGACCATACCGCAGTGCACAGCGACTTAGACAATGAAAACCTGAACCAACAGCCGATCACAGCTAGAAGCGACGACTCAGGACGCATCAGCTCGAACCAAAAGCCAATTGAGGTTACAGCAACTAAACGCAGTGTTTCTTCAGAACAGAATGGTCATAGCGGCCCAGAATCCAAGAACTCCTCCAAGCAAACTGGTCAAGGGCATATCACAGTACACAACAATTTGGACCGGAGCGTTGCTAATCAGAAGCCGGTCACAGCTGGTCAAAAGACAACCCACACCACTTCGTCAAAACAGAGTGGATCAATAGGGGACAAGAATCAAAAGCCAACCGCAGTTCACAGCGACTCCTCCACAAGCAAGAAAAATAGCGTTCACTCTATCACTAACTAAAAAAATGTGAATACTGACTTCAAATTTGTCGTTGATGTAAGTTTATTTTCTTGCTGTTTTTTTTTTTGAGGTTCAACTCCAATAATGTATTTTTCCTTTTCTTTTTGCCGTGTACTAAAACTTGTAAATTCTTTTAAAAAATTGTGTAGGCCTGGGCATAAAAACCGGAACCGAAGAACCGGAACCGAATAACCGATAACCGGAACCGAATTTTTTTATTTGGTTCCACCTATAATACCCATTGGATCCTAAGTTGAGGAACCGTGGGTATCGAGTAGGAACCGGAACCGAACCGAGAACCGAAACACGGAACCGAAGAACCGAACTTATATAAAGCTTAGTAAAATATTATCCATGGTTTCAACATCCACATAAAGAATCATATGAAAATATTGTTAGATCCATGAAATTTATGTTTATGTTATGTAATTGACATTGAATCATAAACCTTTTTATTTTTTTGGTTAATGATTTGTTAAATTAACATAAATTTTGGGTTTTTTTTGTTGAATTCATATATTTTTTTGTTGATTACGGGTATTTTTGTTGATTTCGGGTAAAAAATGCTATTTCGGTTCCAAAATACCCGGAACCGTTTAAGAACCGAAAATTTCAGGTAGTTTACGGTTCTTAAAATGATGGAACCGAACCGAACCGGAACCGACAGGAACCGAACCGGAACCGAACCGAAAATTGCAAAGTACCCATTGGATCCTAAATCTATAGAACCGAAATACCCGGAACCGATTGGTTCCTACCCGGAACCGAACCGAATATCCGAATGCCCAGGCCTAAAATTGTGTATTAGTCACTCTTATTTTTATGGATTTAATCTCAAAACTCGTTCATGTTCTAGATCATTAACACTTTGAAGACAAAAAAACTAAAAATATGCGAAACCTTGATTTAAATGGAAAATATAAAACATTAAATACATAAAACATGTTCAAAATCACATAATATGTACAAACAAACAAGTTAACAAAAATTAAAAACTCATCAACAAAAACAAACAACTCTTAAGAAATAGTTCATTAACTAAAACCTTATTACTAAAACAACACCAAGCAAACCCTCCCCCTTGTTTAGAGTCTATCTCAATCTCTAAAACGTAGGTACAAGTCCAAACCCGCTGAAGATACCGCCATGACCAACCACATCGTTGCTCTCACTCGTATCCGTCCGTTTCGCAAACCGTCCCTTGATTCTCGGTCTCATTTCAGCATAAGCTTTCCGCGAAGCATACCTTATCGTCTTCTCAAACTTCCTGTTCTTTCTCTTCTCTCTGTACCTCATTACTCTCGCCTCTCTCTCCGCTGACGTTAGTGGAACAGCCCGCTGAGTTCCGGGATCTGTTCCACTGGTTGCAGCACCACCGTAAGGGTATGAAACGTCGGCCACAGAGCCACCATCTGGTACCACTCCCACTTCCAACGACGATGATGATACCTGTAGTAACAAAGGATTGGATCAGAAACATACTCTACTTCTTAACTTGTTAGGTGATATATACAAACAAGAATAAATCGAATAATTTATGTACTTTAAGGCAATTCTTTGATTTAAATATATGGATACTATAGATTAGGGCTAAAGCCTAAAGTTGAACCAACTATAGATTAGGGTTACACATGTTGCTTGCGTACAACGCTAAATATAATCACCCAATCATACGTACCGATTAAACTAATAATATAAAGTCGTAACAAGATCTAAGCTTGGATAAACAATTGGCTCTTTTTAGTTCGTGTCTTGTTTTATCAATTAAATTAATCAGTTGATTAGAGATAAATTAATTAAAAAAGGAGCTTACGCTGTGGCTGATACAGTTGTAACCGTAAGTAAAGCCTTTGGATCCTCCGGTAAAATCCAATTCATAGCAGTTCTCGTTCATCGTCGGGACCCTAACCGTCCGATTCTCCACCGGAACCACACCATCGGTGCCGGAGCTGTTCTGCTCCTGGGATTCCAGCTTCGGATCAACAGTCCCGTAATCAAGATCCAGATCCGAGAACAGGTACTGTTGACCCGTGTTCATCTCTGGGCTATCACCCGGCACCGCCTCAGCAGCTGCAGCCAGCGCCGTCGTCTTCGGATTCGGAAGTAGCCACGAAGCAGCCTCCTCCTCCTCTTCCTCACGGCTAGCGTTTCCGTCTAGATCGGAGAAGTAACAGTCGTCGAGGAAATTTACGGCTGTGTGCTTGACGGAGCCGTCTCCGCCGGAGACAGAATCGTAGAAAGGCGTGACGGGTACGCGCTCGTGACGACGAGCCAAAGGGTTAGCAGAGTGGATGTCTCGGTCGCAAGTGACGCAGAGAGCAGCCGCGTCTGCTTTGCACGTGACGTGAGCTGGCGCTTGCTCACAAACTTCACACATCCACACGCGCGCGTGTCTCGACGCAAGCTTGTTCGCCGCGTGGACCTTCGAGTCACAGCTCAGACACAGAAACGCCGCGTCTGGACGGCAGTACAACGCCGCTGTCGCCGATTTGCATGAGTCGCAGAGCTTAGACGCCATTTTTCTCTCTCTCTCTTCTCTCTCTACTTTTCTCTTCTCTCTCTCTCTATTTGTCACTCTCTCTTTGTGGTTGGTGCTGATATGGCTTCACATGATCGTGTCCATGTGAGCCCCAGGAGTATCCATTTAGACCAAATGAAACGTAGACACGTGGTAAAATCTTAGCCAAACAAAAATAATTCATACAAGGAAAAAGTTCTGACGATGCACAAAATGAGGTTTTGTCTTCATATTGTAATAATGCTTTCATGTTTATCTACTTGTAATAATATTTCTGGACTGTTGACATTTGGCAACACGTGTTTTTACTTTTTTGTTAATGCGTATAAAATTAGTCAAGGTTTTTTAAAAGAGTTATAAACTTTTCATACCAAATGGTTATTTTGCGAAAAGAAAATGTAAAAAAGTAGTTGAATAATTGTGAAGAAGCATGTGTTTTTGCTTTCCACTTCGACTCATAGGACCACCACCACGATAAGCAACCATAAATGGAGACGATAACGTGACCTACGTCTGGGATAAAGTATAATTGGCCGGTGGACAGATCGGTCACTAATGGCCTTAAATTATAAACCTTTAACAGGGTCCAATGGTTTTAAATATAGAACCCTTTGTTGGTGGTCCTTCCTAAATCCTAAGTGGAGGAAGCCATGATGGGATTGGTCCATTGATTTTAATTATGTAACTAGATTTTGACCCGCACTTAGAAAGTGCGGGTTAAATTTTCTTTACAAATTTTACTTTTTATTCATTTTGTTAATAGTATTTTAGATTTTTAATTATGTAATCTAATTTTGATTATAATTGTTTAATCAACATTATAAACAGTGAGTTAGCAATTTAGTTTTTTTTTTTTTAAATGAATTATGTGTTATTTGGAGGAGATATATCGTAAGGATTAAGAGATTAAAATAACGATTTCACATTATATATTTTAATCTGTGTTGTATCGTAAGATCATAGTTTGGAAAAACCTGCTAAAAAGTACAATCATAAAAATAAAAATATATTAAAATATATTATAAATATATTTTGAATTAAATCATAAATTAGAGAATCTTAATTTATATATAAATTATTTATTATATTTATCAATTAATTTGTTTTGATTTTAATTAATTAGGAAAGTGGGACCCATTAGATTTTGGTTGTTTGGCTATATGTTTAGTAATTGTCTTGTTTGGAAACATGGATTGTAGAGATAATGTTGTATTCCCTAATTACCCTTAATGAAGGTTACAAATCCTAATAATATTAAGGGCAAATTTCGGAAACAACATTTATATACCATGGTCAGTCACCTGTTTTAATAGTATAGATTATATGACTATATTTGTTCCCTTAGTCTGATTGGTGTGTGTGAGTGTCGGCAGAAAGGAAAAAAAAAGAAAAAAGAGAGAGAGAAGAGAAGAAGAAAAACAGAGTTGGTCAGTGTGATTCAAGGATTCGATCGGACTATCAAACGAGTCCTGATCTTGATGAAATTGTGGGGAAAGCTTCATGACTCAGTGATCTTCAGATTCAACGGTGGGTTTTGTATTTCAACGGTTGGTTTGTTGTGAATCGGAGTTTTAGTGGAGTTGTTCTGTTTTGAAGCGACTGAGACCAGTGTTGGGTGTTTGGAAGATCCAACGGTGAGATTTTCTCTTCTTGAGCTGAAATTTTGTAGAGGTGTTCTTGACTCGTTTATCTAGGATTGGTACGGTGGAGATCGGATTTAATGGCCGGAATCCTAGTGAACGTGAGGTCGTTTGAGGCTGCATATTTCTGAGCTTTGTATAGCTCTTTCTTGTTGATTCTTGTGTTGGATATTGCTCTTTGTTGAGCCTTACTCTCTGTGGCTGTTCTGTGGAACAGAGAGGACGTGGTTGTAACTCAAAGCTATTTGATATAGTGGATTTGAGCGGACTACGGTCCCGTGGTTTTTCCTTCTCACATCGAAGAGGTTTTCCACTTAAAAATTGTGGTGTCTCGTTTTCATTTCGTTTTAGATTGTCTCTGCCACCATCGTACATATATTTTTCTCACAGACTCACACAAGTGCGGGAAACCATATTCCGCTGCGCTGCTGTCGCGTTCCGTGTTTCTCCAACACCATTTTCGTGATTTTGTGATATATTGTGGATAATAGGGTCCAATGGTTTTAAATATAGAACCCTTTTCGTGATTTTGTGATATATTGTGGATATTTTTTATGTTCATCATTGGCACATTATGTTCTTCTGCAGAATGTTAGATATGTTCCAGACATCAGAAAATCTCATATCTCTTGGGGGTTTGGAGGAAGGGTGCTGGTTCAAGTCAAGAGATGGCACATTAAAAGTTATAAGAGGCTGCAGAACAATGCTTAAAGCTAAAGAGAAAGGGGAGAATGTATCTGCTACTAGGAAAAGCCATCACTGCTGAAACAGTTCCAGTAAAGAAGGATCAAGATGAGACAAGAAGATGGCATAATAGGTTGGGTCATCTAAGTCAAGAAAGACGTGAGATGCTGGCAAAGAAAGAATGTTTCAAAGCTGACAAGATCAAAGGGTTATAGTTCTGTAAAGACCGCAAAGATGAGAAGGTTCACAAGTACATCACTGATTCAAACAAACCTGCAACCAGAGAGAATCTCATCGATTGATAGAATAATACCTATATAAGAAGAAGGCTGCTTTGTGGAGCGATTTTTTTTCGAAATGAATTAAATAGAGGCGGTATGATCAAACTTGAATGGGTACTCACAAACCTGCAACCCTTCTCGAATAAGTCACTTTTTATTATCATTAATTCCTTGTAATATTTTTCACTAATTTTAAAATATCCTTTATATTAGATTAAATGGTTATGTGTTATAAACAAAACCATATATTAATCCACAAATCTATGCTAGTATCCCATCTGCATCATTCCTATATTAAAGTTTTAATATCTCCACATAATCAATAAAAGCCCATAACTCTGTTTTGTCTTCTATATATAAATATATAAGTAGTATAAGAATCCCATTAACAAACAAACTAATGCGACCAGAACTTGATTTGTTTTCTGTCTTTTTCTTAATAAAAAATCTACTGTGAAAAAAAAGTTTTTTACTTGATTTGGTCTAACAGTAAAACCTTATAAAAACATTTGTTTGACCTTCGTTTGCAGAAATAGAAACAATGAAAAAGGAAAACCATTTATTCTTCTTTTCACCGTATTTGAATAACAGTCGCAGTCAAGAGATATACTGTGAAAAGTCCATATATATTCACTCAAATCTACTTTTTTTTATGGGCTTGTTAAAATAGGGAAATAGTAAATCAAGATCCAGTAACAGACACTGAGAACTCAAAAGGATTAATCTCTTACCAAAAACATGAATTTTATGTGCTAATATAAATATTTTTGAGGCAATATTTTATAATAATTTTTTTCCAGTATTGTAGTTTGAATTGTGTTGGATATACATTTCAAAATAAAGAGTTCGACATTTGAAATATCATTTGTATCAATTTAAATGATTTATCACTTTATTTCCATTTTTGATAGTTTAAAATTATATAATATAAATAAATGATATGATAAATAATTCAGTTAATAATGTATTTTTTCTTATTTTTTCCTTATTTTTTTCTTTTTACTGAACATTCATCTTTTATCTCTTTTTTTATTATTCACTGTTACTTTTTGCTTAAATCATTGTTTGTTTCTTTTTAATATTGATTTTTGTCATTTTTGTTTTCTTCCTCATGTAAATTTTCTTCTCTTTCTTCTAATATTTTTACTTTTGATTTTTTATTTATTTATACTTTGTTAGTTTTCTTTTGTATTTTGTTAGAAATTTCTAAACAAACATTAAATTTATCTTAATTTATGAGTTAATGCTCTATAAAACTTACATTTACTTAAATTTTGAAGACTAATAAAGTTTTATTAGTTAAAATTGTTTTTTTTATAACATGTTATTCTTTTTGTTTTTCTAAAATTAGTAATTATTGCTTGTTTTATATATTGTTTTGTAAAATTCATTTCTTTCTATAAAAATTCAAAGTTATTAAAATAAATTTAATAATATTTTGCATTATTTTTATTTTTTAGAAAAATAAATATTTTGATGTTATATTTAAAAACTATAATAATAAATTTTAGTTACAATTAATAGCATCAATTTTTTACTTGCTTTGTTTTGAACATCATATAACTTTGGTCAGCACTGCAAAAACCATAAGAGTTCGAGTCATCAATCAATATTAGTAGTACGTGAATTACGACTGACTTACGAGCATGATCATATCGTACTTGCTTCCGTACTCAAACTAGTTTATTTGACTAAATAGCCTGTTTGGCATACTGTCGCAGCATCACCAACCAGCGACAATAATTAACACAAGAGTTAAAACAAAAAAAATGTGGAGAATGGATAAAGACGACGTTGCAGTCATATTTACATTTTCCATTGTTTTCGGTGATGCTGGATTAAAAAGCGTTAGTTGAGATGGTGCTTGCGATCAATTTCAAAGATTTACTGATGTTCTCTATATATCTTGCATCTGAAATAACTATCTTTTGTGTGATTAATTACTGACGCACGACATTGATGCAGTCTCACAGTGTTGAATAAGCTAAATATCAAAACCATTGTTTTAATATTAAATCAATTTAACAAGCTATGAGTTTTGTGGCAGTGGTGGTGGTTAGGGGGGGGGGGGGTTGTGTGGTTATTTAAACTATAAAATGATTGGAATTAAATTCTATAGTGTGGAACATTTTTTAACTAAAAAATTAAGTTGGGAATCTTTACTTAATGACAAATGATACGTATAAATTTACGTTTTGAAAACGTGATCCTACGGCTATAAAGTATATATATTTATTATAAAATGATAAAATTTACTAATAAAAAGATTTTCTTTCACATCTTTGAAAACTATAAGTAATTTAGATAAAATTTTTACTTAGAGATTTTTTTTTTTTTTGATGTAATATCAAATTTATTGAGCAAAAATTGGTAAAAGTGGACTCTTTACAATGTTAACAAATAAAGAATGGGTAGGGCTCTAAATACTATCATCTGTAGGGATCAAAAAATTATAGAAAAAAGTCCTAGCCCATGGTTAAAGCAAACCATCTAGGCATTGCGATTTCGAACCGCCTTATCAATAATCTGTGCAAGTTGATCCGTTGTTTGCCATCCTCTTTGATGTCTTCTTGCATTACATTCCCGCCATAGGTGATAAATAGCGAGTTGAAACACCAGCCGCACCAAAATGAAGTCCATATGGTTCAGTGATGCACGAGTTAGGAAAGCCAAAGTATCTGTCCAGTCCGGTGTTATTGCACTGCCCATCAGCCCTTAGAGAAATTTTCAATCTATCAAAGAAATAATACTACAATAGTATGTTTTTTTTCTTATCATATTATTTTAATATATTTAATTTATATTTATATGTAAAAATATTAAAATGAATATAAAAAAACATTTGTTATTTTGCATTTTTAATATTTTCAAAGTTAACATTTTATTGAAGAGAAATAGATTTAGTAAAGAAATGTTATTTGATCAAACCTTATTATAAACAATATATTTTTTTAAAAATAATTTAAAATTTATATAGTATATATTTTATTTTAAATAATTTAAATGTTATATACATATATAATAGTAGTTTACTTAAATATAAATAGAATATCTAATACATAGAAAATAAAACATGATTGTCCTTTTATATTTTGAACTTTTCAACATACTTTACAAAAATAACAAAGTTAATATATTTAACTGTACTAATATATTTTACATTTATAATATTTTGAGATTAGTATTTTCTATTTAAGAAAGATAAACTTAGTAAATGAATGGATGTGATTTGATCCATATTTATTTTAAACGATACATATATATATATATATATACATTTCAAAACGATGTATATATTTGAAAAGTTTATGTTAGAGAGATTAACATTTTCTTAAAAAATAATATTTTTTCAAAACAATATATTTTTTAAACGATATATTTTCATAAAAATTTAAATTCTTTCAAAACAACATTTTTTAAATTTGAGATTAAAATTTTCTATTTAAGGGTGACAGATTTAGAAAATGAATTTAAAATATATCTTTAATAAATAATTTAAATGTTATACACAGATATATCAAAGCTACTTTGATTTGCTTGGAGTGGTTTACAGTTTATTTATAGCACTGGCAGAGAAAGGGAGAGTGAGAGATGTAAAATATTGCACAAAATATCATTTCTGTTTTTTTTTATTAATGTATTTTTATTGTTAAACAAATTTAAGGTAAGTGGGTCACGGAATCTACATGATACGTTACGTTGCTTCCATACAAGTGTTCACAACTCAGTGGCAGATCCAACATATTTTTGACCGGAACATAAATTATTTAAAAAACATTTATTATAATAATATTTTAATATTGAAATAAAGCATGTTTAAAATGTGTAAACGTTTGTTTATATTACATAAATTAATAAATTTTTGATATTTGAAAACTCATTAAAAATTTATATGTATCTTTAATATTTTATTGCAAATATATATTTTTTTTGTTAACACCAACCAAAATAAATTAAACACATAAATACAATGGAAAAATAAATAAACTAACTCTACTCATAAAAGTCAATGAGCCAATTGAACCATTTAAAGAGTTTATAAACTAACTCTTAAACAAAAATATATGGAAGGAAACATTTGGTTATTTGCCTACTAAATTTTATAAATATTTAAATTAATCAGGGACAGCTGCCCTTTTCACACTGCCGTAACTCCGCCCCTCACCAAGCAAATTTTTTTTACCACACTGCAACGAAAATATTAAAAAATCCTGGCATTATCAACATCTCGGATTGCCTCCTTTTTTGCCGTTTAAAAAAAAAGCATTGGGAAAAAAAAAATTTATTGGCGTAAAATGAAAAAAAAGCAAGATAAAAAGTGGAATATTGTTGACAAAAAAAAATCGGAATATTAACTGGGACTGTGTTTTATTCGAGCTCATGAATTTCACGTCAAGCCTCTCGGCTGGGGCAATGTAGCAGAATCACACGGCCAGATTACGCTAAAATACAGGGGGTATATATGTTCTTTTACGATGCTATTTGGATATGATTTGCATTTTGCAGTAACAGTAATTGTATATGGGTTTACTTTTAATATTCCACAACAATATTCCATTAGATTTTATTTTATCCATTCTTGGAAGGTTGACCAAAAAAAAATCCATTCTTGGAAGGGAATATTTTATATTTCATATTGTTTAATCATAGTCAAGTCCCACAATAGCTAGATTAATATTTAAATATTTCATACACTATATCTATATTTAGCTTTTCAAGTCCCACAATTGCTAGATTAATATTTAAATATTTCATACACTATATCTATATTTAGCTTTTCCCGTCCAATCTTTAAATCTATGTGATATCTAAATAATCATATTAAACCATATAGGATGGATATACGTGGAACTATAAGAATGTATAACAATGGATTATGGATATATAGTGGGATAGAGATTATTTAGCCTATCGCGTACGTTTTTATTGACATGATTTTCAGTCAACTTTTATTCTGTTGAATTAGATCATAAGCAAAATTAGATTACTACAAATACAGCTAGTAAACAAAGTTCAATGTTGATTAAGTAATATACATATTTCAAAGATTTACTTCGAGCCAAAGTCCAACTAGAGGGGACAACACCAACGACAAATATGGCCTTGAATTATAAAGGTCTAAAATAGAGAATAGTTAGTTTCCTGTAGCAAACTTAGATTACTACAAGTTCGATTTTAATTTTAATGCTTAAAGCTTCTACTTTTGAGTTGTGTCTTGAGAGTATTTCGGAGTTGGAGGAGACTTAACATGAGATCCATTTAGACATATTTATGGATATCTATATATATGTACATTGGCACACACATTCATACATATATAAACGGTATATAACATCAATCATCAATCCATACTATACAATGTATATATCAATAATATTTTAATAAAAATCGTTAAGTATTTATGCATATATTTAAGGCCCCTATATTTAAATCTAACTAGATCAAGAATCAAGAAATCTTTTTAAACAAAACATATAATCTTCTAAAGTTTTTTGTTTTTTGTTTTTTGTTTTTGAACTTCTTCTAAAGTTACTGTCTCCTTTAACTGATTAGTAAACACTGTTGGTTAAGCTAAATGGTCATCTCTTGTTGATCACGACTCCATCACTCAAAGAATAAACATACATATGTGTGATGATAGAAATATACATATGGTGATATTGATAGTTGTAACATGTACGCAACCTCATAGATTGAACAGACAGGAGATATTGATTTGTGCTTACCGGAGAGATTCGCTTCCACCTATGTGGGAGAGGCTTATAGGTTTACTGTTAAGCCAGAGAATATGATATTCTTTAGCTGCCCTTCTGTAAACTTCTGTAACACAGACAAAAATATATTCGTATCTAAGTTTGATATTCTGCCCTTCTGTAAACTTCTGAATATCAAACTTAGATACGAATATATTTTTGCCTGTGTTGATATATCGATCTGTTTATATGAATTTATGAGACATCCAAGAATCATATCTTGCTTGTCTTCTTTATATTATTTTCATTTTGATTCTTTTTGGATATAATTAGTGAACATGTCCTTAGGGGGAAATAATCATTGGTTTGTGTGTTGAATACCAATCAATCCAAATTTCAAAAGTTTCATTTTGTTTAATATCAAAATTAAAATAAGACAAATATTGAAAAAAATGTAAAAGAACTATCTTTTCTTGAGATTTTTGTAATGGTGAGACAAGTCTATAATATCTAATAAAAATAATAAAAAGTAAAGATTAATGTTGTTTTCAATTGTGAGTAAATAATATATTTCAAATGCTCATTAAAATTAATAATGTGATTAATAATGTATTTTTTCCTTATTTTCCCTTTCTTTTTCCTTTTTTGGTGAACATTCATATTTTCTTCCATTTTATGTTACTTTTTCTTAAATCATGTTTGATTATTTTTAGTGTTGATTTTTGTTATTTTTGTTTTCTCCCTCATGTAAATTTTCTTCTCTTTCTTCTGATATTTTTTACTTTTTTTTTTTAATTTTTTCACTTTGTTAGTTTTCTTTTGTATTTTGTTAAAAAATTTAAGAGCATTATCATGAAGAAACTCATCATTCACTTCATTCAAACATAAGATATATATATATATATATATAAGATTACATTTTGATAGATAAATTTCAAACACCACTAGAAACTAGTACATATACTTTATTCTTCCATCTTCAAGCTCCTCTCCTCAGGCAGCCTCACCACCAGCTGGTTGAACCATCTCCACCATGGGAGAGATGGTTGAGCCGTTGCTCCTCCACCACTTGCACACCTTCCACACCACAAATACTAGGAACCCCACAATGAGAAGAACGAGGATAATAAGCCAAAAGGTCTTAGGTAACTTGATCCTCAAAACTTTGATTCTTTGAAGCATACACTCGTCTTGTACTTTCTTCTCAGACAAACATCTTGAATCAAGGGAGTGTCAAACCTCTGATTCCATGATCTTAGTGGCTGCTTCAAATTATGAGTCATGTGAACTATGCAACCTGAGCTAAGGATCCATCTTTCATTTATGTCTTCCTTTGTATTGAAGCTTCCATCTGAGACCAATAGCAGAACGCCATCACTGTCACTTCTCTCAGCTGTTGTAGCTTCAATTCTACCAACATAATGCTCCTTCATCTTGTTTCCAGAGTTCCATTTTGAGCATTGTTCTTTGAAGTGACCTTCTTCACTTGAAAGAGATCATGACTTGGACCGAGACAGGGACAAGGAGACTCAGAGACAGAGATAGGCAACATGATTTCAACAGGGATCGAAACCGACGTGAAAAGAGTTCAAGCCATGAGCGAGACGATCATTATAGAAGCAGAGACGGGGATTGGCCATAAAGTGCCTCACAATTGTTGGATCCTTTTCTCCAAATTTCTCCATCACAACAAGAAGAGCCAATAGTTATTTATACTTGGTATTTTGATACTTATGTTTTAGCTCTACGTGTCACTATGAAGATCTGCCATTGGCCTGGAGTTTTTGACTTCAAAGTCATAAGATTTCTATAATTAGCAAAGAGCATAGGCACCACTGATCCGGGAGGTCTCTCCGGAAAGTGCTGAACACAATTGCTTCAAGAAAATGAGCCGGAAAACATTGCTTCTTGAGAATCAGATATTTTAAAATCAAATTCTTTTTATTTACAGGGATTGAAGAGGATGAAAGCAAAATACTATATAACTTAAGAGAAAGATATGAAGATGAACATTTCTTTTTATTTCATACTTTGCCAACTTTGGGCTTAAAGATTACATTTAAAGACAGAGACATTATATTAATTATACTAAGACAAAGAAGATGATTGAGCTTTATTCTTCAGTCTTCCAGTTGCTCTCCTCATGCAGCCTCATCCTCACCACCAGCTTGTGGAACCATCTCCACCATGGGAGAGATGGTTGAGCCACTGCTCCTCCACCACTTTAAAATCTTCCACATGATGAACCCAAAGAAGCCCATGACGAGAAGCACCAAGATGATTAGCCAAAAGGTCTTAGGATCAACTTGATCATGATACAAGAGCTGTTCTTGTGCTAACTCTCCAAGTGTAGCTTAAAATTTCTGAGAACATATATATAATAAACAAAGCCAAACGAAGAGGGGAGATGAAGAATAAGAAAATCTCTTAGTACAAAATAATTATTTTATATATATTTTGTATTTGTTGTATTTTGATGTATTTGACAATTAAATACATCCATTTTAACTTACTTTATTTTTATTTATAAATTTAATTTTCTTGGTTTTTGCTTATATTCTACTTAAATTTCTTGGTTTTGCTTATATTTTATTTATTTATTGCTTATGTTTATGTTTTGAATGTTTTACTTATGTTTTGTACTTTTAAATTTGAAACATCTTCTTGCTTCCTTCGATGGTGCATGATGTTGATATTTGGTATATGTGTCATTCTCATTTAGTAGTTAGTAGTGAATGTTTTATAAATCATAAAATTTATATAAAAATTAGTGATTAATGGTATATGACCTTTCTTAACTATCTCGAAAAAAGTCTTTGCTGTTTAAAGTAATTTGATTAGCACAGTTTTTACTACTATTCTTTTATACTAGAGATCATATGCTCCACGCAAGCCCAATTTTTTTTGTATTTCTAAATTTTACATTTTGTTTTTTAAAATATTACATTTAAGTTTATATACTATATAAATTTTTTCAATGTTATAATAATAATATTTTGGTTTTTCTGTTTTTCTTTTATCTAATAACTCTTAATTATGTTATTTGTATATATTTTTTGTTTTTTACTTATATAAAGATTATTGTTTTTTGGGGTTCGATCTTATCTGAGAAGGTTTCTTAATATAGCATACATAGATACTGATTTTATGTTTGCGGTTCAAAAAAAACTTTTATGCCTAAGCCGTAATTATAATATTTCTTTTTATTATCACAATTATTAAATTTGTTATCATTTATTATTTGTATTGGTGAAATGTGTTAGGAATTTTTCAGTTTCACATCTAAACCTTATTTTTATAGGTCCAAACTTTTGGCTTCTATATATTCACTTGTATAATATTTTTCTTAAGACGATGTTTCATGGTAATTTTATTGGCATTTATATAATCTAATTATTTTCATTTACTTTTTGTTTTATTTCTTCATCTTCGACTTTGAATATTTTGTTTGATAAAATATAAAAATCATATACTTTGCTATACATGATGAATTTGAAAGTTTTTGTCTTTCCCGAATTGATATATATATATATTAATTATTGATGTAAAGATTATAGTAGTGAAAATAATAGGTATGTTTGGTAAATCATTACATTTTAAGGTTTTAGATTTAATAGTTGTATGTTTGACCAAAAAAAAGATTTAATAATTATATTGACAACTCATTTGTCTTATCTATTAATATACATGAAAAAATAAACATCCATGAAACTTATGGACTAAAAATTGAGTACAAATGCACCTAATGTAGATATTAAGATGAAGTTAAGACGTGCGTGAAACTTTGCCTTCTGGTTCGACCAGTGGGTAATGGTAGATTTCCAAATGAAGGCTGCGCTGATTCATCAATGTTTACAAATATTGAAGTGTTGAATTTTAGAATTTATTACACCCACTATATATTTTTAAAATAATAATTACATTGTTCTATCTTTCAAAAACTCGTTGCAATTTTGTATCTTTTTTTATAAGTTTCAGCGTCAAAAGACCATTTTATCCTTCAAATGAGAATAGTTTCTGGATGGACACAGATAAGTGTCACACGCCACACGTTTTTCTAATTATCCTTCACTATTTTCCTGGATGGACATGGATAGGTGTCACACACCATACATTTTCCTAACTATACATCCTCTTTCTAGAAAAGTAGAATATGAATTTGGTGTTGTAGTTAAAAATAAATACTAAGCGGATACTAGGATATTTTTAGTCTTATGTTGAATATACATCTATTGATAGTCATACTATGATCTATTAATAGATAATCATTTTAGTTTTGAAAAAAAAATAAACATGACTTGGTGGTTAGGCAAAATAATTTTAAGATGAAGAACTAGCTATGTGTGATCTTTAAGAATGGATACTTGGCAAATTTTATTTTGGGAGTGAGCTAAATTACCTAAATGATGGATAGTTTTGTTTTTAAAGATAATACTTCAATAAATTATATGTGAAGATAGATACTAAGTAAGTAATAAACCATGGATACATGTATGTTCGTCTATATGTGGAAGATACTAGCATAGTCAAATTTTGGCTAGCTATTATCACCTCATACAATAGACTGTGTATATTTGCATGGATACTATCACGATCATATCACATGCAAGACGTTTATCATGTATAGGAAGTGGCCACCTCTATTCTATGAGAAGCATCTAGCATGTGATATGATCGTGGTAGTATCCATGAATAGCCGATATTGTGAACATCTAGTCTAAACTATTCGTTCGAAACTTCCATAATAAGTCTGATTTTGATTTATTTTTTTGGATTCAGGAAAATCGGCCGATTTTATCTCCATTCATCCGGTCTATATGGTCGGAAACCTCGCCTCCGACAACCTGTCGACCTTCAAAAAATGGGAGTGAAACAAAGAAAAGTAAGAAAAAGAGTGGGGGAAAAAGAAAAGAAAAAATAATGAAAAAGATGGATAGTTAAGAAAAAGCAGAAGGTCGTGTGACTTTTATCCGTTATTAGAGTTATTTGTAGATTTTAACTTTAGGGGGTGTATTGAACTTGGTATTTAGAGTGATTTGATTTTTTATAAGATTTTGAATGATTTTAATGGTTTTGAGTGATTTTAAAGGAGTTGTTATAATTTTATATTAAAATCACCTACAATCCCACCTAAAACTATGAGATTTGAATCTTTGTATTTTTAACTAGGAAAGTCACCTAAAATCCCCTAAAACCCTCTACAATCATTAAAATCTCAGTACTTAAAACATTTTCAATAATAGTGGATTTGATATGATTTTAACAAATTCTTGTTTGAATAATAGTGGATTGTAAATAATTTTGAGTGACTTTACATAAATTTCAAATTCAATAACACCGGGTTTGGTAAGAAATTTTAAAATCTTAAGTTGAATAACAACGGATTTTTAAAAAAACCTCAAAATCTCTTAAATTCCATAATTCAATACACCCCTCTTTATCTTTTTAAAGCTAGAATCTACAAAAAAAAAAAATATATATACAAAATTGCAATTAGATTTCTAAAGATACAAAACTACAATGAAAAAGATAAAAGATACATCTCATATGCAATAAACCCTTTTAGAATTTTAACTATGAGCAAAGTAAAATCGTTTTTTTCCTATTGAGATCTTGGTAGATAGTACGAAATGTTATGGGTTACGAGTTGGTAACCCATTATATTGCACTCGACTCATATACTTTTTCAATTATAGTGTTATATAAAGAATTTTTTCCTGGAGTTTTGACATTTATTAGTGTCGTCTTTAAACATTGCATTTATTAAAATGCAAACTTTTATATATTTGGATGGGACACAAATCCTGATACTCCGGATAAGTAATTCAATCAGGATTTCCAATCTAATGTTCACGTTTCACTAGTATAAGTTTATATATGTTTGATAAAAATGGTTTCTCACACAAACAAACACACACACACACAATGCTTATTATCTGTTTGGCCATGTGATATTACAAAAAAAATCAAAAAGTATATGAGCAATCCTCAACTTGCAAATTCGTTATTGCATGAACAAAGGCGTTACTTGTATGTTTATATAGAATAAATTTGCGTATTTGTTGATTAGTGATATTTAAGTCATTTCTTATAGGTATCTGGTTTTGAAAATATTTACAGCAAAAGTGCCTGTGAAGTATGGGTTCAGACTTAAAGTGTGTAATAGATTAAGTCAAATATTATAGACTCGGTTAGAAAGTAAGGAAAAGCTTGTCTAAAAGAGTAAACACAATTGTAAAAGTTTGTCATAACAAATTCTCCCGGTGATTCTTGCCCTCTAGAGTTACTCGTACAACCAGCTAGTGCTAGCCTCCAATCTCGTGCCGCAATGGTTATCAACCACCTCATTATTGACTCTCAGACCAGGCAATTCTAACTACCTATGATTTGCTTTTGAAGAAACCCAAACTGGGCGAATGGATCGAGGAAATCGGTTGGTACGAGAAACCGGCCAACCTTCCTTCGGTTTACTTCCATTCCCGATTATAACTAGGCTGGTTACATGTATTGGGTTCTTTTCTATCTCTTAAATGCAATTGGGCTTGTTTACTTAAAGACATGGCCAAGAAAATGGCTTCTCATACTTCAACGATTACATTAGGTTTAGTTTATACATGAATTCTAAAACGAACTTAACTCATTCCTCAATTTAATATTCTGTAATTCTTATAAATAAACGTACAACTGATTTTAATTTACGAATGAATTAAACCAGTTTTTGAGTTCATGTATAAACTTAACTTAGTGCAATAATTGGACTATGAAAACGTCACCTTTCCCGAAGATGTAAGCTACAAATTTCTCTTTGTTTCTTAGCTCTGTTATTGTTTTATATGTTTCTTCGAGTGTATTTCAGCCGTATAAGATATCAACTAATGTATTTCTACAAGTTCTTGCATTTGATGCATGTTTATGAATTTATAGTTCATGTTTTCTTTTCGTGTTGAAAATGGAAACCGCAACCAAGTTTTGTGGTACGATGTCAAACACAAATTAAAGTGATTGTTCTATTGCTAGTTTTTCTTTTTGTAATAACTTCAGAAGTTTGAATAGTCACCCCTTTATTAAACAAGAATGAAAGTGACTTTTCTTTTGAACATTAAATAGTGACATGTAGTAAACAATTTACTCAATCCGGTACAATCCGGTACTAACTAAACCGTGATATAAACGTGTAAACCACAATATCATCCCTAATACAATCAGTTTGTCTAATGCAAAGAGATAATAACGCAAGTGTAAATCTTGTATTTTGTGATTAGTTCAAAAATATACCCCATAAAACAAGCCCCAATCATGTTATATGTAATGTAAATAAAGCCATGTCATTTGATAGAAAACAAAATTTAGGGTTATATTATAAATGCAAAATTTGTAAAGTTTAAGATTTATAGTATAATTAAAGAGAATCTTGTTTAATAAGATTAGATAATGCAAAGTATATCTCTGATCTTCGATAGTTTTGCTCGACTAATGGCTTAGTAGCAAAAAATATCTTAAGACTGATGAGTCAATTGACTACAATTTATTTGGTCTTAGGCTCTTAGCGCGCGGTGTTTACAATTTCTTGGTTTAGCTTAAGTATTAATCCATTTATGTAAAAAAAGGTTTCAAACTATGACCACAAAAATTTCCGCATGTAACATTTTTAAAATAAACGAACAATGGCAGTCAAATATATCTGTTTTCTTGGTCAAAATATATGTGTTACCTTAACAACAAAGCAAATCAAATCAATAATGTAACATTAATTATTTTGTTATTATTTACTTGACATCATAATATGTATATAATTAACAGATCATTTTCAGACTTGGAGACTCAAAAGAAAAATGGCTGGAGGAAATAGTATGGCTTTCGTTATGAATCTCTTATTTCTTTTATTCTTGGTGGCCTTAGTTCGTTCCGATCAAAGTACGATGCCTCTCAAATCTTTCACGGTCAGTTTTTAAACAACAACAAATAAAAACTTTAGATACATGTTTCCATTCTATTGTTTTTATCTGATTAATTATTTCAACACCATTTTATTATATAATGAGCTGATTAATTATTATTCTCTAGCCAAAAAGGCTCTGCTTTGTACTCCTGGGCCACGGCCATAAACTCTTTTCTTTAATCAAAAGTTAGTTGTTAAAAAAAAAAAGAGCTGAGTTCAACGTCGTTTTTGTTTTGTTTATTTTTTTTTCCAAATGGTCGTTGATCAGATAGGTGGAAATGTAACATACGATTGCATAAATATTTATAAGCAACCAGGACTTGATCACCCTTTGCTCAAAAACCACACGATTCAGGTTCATAGTTTCAGAAATTCATCTCAATCCTACGTACTGTACCGTTTATTTTTATGAAATGTTATTTTAAACTTGACTAAATAATTATTATTTTTGGGGGGAAAAAGATGAAACCATCAAGGGGTGAATTAAAGAGTCAAGTTGGCAACAACAACACACAAAATAAGAAAACAAAATGTCCAGATGGAACCATTCCTATATTAAGAAATACAAAAGAATTCATCACCAACACTCAATTTTACGCCGATCAGCATGTCCATCCACTATCAGCCGATCGCCATGGAGCACATGTAAAACATTCACGTCCTTTCTAATACCTTCGGTTTAATATTTTTGTTTTTCGTATGTATATATATACTATATATTAATTTATATAATATTTTGTATAATTTTTTGTAGTTTGCTATAGTAAGGTCGCAGACTGCAGGTCCATATCGTGGAGTAGCAGCTTGGTATACTGCATTTAACCTAAACAATATCGGAAAAGATCAAGCCTCATATAGTCAACTATATGTAGGAAGTAACAAATTCGATTTTATCTCAACGGGTTTGATAGTAGGTTTTACATTTCATTTTTGTTTATTCTTCAGTTAATCCATTTGATTTTGTGAGTAGTCTTTAAGAATTCAAACTTTTAACAGATAAATCCAAGCTTTTTTGGCGATGGACGTGTTTGGTCATATGGATTTTGGAAGGTATGCATATATATGGACAACTTATTTGGTTTCCATTACTTGTGTAGACATTAATGTACTTGCTGATATCTTTAAATCAATTCATATGATTTTGATAGGGTAAATATGGAAAGGATGTTACAATACAGCGTGTTCAGGATTTGTTCAAGTATCGCGAGTAACTCCAATAGTTGAACCCATTGATATTCCACCAGGATGGCCTTACGTTTCGCCAAAAGAGATTTACGGGTGCCGTCGCTCCATCCATCAGGTATCTTCTTTATTGCATATGTATGTCATTCTCACTTAGTAATTAGAAACAAATTAGTGATCAATGTATATGACTCGGCATTTTTAACTTGCCCGTAAATGGTGTTTTAAAGTAATTATATTAGCACCTTTTTATTGCTAGCTATTATTTTATATTAATAACTCATTTGTTTTGTCTGTTATTATTTTTGTGAACAGGATAAAAATACAGGAAACTGGTGGATTACAGAATTGAATAAGAATGCACCCGACGAAGATATTGGATATTGGCCGAAAGAGATATTTAACATTTTAGGCGATGGTGCAAATATGGTTGGAGTTGGAGGTGTGGTTCATGCTTCACCTTCTGGTTCAAGCCCTCCAATGGGTAATGGTAAATTTCCGATTGGAGACCGCATAGATTCAGCATTGATTACAAATGTTGATGTCTTGAATTCTAACTATGAACAAAGTAGAATCAGTAAATTTCCTATTGATATCTTGGTAGATAGTCCAAACTGTTACGGACTAAGAGTTGGTAAGGTAAAACGATTTTTTAAATCTCGACTTGGATACTTTTTTAATTATGGTGGTCCAGGAGGAAATTCTTGTGGGGTTTAAAATTAATCAAATTGTAATCTTTAAACTTGAGATTTAATAAAATGCAAACTTTTATATGTTTAGATGTATTTTTCTTTTCTGTTTGAATGAAGTGAACGATGAGTTTATTCAAGGTAATGTTCTTGAATCAAACGGGCTATAATCAACAGGAATTAACTTGACAAATGTGAATGAAAATTGTCCCACTGGTTTAGCGTCCACATAATAACAAAGTTAAATGAAAGCAAATTTAAAATCATATAGACAGTAATGATGCTGTAGTATTTAGTAATCCGAACCGGCATTCGAACCGCACCCCTGAATTTTAGAAATATTCGAATGGGACTTAAAAGGCTAAAATGAATAGTCCAAACCAAACCAGATTAGATAACCAAATACTCAACCCTAGTTAAATTTTCAGGATTAATTAGAACAAAAAATTTATGTGGTTTAGTGCTAATATGTTTAACATTGGTATGATGAATGAAAGTTTGGGAGTTGAGTGTGGGTTCATATATCTTATAATATATGGGTTGTATTATAAATGTATTTTTTTAGAGTTTAAGATCCATAGTATAGTTAACGAGAATCTAGTATATTAAGATTATATAATGCAAACTGTTATGAATAATAATATGGATGCCTATTATAAGGCCCATCTCGTAGTAGCTTCTAGAATTACTTGTACTCTAGGTTTTACTTGGTTTCCAAGTTCTTGTACTCCTATATAAAGGAGCCTTTATTCATTGGAATAAACATCACCAATTCTTCTATCTCTCTTCTTTCACAACACGTTATCAGCACGATAGTCTCTCTCTTCCTATTTTCTTACACCGAAAAGGTGATATTTAGTTTATGTTTAGTTTATGTCTTATTCTGGGATGATAAGTGATGTCTTCTCTGAATATCGTTATGATAGGCTATGCCTTCACGATTATGATCTCTGATCTTATTCATAATAGAGATGATTGTCAATACTTATCTAGAATAACAATTTATTGATATTTGTCATTATTTAATCATGTATTTAAACCATGTTTATTATCGATTCATGGTTTATCTTAATGGATTCAATTCTATATTTTTGCTTGTGTTCAATAACTTCGAGTTGTTATATCTTTTTGATTTGATTATTTCATTGTTTTAATGTTTCTTATAAGTAAAAGATTTTGTTTCATTGTGTTTCCAAATTTTAGATTCTGATTTAAGGAAAATATTTAAGTTTCTATTCTTAAATATCAATATATTCCCTTTTATTTTAAGGAAAATATTTAAGTTTCTATTTTTCCTTTTTGCTTTCAAGAAATCATATCCTCACCAGAAGTGAGAAAATAATGATGTTAGCAATATGTGATGATGAAAGAAATTTGTGTGAGTACAATGTCAAGTTTTATAAAGATTATTGACAGCTCTAGAAGAGCGAATTGCCTATGGGAACGCAATTTGAAATCATTAATGCGTTATATTTTCCCAAGTCTCAAAGGTCAAAAGAATCTAAGATACACATGACCTAAGTTGGGTATGTTGTTGATTTCGTGGGATTCAATTCGAGATAGATGAACCTGGAGTGTTACTATCTCGAGGGGGAGAACTAGAGAATCCCACATCCATTCTAAGTACTAAGTGGAACATCATGAAGATTATGTTCAAACTGAAAATAGACTTGATGAATCATTTATAAAGAAATCCAAAGAGATTTTAAATTTAATCATGTTGAGACAATAAGGGAAATGTTGAATGCCTTCAACAGAAGTAATACCCGAGGCAATAAATGTATTTTGGAGAAAATACATGCATTATCTATTGAATTGTACTACACTACTACACACAGATTATTAAAATGGAGATAAATGTTATAGTAAACCAGAAGTTTACTGAAAGTTTAATTTTTGGCAAACCGGTTATGCCATCCCGGTTTTGTAATGATGCGACATTCGTTGAAGAACCAGAGATTCTTACGAATGATCTGCTATATGCTGCTTGCTCACAAGGCAATACGATAAAACGATTTCACCAGCCAAAGTAGATTTGGAATCTATTTAATTTATGGAAAGTATACAAGGAAATGTTTGTGGGCTTGATCACCCACTGGTGGACTGATCATCCACCATATGTTTATATATTAACACATCGATAAGATTGTCGTATGTATGTATCCTTGTCATAAATCCGCAACTTAAAGTGTGCGAGACTAATTGGTAATACTAGTGAAACTGAGCAGCATTGATTCGCATATAGCCAAAGAGTAAAATAGCTCTCCCCATCAAATTGGTTTTGGGTCAGGAACCATAAATCCCCATCTAGAGAAGTTGGACAAGTTGCTCCACAACAATACAAAAGATGGGACCTCAAAGGAGGTTATAAATATATGTTGGATATGATTCTCCATTGATAATTAGACTCTTTTAATGAGTCAATTTATCCAACTTTAGGGAGAGAAAATAAACAGCTGGAAAAGAAATGAATTATCTATGATCCTCCTACTAAAGAGCGTGAATAGAAGTCCAAATGAATGTACGAAAGATAATTCAAGTATATTGGTTAAGCAATTTGTTGTCAGATGCTTCAACTGGCCCTAATAGAGTGACAAAGTCACATACCAGCTGTAAATGCTCCAGTTAAATTGGATGTCCCAGAAGGACATTATCAAACTGCTAGTGAGTCTAAAGAGCGCTTGAAGCGTGATAGACCTATCGGTTCCAAAGATAAGAATCCTCGAAAAAGAAAAGGAGCATGAATGAGAATGGCAGTACCGAGGAATGAAATATTAAAGATCTAGAGAAGAGATGATAAACATGACAAGAAAGAAATTCAGGTACCTGAGAATATGAAAATCTCAAATAGCTATGTCATGTCTTGAATAATATGGAACCGATATCAAATCGACGTCGTTAATAATTATGCATGCAGTATAGCAGTTGATGAGAATGAGGATCATAAGACATCTATTGAAGAGTGTACACAAAGAAGTGATTGGCCAAAATGGAAGGAAGCAATAGATGCAGAATTAAAATCTCTCGCTAAAAGAGAAGTATTATGACCAGTAGTCCATACACCTGATAGTGTAATACCAGTGGCACATATATAGGTATTTATATGAAAGAATATATGAGATGATGAAACTGTGAGATGTAAAGCAGTAGTTGCGCAAAGGGTTCACAAAGACCTAGAGTGAATTATAGAGAAACTATTATCATGTGGTTGAAGCAATTACTTTAAAGTTTCTTATTAGTCTGGCAACAAGAAAACAAATTGAGAGCCATTGGACAATGACATTTATGTGAAAGTTCCAGAAGTTTTTAAAGTGGAAACCTCATAAGGATTTAAACTACCTGAAGTAGTAAATTCGAACTCACGAGAACAATACTGCATAAAACTAAATCGATCTCTTTATGGACTAAAACAGTCAGGGCGTATGTGGTATAATCGCCTTAGTGAATACTTGTTAAGAGAAGTCTACAAGAATGACTGTGTTAGTCCATGCATCTTTATAAAGAGATTTGAGAAAGGATTTGTGATAATTGCAGTATATGTTGATGATTTAAATATTATTGGAACTCCTGCAGAGATTTCATATACAGTGGAGTATTTGAAGAAAGAATTTGAGATCAAAGATCTTGGGAAAACAAAATTTTGTTTGGGACTACAAATTGAACATGTAAAGAATGGAATTCTAGTACATCAAGAAACATACACAGAAAATGTGCTCAAAAAGTTCTATATGGATAAAGCACACCCCTTGAGTAGTCCAATGATTGTAAGATCACTTGATGTGTCAAAGGATCCATTCCGTCCTCGAGAAAACAATGAAGAAGTTCTTGGCCCTGAAGTACCGTACTTAAGTGCAATAGGAGCATTAATGTACCTTGCTAGTCACACAAGACCAGATATATCATTTTCGGTGAATTTGTTAGCAAGGTTTAGCTCATGCCCAACTCAAAGGCATTGGAATGGGATTAAGCATATACTTCGTTACCTCCAAGGTACAAAAGACATGGGCTTATTCTTTTCTAACTTATCCAAGGAAGGCCTAATTGGTTTTGCAGACGCAGGATACTTATCTGATCCCCATACTGCTAAATCGCAAACAGGATATGTGTTCACTTGCGGAGAGATTTTAGCCATCCATGAAGCTAGTCGCGAGTGTGTATGGTTAAGATCTGTCGTTCATCATATAAAAGAAGATTGTGGTATTTCTGGAGGGAAAGAAGCTCCAACAATTATGTATGAAGACAATGCAGCATGCATCGCACAACTCAAAGACGGATACATTAAAGGTGATAGAACAAAGCACATTCTACCAAAATTCTTCTTCACACACGATCTACAGAAGAACGGCGATATACATGTTCTACAGATCCGTTCGAGCGATAATTTGGCTGACTTATTTACAAAGGCGCTACCTACTTCTACTTTCAAGAAGTTAGTTCATCAGATCGGGCTACGCCGTCTCAAAGATCTCGACACGTGTACTCAAGAGGGGGAGTAATTGCGTGTTGCACTCTTTTTCCCTTAACCATGGTTTTTCCCATTGGGTTTTCCTGGTAAGGTTTTTAATGAGGCAACATCTTAAACGCATTACGAACCATTCCATTATAATGGACATCCAAGGGGGAGTGTTATGAATAATAATATGGATGCCCATTATAAGGCCCATCTCGTAGTAGCTTCTAGAATTACTTGTACTCTAGGTTTTACTTGGTCTCCAAGTTCTTGTACTCCTATATAAAGGAGCCTTTATTCATTGGAATAAACATCACCAATTCTTCTATCTCTCTTCTTTCACAACACAAACACTCTTTTTTATATATATAAAAATACGTCTATGCCGGATCTGGGAATTACGGTATTGTTTCTTTTTTAGTCAGATCGAATTCCATCTCTGATCTTCGATAGTCTTGCTCGACTATTGCCTAATTATTAGCTTATGACAAACCTAGCAGTAAATATCTTAAGACTGATGAGTCATTGACTACAATTTATTTGGTCTTAGCACGTTGATTACAATTTCTTGGTTTAGCTTAAGTATTAATCCATTTATGTAAAAAAAGTTTCAAAATTAATAAGATTGTGTACGTCTCACCAATCTCTTTAATATGACCCCAAAAATTTCCGCATATAACATTTTAAAAATAAGGAATAATGGCAGTCAAATATATCGTTTTCCTTGGTCAAAATATCTGTGTTACCTTAAACAACAAAACAAATCAAATCAAAAATGTAACGTCAATTATTTTGTTATTATTTCCTTGACATAATATGTATAGAAATAACAAATCGTTTTCAGACTTGGAGACTCAAAAGAAAAATGGCCGAAGGAAATAGTATGGCTCTCGTTATGAATCTTTTATTTCTTTTATTCTTGGTAGCCTTAGTTCGTTCCGATCAAAGTACGATACCTCTTAAATCTTTCACGGTCAGTTTTTAAACAACAACAAAAAAACTTTATATACATGTTTCCATTCTACTACTTTGATTCAGATTAACTATTTCAACACCATTTTTATATCATGAGCTGAGATCATCGTCGTTTTTTTTTCAAGACATGGGGAAATGTAACATATGATTGCATAAATATTTATAAGCAACCAGGACTTGATCACCCTTTGCTCAAAAACCACACAATCCAGGTTCATAGTTTCAGAAGTTCATCTCGATCCTACGTACTTACAGTTTATTTTTGTGAAATGTTATTTTAAACATGACTACAATTTATTTATTTTTTGAAAAAGATGAAACCATCAAGGACTGAATTAAAGAGTAAAATTGGCAACAACAACACACAAAATAAGAAAACAAAATGTCCACATGGAACCGTTCCTATATTAAGAAATACAAAAAAAATCATCAGTAACGCTCAGGTCCACGCAGAGAAGCATGTCCATCCACTATCAGCCGATCGCCATGGAGCACATGTAAAATATTCACTTTCTTTCTAATACCTTATATTTAATGTTTTGTTTTTGTATCTATATTTAATATATGTTAATGTGATATACTATTTGTTATAATCGGTTTTTGGTAGTTTGCTGGAGTAAGGTCGCAGACTGCAAGTCCATATCGTGGTATAGAAGCTGGGTTTGATGGATATAACCTAAACAATATCGGAAAAGATCAAGCCTCATATAGCCAACTATATGTAGGCAGTAACAAGTTCGACTTTATCTCAACGGGTTTGATAGTATGTTTTACATTTTCTATTTTTGTTTATTTCTTCCCTTAATCCATTTGATTTTGTGAGTAGTCTTTAAGTATTGCAACTCTTTTTAACAGATAAATCCAGGCTTTTTTGGCGACGGGCGTGTTTGGTCATATGGATTTTGGAAGGTATATATGAACAACTTATTTGGTTTCTATTACTTGTGTAGACATTAAAGTACTTGCTGATATCTTTAAATCAATACATATGATTTTGCTAGGGTAAATACGGAAAAGGATGTTACAATACAGCATGTTCAGGATTTGTTCAAGTATCGCGAGTAACTCCCATAGTAAAACCCATTGATCTTTCGCCAGGGCAGGCTTCCTTGTGGCGTCGCTCCATCGATCAGGTATCTTCGTTATTGCACGTGTATCTAAATCTCACTTAGTAATTAGTAATGAATGAATAATAAATCATGAAATTTGTAGGAACAAAATAGTGATCAATGTAGACGACAATTTAAACTAGCCCTTACATGGTGTTTAAAGTAATTAAACTAGCACATTTTATTGCTAGATATTCCTTTATATTAACAACTCATTTTTATGTCTGTTATCGTGAAAAGGATGAATATACAGGAAATTGGTGGGTTACAGAATATAATAGAAATGGACCCAACGAAGTTATTGGATATTGGCCGAAAGAGATATTTAATGTTTTAGGCGATGGTGCAAATATGGTTGGAGCTGGAGGTGTGGTTCATGTTTCGCCTTCTGGGTCAAGTCCTCCAATGGGTAATGGGAAATTTCCGAATGGAGGCCGTGAAGATTCAGCAATGTTTACAGATGTTGAAGTCTTGAATTCTAACTATAAGCAAAGTAAAATCAATACATTTCCTGTTGAAATCTTGGTAGATAGTCCAATCTGTTATGGGCTAAGAGTCGGTAACGGACTCGACTACTATTTCAATTATGGTGGTCCAGGAGGATATTCTTGTGGTGTTTGAAATTTATCAAATGTAATCTTTAAACCTGGGATTTAATAAAATACAAACTTTTATATATTTAGATCATGTAGTTTTTTTCCTGTTTGAATGAAATGAATGATGAGTTTCTTCATGTTAATGCTCTTGAATCAAACAGACTCTAATCAGCAAGAATTAACTTGGCAAATGTGAAATGAAAATTGTCCCACTAGTTTAGAGTCTGCGTAAACAAAGTTAAATGTATAATTTTAATATTGCTTTCATTTAACTTTGTTTAATCAGTTTGTGTTTCATCATCTACATTTAAATCTTATTATTTTAATATATATAATTTATATTTACATGTAAAAATAGTTGAAAATAAATATAAAGAAGCATTTGATACTTTACATTTTTTTAATATTTTCAAAGTTAACATTTTCTGTTCAAGGAAAATAGATTTAGTAAATGAATATTATTTGATCAAAACTTATTATAACAGTATATCATTTAAAATAATTTAAATGCTATATAGTCTATATATTTAATGTAAAAATTTAAATATTATATACATATATATCATATTAGTTTATTTATATAAAAACAGAATATCTAATAAATCAATCCACTGCTCAGCTTGTGAACTTCATAGACAAGACGATACAAAACAGGATCAGCACTCTTCGAAGTCATAACCCAGCCTTCTATAGCAGCATTATGCAACGTTGGCTTGTTCGAGCAACCTAATTCTCTTTTCTCGTGTGACTAAACAATTTTTTCTTGTTCCGAAAAAATATTTATAGTTTGTAATCATCTTTTTTTTTGTTGATAAATAAATTTAACATTAAGAAAAAAAGAATATCTAATAAATAGAAAATAAAACATGATCATCTTTTTAATATTTTGAACTTTTTAACATACTTTACCAAAAAATAAAGTTAATGTATTTAGTAATCCTAATAAAATTTACATTTTTAATATTTTAAAACTAATATATTCTATTTAAGAGGGATATACTTAATAAATGGGTGTTACTTGATCCACATTTATTATAAAACAATATATATGTATATATATATATATTTGAAAATTAAATCTTAGAGAGATTAACATTTCCTTAAAAAACTTTTAAAAAAATTCAAAACAATTTTTTTTTCAAATATTTCCAAACCAGTTTTTGAATTCTTTCAAAACAATATCTTTTTGAAAACCGCGATTAACATTTTCTATTTAGGGAGACAGATTTAGAAAATGAATATAAAATATATCTTTTTAATAAACAATTTAAATGTTATATATAAGGATAATTTATTTAAAATAAAACAAGAATACATAAAATAAAAATAAACATAAAATATTAATTAACATTTTCTATTCAAGAAAATAGATTTAGTAAATGAATGTTATTTGATCAAAACTTATTATAAATTATATTTCAAAATAAATTTAAACTCTATATATTTTTATATTTAATTTAAACAATTTAATTATATATATATATATATAGTAGTTTATTTAAATAAAAACAGAATACCTAATAAATAGAAAATAAAACATGATTTTCATTTTTATATTTTGAACTTTTCAACATACTTCACAAAACATAATAAAGTTAATGTATTTAGTTATACTAATATTCTTTTCATTTTTAATATTTAAGATTAGTATTTCTATTTAGGAGAGAGAGTCTTAGTAAATGAATGTTATTTGATATGCACTGTTTTAAACAATAATATATATATATATATATATATATATTTGAAAAAAATATTTCTTAGAGAGATTAATATTTTATTTTTAAAAATAATATTTTTCAAAACAATATATTTTTCAGAACGATATTTTTTCAAAAACAAACTCAAACAAATTTTCATATTGTTTTAAAACAATATATTTTAAAAATCAAGATTAACATTTTCTATTTAAGGGAGACAAATTTAGGAAAGAAATGTAAAAATATATATATTGTAATAAACAATTTAAATGTTATATATATTCAAAACATTAATTTATTTAAAATAAAAACAAAATAAAACATAAAATATCATTTTTATTTTTACCTTAAAAAATTTCAACATAATTTACAAAAGAATAATAAATTTAATATATTTTACATTAATTTTCAAAGATTAAAATTTATATTTAAGAGAGATATAATTAGTAAGTGAATGTTATTTGATTCAAACTTATTGTAAACAATATATCTGTTAAAAAATATAAATGTTATATATATAATAGTAATTTTTGAAAAAATATTATGAAAGCCTTTTAACAAAAAAGATTATTTAAAATCAAACCATAATATCTAATAAATAGAAAATAACACATTTTCATTAATAATAAAATGTTATAGCATTTTTTTAAAAATATATAATAAATAGTTTCATATTTATAAGAGTCAAAATTTATATATATATATATATATATATATATATATATATGTATATATATATCTCCAAAAGGTAACAAAATAAAATAAAATGATAACTAGTCGTACCTTGAAAACTAATTGATAATATTTATTTTAAAAATCTTAATAGGTTTGGATAACATGGTCTAAGTACTTGATATGCATAGTAACAAATGAAAAATTCAAACAACATATGTATTTTAATTGTAACCATCAATATTCAGTTTTATCATGTGGAGGAGCTAAGTTAAGAGAGTGTTCATATTTAAGTGAATCAATTATTCTCTTTTTACATCGTCTAACTTATCACTTTTAAAACAAATTTTATAAGAGAAAAGAAAATTATCAATTAATTAAATAAACAAACAAACGTATAAGAGAGGAAAAATAATCAATGATTTGTTTGTTGAATATCAATCAATTGCAAATTTTAAAAATTTAATTCTATTTATTATCATAATTAAGATTGAACAAATATTGAAAAAATGTAAAAGAATTATCGTTTTGAGATTTTTAATGGTGAGACAAGTCTATAATCTCTAATAAGAAAAATAAAAATAAAGATTAATGTTGTTTTCAATTGTGAGTAAATAATATATTTTAAATGCTCATTAAAATTAATAATGTATTTTTTTCTTATTTTTCCTTTCTTTTTCCTTTTTGATGAACATTCATCTTTTCTTCCATTTTTAATGTTACTTTGTGTTTAAATCATTGTTTGTTTATTTTTTATCTTTTTTACTTACATCCAAACCTATAAGAGAAAAGAAACAATGTACCTACTCGCCGAAGCCACCACAACAATTTTCGATTGTAACCCTATTGCTTGGTCTCTGTTTCCATCGAAAGGAAAGCAATGAGTTTTATTAAAGTTTGTTCATTTGTTTACAGTACTGGCGTTAATCCTGATGATCATCATCGTGTGAAATCTGAAATTGTATGTATAATTCATCAGTGTCTTTGGCTATATTCGTGAAATACTTGTGTACCTCATTGTCTTGCCAGATAAATAATTTGGTGTTTTGCAAATCTTTGGCTATTTTATTGATGGTAGTCTGAACGTGTACAAAGAGAAGCTGCAGCAAAGGTATTGTATGGATCGATGTAAAGGTAAAGATTGATTTCCCGGTGCCTGAATGATTTGTTAGAGAGATCAAAACTTGTTGTTACTTATGACTGTTGAATTGAGTATTTGCTTTTGTTTTGTTTCGGTGTGAATTGGTGATTGTATTGTCTTGTGGACAAAACAAGTTTTCCGACTGACTTACCTCCTGTCAGAAGCATCCATTTACCTTATAAAGTTGTTGCCTCGTTGGGGATGATCTTATATTTTAGCCATCTCACATGTGGTAAATGCATTCCTCTCTGTATGGAGGGGGCTTGCATTTCTGACCTTTATTTGGTGGGATTATGTATCTATGTTTGTTAGTTTCCTTTTTGATCTCGGATTCTTTATTGCATACACCCATCTTAATTGCACTAGTATGATAACTTTGTATACTCAAATGTCTTTTCTCTTTAGGAAGCCAACGCAGCTGCTGCATCCAAAACGTAACGTATTCTCATCCTGGATCATAATTTTGTGCCTGAATGAACAAGAAAACAAATGACACATTTTGAGTCTCTTCTTCATCACTTGATTATATGGATGTTGAAAGTTACTTACTTGCTTGAGAATGCTGAATTACCGATCTTCTCGGGGATCATTTGCAACTCCTTCAATGAAAGATTAGGCTGAATACTTTCAATTGATGCTTTTTTCTAAAGAAAAAGCTCATAATATCAGATACTCACCCGGTCTTGCCATCTCTCTAAGACTCAAATAGCTTCATATCTTGACTCCATTTACCTTGCACATTTCTCGGACCACCTATAAAGAATATATGCTACTTAAAAGTCCACTCTAACCACATGGCATCAAGCTTTTTTAATTCAAACAACTCTGCACTGTAAGCATTTTTACCTAGATGGAATAGGGAATTCCCACACTTGATTGATAAAAACCTTAAATAATCCCTCCATATTAATTCAAACAACACCCTGGAAACATATAACAAATCAATTGACAAGTTAAAACCAAGGACTAAGAGTGAAACTCACTAACAAAGACATACCAGTATATCTTTAAACTCACTAACAAAGACATGAGTTGTTTGCTACTTTTTCTCTTTCATATCTTTAAACTTGAAAGTTTTCAGACACCACATAAGTGAAAACTGCTGTATGTTTTGGGACAGTAAATAAAGGTTTGATGATATGACCTCTTCGTAGATAAACCGAGGAGAGATACATCCAAAGGCAAGCCAAGGAGAGAATTTCATTGAATAATCAGGTCCTAACATTCCTTTCCTCGTCTCTTTGTATACTTTCAAAAGATCCTGCATGAAAAAAGAGAGACAAATAACATTATGTATCACAAACAGCGTTACTAGAGGCGGCGATGCATAGCTGCAATCAGTGGCGGAGCCACATGAGAGGTAAGGGGGGCAGTTGCCCCCGGTGGATTGAAATATTTATAATAATTGTTAGCCAAATTACCAAATTCTCGTTGATTCAGTTGGTTGTGCCCCCATTGACAATTTCTGTATGCATCCAACTAATGTTGGTTCGAGACTGGATTCTTAGCTTTTAGATTTTTTTCTCCAATTTTTTAACATTAAAAGGAAACTATTGATTTATTATTCTTCCTTTTACGTAGTTACATAAATCGATATAACTTTTGTTGTATTTTTCTTTCCACCTATTCTTTTAAGAGTTGGTTCATTAACTTTTTTGTATGTTTTAGTTGATTAGTTATTTTGATGAGTAAATTTATTTTTGCATTCTATTTGTGTGTTTAGTTTATTTTGGTTGTGCTAACAAGAAACTATATATATATATATATATATATATATATATATAACAAAAATATTGTGGATATATGTTAAAGCATATAAATAACATAAATACTTTTGTATATTTTACAATATCAACAATTTATTAATTTATCAAATATATAAGCACATATTTATACATTTTTAATATGATTTATTTTAATATAAAATATTATTATAATAAATATTATTTAGGTAATTTATGCCCACGGTCAAAAATATTTCTGGATCCGCCACTGGCTGCAATGGAAACTTGTGGGACAAGTGATCCTACAATTAAACGTTTTGTGGTGGGTAATTGCATTTTGCTGACTATGAGTCAACTTTGAGTTCTTGCAAACCTCAAAACGGCAACTCTTTTAGAATTTTACTCATTCTATAATCCATATTTAATTAAGACCTAAAGAATTTACATGAGGAAGAAAACAAAAATGACAAACATCAACATTAAAAATAAACAAACAATGATTTAAACAAAAGTAACATTAAAAATGGAAGAAAAGATGAATGTTCATCAAAAAGGAAAAAGAAAGAAAAAACAAGGAAAAATACATTATTAATTGCATTATTAATTTTAATGAGCATTTAAAATATGTTATTTACTCACAATTGAAAACAACATTAATCTTTATTTTTTATTTTCTTATTAGACATTATAGACTTGTCTTACCATTAAAAATCTCAAAACGATAATTCTTTTACATTTTTTTCAATATTTGTTCTATCTTAATTTTGATAATAAATACAATTAAATTTTTAAAATTTGCAATTGATTGATATTCAACAAACAAATCATTGATTAGTTTCCTCTTATACGTTTGTTTCTTTAATTTATTGATAAATTTCTTTTCTCTTATAAAAAAATAAAGATTAATGTTGTTTTCAATTGTGAGTAAATAATATATTTTAAATGCTCATTAAAATTAATAATGAAATTAATAATGTATTTTCATTATTTTTCCTTTCTTTTTCCTTTTTGATGAACATTCATCTTTTCTTCCATTTTTAATGTTACTTTTTGTTTAAATCATTGTTTGTTTATTTTTTTATCCTTTTTACTTACATCCAAACCTTTTTCCTAACTCATAAGACTAGAAACGTTTGATTTCAAGCAACTTTCACTTTGAGTCAGAATCTCTTAGCAATTAAACCAGTTTTTGAGTTCATGTATAAATTTAACTTAGTGCAATAGTTGGAGTATGAAAACGTCACCTTTCCCCAAGATGTAACCTAAAAAATTCTCTTGTTTCTTAGCTCTGTTATTGTTTTATGTTTATTTTATGTTTCTCTTCGAGTGTATTTCAGCCGTATAAATTATCATTTAATGTATTTTCTACAAGTTCTTACATTTGATGCATGTTTATGAATTTATAGTTCATGTTTTCTTCTTGTGTGGAAAATGGAAACCGGAACCAAGTTTTGTGGTACGATGTCAAACACAAATTAAAGTTATTGTTCTATTGCTAGTTTTTCTTTTTGTGATACTTCAGAAGTTTAAATAGCCACCCCTTTATTAAACAAGAATGAAAGTGACTTTTCTTTTGAACATTAAATAGTGACATGTAGCAAACAATTTACTCAATCCTATTCTAACTAAACCGTGATATATATAAACGTGTAAACCACATCATCAATACAATCAGTCTGTCTAATGCAAAGAGATAACGCAAGTGTAAATCTTGTATTTTGTGATTAGTTCAAAAACACACTCCATAAAATAAGGGCCAAGTTATATGCAATGTAAATATAGCCATGTCATTTGACAGAAAACAAAATTTAGGGTTATATTATAAATGCAAAATTTGTAAAGTATTGGCTTAGTAGAAAAAAATATCTTAAGACTGATGAGTCAATGACTGCAATTTATTTGGTCTTAGGCTTTTAGCGCGGTGTTTACAATTTCTTGGTTTAGCTTAAGTATTAATCCATTTATGTAAAAAAAAAGTTTCAAACTATGACCACAAAAATTTCCGCATGTAACATTTTTAATATAAACGAACAATGGCAGTCAAATATATCTGTTTTCTTGGTCAAAATATATGTGTTACCTTAACAACAAAGCAAGTCAGATCAATAATGTAACATTAATTATTTTGTTATTATTTCCTTGACCTCATAATATGTATATAATTAACAGATCATTTTCAGACTTGGAGACTCAAAAAAAAAAAATGGCTGGAGGAAATAGTATGGCTCTCGTTATGAATCTCTTATTTCTTTTATTCTTGGTGGCCTTAGTTCGTTCCGATCAAAGTACGATGCCTCTCAAATCTTTCACGGTCAGTTTTTAAACAACAACAAAAAACTAGATACATGTTTCCATTATATTATTTTGACTGATTAATTATCTCACACCATTTTTATATCATGAGCTGGGATCAACGTCATTTTGTTTTGTTTATTTATTTTTTTGAATGGTCGTTGATCAGTTAGGGGGAAATGTAACATATGATTGCATAAATATTTATAAGCAACCAGGACTTGATCACCATTTGCTCAAAAACCACACGATCCAGGTGTGTAGTTTCAGAATTTTATTTCTAATACTTACATTTTATTTTATTGAAATGTTATTTTAAACTTGACTATACAATTTTATTTTTCGAAACAAAAAGATTAAACCATCAAGGACTGGATTAAAGACTCAAACTGGCAACAACATCACACAAAATATGAAAATAAAATGTCCAGAGGGAACCGTTCCTATACTAAGAAATACAAAAGAATTCATCAGCAAGGCTCAACTTTACGCCGATCAGCATGTCCATCCACTATCAGCTCATCGCCATGGAGCACATGTAAAACATTCCCGTTCTTTCTAATACCTTAGATTTAATATTTTGTTTTTGTATGTATATAATATTTGTTATAACTGGTTTTTGATAGTATGCTGGAGTAATGTCGCTGTCGCATACTAGTCATGGTCCATTTCGTGGTGTAGAAGCTTGGTTTAATGGATATAACCTAAACAACATTGGAAAAGATCAAGCCTCATATAGTCAACTATATGTAAGCAATAACAAGTTCGATTTTATATCAACAGGTTTGATGGTATGTTTTACATTTTATATTTTTTTTTCCCTTAATCAATTTGATTTTGTGAGTAGTTTTTAAGTATTGCAACTCTTTTTAACAGATAAATCCAGGCTTTTTTGGCGATGGACGTGTTTGGTCATATGGATTTTGGAAGGTCTGCCTATATATATGGACTACTTATTTGGTTTCCCTTACTTGTGTAGACATTAATGTACTTGCTTATATCTTTAAATTAATTATATATGATTTTGATAGGGAAAATATGGAAAAGGATGTTACAATACAGCGTGTTCAGGATTTGTTCAAGTATCGGATTCTACCCCAATAGTTCAACCCATTGATCCAGGGCAACAGTCCGGGTGGCGTCGCTCCATCACTCAGGTATCTTCTTTATTGCATGTGTATCTCATTCTCACTTAGTAATTAGTAATGAATGAGTAAAAGTCATGAAATTTTTAAGAACAAAATAGTGATCAATGTATATGACATTTTAAATTATCCCTTACATGGTGTTTAAAGTAATTAAATAGCACTTTTTATTGCTAGCTATTCTTTTATATTAACAACTATTTTGTTTTCTGTTAATATACATGAAAAGAATCCACGTACAGGAAATTGGTGGGTTACAGAATATAATATAAATGGACCAGACGTAGACATTGGATATTGGCCAGAAGAGATATTTAACATTTTACGCAATGGTGCAACTTTGGTTGGAGCTGGAGGTTTAGTTCACGCTTCGCCTTCTGGTTCAAGTCCTCCAATGGGTAATGGTAAATTTCCGAACGGAGACTGGGAAGATTCAGCAATATTTACAAATGTTGAAGTTTTGAATGCTGGCTATCAGAAAAGTGAAATCAATACTTTTCCCGTTGAAATCTTGGTAGATAGTCCAAAATGTTATGGGCTAAAAGTCGGTAAGATAAATCATCGCAATCCACTCGACTACTATTTCAATTATGGTGGTCCAGGAGGAAATTCTTGTGGTGTTTGAAATTTACCAAAATGTATTCCTTAAATTAGGATTTAATAAAAATGCACACTTTTATATATTTAGATACTGTATATTTTTCTCTTCTGTTTGAATGAAGTGAATGATGAGTTTCTTCAAGCTAATTAATACTCTTGAATCAAACAGACTTGAATCAGCAAGAATTGAGTTGACAAATGTGAAATGAAAATTGTCCCACTAGTTTCTGCGTATTAATTTGGGTTTAATTATGGGCTTCCAACTCAAAACCAATTGGCAATGAGTGGATTGGCCCTAACCCTTTATATATTAGTGTTGGTCCCTTCATACTTCCGATGTGGAATCCTAACACGCTCCCTCGAGATGATGGCTCTTATCGGCCCATCTCGAACCGAATCCCATTTTAGGACCGGTAATAAACCCTTTTTGGGCCACCCTACTTGGGTTAAACGAGGCTCTGATACCATATTAATTTGGGCTTAATTATGGGCTTCCAACTCAAAACCAATCGGCAATGAGTGGATTGGCCCTAACCTTTTATATATTAGTGTTGGTCCTTTCATACTTCTGATGTGGAATCCTAATACTGCGTAAACAAATTTAAATGAAAGCAATATTAAAAGTATACAGACAGTATGTGATGATGCTATAGTATTTAGGGATGAAGATTGTCACACTAGTTTAGCTTCTTCTTTCAACCCGTTTGATTGTAGACTGAAACTTGTATTATTGATCGAAAGCGGAATAATCTACTTAATTCTATGTAAAGACACACAAACATATATATAAACATATATAATTTGTAACTATATATAAGTCACTAATTTTAGCTATATTATATCTATGATTTTGTGATCGGGCTGGTCAGAAGCGCGTAGCTTATATTTATATATGATTTCCTTCTCAATAATTCATTTTTATTCCTTTTTCCTAGTAATAGTTATAAGATTTATTTGAAATTTAATTCAGTCTTAAACAAGCCAACACACTTAACCTTGGAAAAGTCTCTTACCTCACCAAAAGCCTTAATCCATTCTCGGCCGTGGCGTCATCACCTCTAATGGGTCGCATTGGGCATCAACGCCAAGGTCCTAAGATCTGCCTCCACTGACATCATCTATAGAGCTTGCTTTGGGAGCTCTTTCTCCAAAGGCAAAGAGATCTTCTCTAAGCTTAGATGTCTTCAAAAGGCCGTCACTCAACTCTGGAAGCAATTGTAATAGCAACTATTTTTCCGGCCACGAGACCAGTGGGATTGCTGTCTCTTGGTGTCTACTGCTCCTAGCTCTAAATCCTTCTTGAAAAACTTGTATTCGTGATGAAGTCTTGCCTTTCTGCAAGAACGATATTCCTGATGCGGACGCTATTTCCAACCCCAAGACAGTAATTTCCAGCATTGCCTTTCATGTTAAGTCTCTCGACCTCCAAGTATATATTATAGGACGTATATAAGGAGATTAGTGTAAATTACCAATACCTAATCATTGAGTGTAATCTCTTACATATACCCTATAATTACATCTTAATAATATTATCAAATATTCAGCTCTACATGGTATCAGAGCTGTGATCCCTAGAAACCTAATTTTTTTACAGCCGCCATTCATATTTTTCAAATCGTCTCTGTCTCTTCTTCCTCATAACTCTCTGCTTCAGCTCCTTCAATGGCGACTAACCAGAACCACGATGAAATCCCGATCAATGAGACTCAATCTCTCATTCATGTTAAGACTAGGGATGTTAAAACGGGCGGGCCCGGCCCATTTAGACCCGGCCCGTTTAGGCCCGTACCCGTTTAGACCCAGCTCGTTTAGGCCCGTTTATAATTTAAACCCGTTTAGGTCCGCCCGTTTAGGCCCGTTACATTAACGGGTACCCGTTTAAGCCCGTTTATAATTTTTTTTTTTACAAAAAAATCCAATTTTTTTTTTAATTTTTTTTTACTCGTTGAAACAGAAAAAAAGAAATGAAGAAAAAAAAATAATTTTTTTTTTGAAGAAAAAAAAATAATTTTTTTTTTGAAGAAAAAATCTTAAACGGGCCTAAACGGGCTACCCGTTTAAAAATATAAAAACCCGTTTAATAAACGGGCTTAAACGGGTTAGCCCGTTTAGGCCCGTTTAATAAACGGGCTTAAACGGGTTAGCCCGTTTAGGTCCGTTTAAATTTCAATGATAAACGGGCCTAAACGGGCTCATTTTATAACACAGAGCCCGTTTAGGCCCGTTTAAGTTGGGCCCTTTTTAACATCCCTAGTTACGACTTAGTCGGTTTCGTTGACCATTTTCAGAACCTAACATCTCTTGCATTTAATTATAGGTGGCCATGGTTATCCAAGAAACATTGATGCTCTACATATCCACCAGCAACATTTGTGTCGAGAGAAGCACTTGCACACACAAAACTCTTATATTATATAATAGTAAATAGTGTTCTTCCTCTAATTTGATCTTATATGTAATTAATTATTTATCAGTATTCATTGAAAATAATGATTGTTTGTATTATCAAATTCATCGGTTTTTTATTTTATAGTTGAACTAACTTATATTTGTCTAAAATATTGATTCGAGAATATTTTAAACGTACTTTTATAACGACTTGATTCATTTCCGACCATGTCAAGCAAACCAAACCACCGGTGCCACATGCTTTCTCTTTCAAAACTTATGAAACAATTGTTCGCTCTGTTATGTTGGGTTGGCTTTGGTTATTTACAGAACCGGTTCTAACAATCTATGGATAGCAAGCAAAAAAAAACTTCTGAAATTTATTATATAAAGAAAATATTGTAAAATAAGATTTGAACCCTTGCGTTGAAGGTCAATTAGTTGTAGACTAGGCCTAGCTCAAATAAATCGAACACGGTGCCCAAAATTTGGCAGGTCTAGCTGGTCAATCCCGTGTGGACTATGGATTATTCGGGTCGATCAGAAGCGGGTTTGCGGATTTGCGGGTTGACCACATAAATTCATCCAATTTTTGATATTTTAAAAAATTTCATCAATATGTGACATGTCCAATTATTCGTGCGAAATGAAATTCCAAAGGGACTGATGCAGATTTCATTATTCGGGTCTTCACGATTAATCAATTTCGGTGCTTTTATCCTCGGGCAATGTTTTGGCCACTGCATCTGAAGAAGAGCAAGCCTGACCCGTTCATGCTCGATCGGGCATCGCACTCTTACAACTGGGAAAACGCACGGCAGAAAAGAGAAAACGAGAAGAAATCCACAGATTCATGGCTATTGAGGCACCAAGAAATCAATCGGGAACCGTCGGAAACCTCCGAGAGAGAACTCGCAAGAAGCGGGAGACAAAAGCCGGACACACAATCCAAATTTATTAAAAACATAACAAAACCCTCATCTTTATTTAAGAGAACAAAGAGGAAAGAAAACGAAAAACCAAAAATAACTCTACCGTCAGACGGTGAAACATTGGTACCGATGGCCGAAAACTGGAGATTTGTTCTTGAGCTTTGTAGAGAGAAGGTGGAGAAAAGAAAGAAAGAGAGAAAATCCCCAGTCTTGATAATTTGTAATAGCTGATAAACTACAAAACAATTCATACAATGGTTAATAAGTTTCATAAATCTGAAGAAAAAATATCTGGGTATAGTTAAGAAAAAGAAAAACAAATCTCTGTGTAGCCTTGTTTAGGTCATGTTGGGCTTTAATTTTGAAGTCCAATAAAAATTAGATTGGGTCGTACTAAAGAATATGTGGGCGGGGCTTGCGGGACTTGTCTGATTAACAACATGCCAACTGTCAGTATTTTTAATTTTTAAATTTAACATAATAACAATTTTGAATAAATGTTTAAAACATTATTCGGAAATAAATAATTAGAGAAGGAAAGGAAATCTATTAGTAAATTATCAGTGGGACTTGTCTGATTAACAACATGCCAACTGTCAATATTATTTTTAAAATTAACAAAATACCAATTTTGAATAAATGTTTTAAAACAGTATACGGAAATAAATAATTAAAAAAGGAAAGGAAATCTATTATTAAATTACCTATTTGGACTGATTTGCTCAAAAGGAATCTGGTTGACTATATATGCTAAACGTGAGAAGAGTTTAGTACAAAACAAAACAAAAATCTTGAATAGATAAAAACAAAGAAATGGAGAGTTTTGTTGTTGAGACAGTGAATGCAATTTGGTGGATAATTTTAGTTGGAATCATCGGCGTCGCCTATCATGCGTACGGTAGAGCGGTGGTGGAACAGTGGAGGATGCGGAGATGTCTAAAGAAGCAAGGCGTGAAGGGTCCTCCACCGTCAATCTTTAACGGCAATGAGTCGGAGATGCAGAGAATCGAGGCTGAGACTAAACATGATTCCGGCGATAACATCATTTCTCATGACTATTCTTCTTCTCTCTTTCCCTACTTCGAACACTGGCGAGAACGATACGGTTTGTTTTCGATTATTTTCTGGTCAATAACTTGCATTTGTTTTTTAAGTCAACAGTATGCACTTATTGAATCAAAATGGTGACAGCAGTAATCACTTAAAATCGAAAACATATCAACAACTAATATTAGTTTTTTTAAACAGCTACATATGAAATTTCGTTTTTTGTGATAAATCAGTTATTAATTTTTATGAATTAGATTTTGAACTAATTTATAGAAAATAATTATCAAACCATATTTTCTTTAGCAGCACATGAATGTTCATCAAATAATTTTTGTAACTTAACCTTTTCTCGAAGAAAACAAATTTTGCAACTTTGAAAAGAAAAAAAATAAGCCGAAAAAAAATATATATATGCAATTTGCATGAAACGGATATTTTCATTTAAAAAAAAAATATTAGCAGGACGTGTTAACAGTAGGGTCTACCTGGAGTAAAAGGTCTGTGTTGTGTCATATGGACCGTTTCATTTCGTAGACAGCTTGGCACTAAAACACTTTCATCATGGTCCGTCCATGTATTCATTTTTTATTATTTTTTTTGTATTTTAGTTTGGTTTGGTTTATTCACGCATCAGTTGTTTACCTATATTTTTGAGTAATTTATTTTGTTTAATATAATAACGAAGGGAGAATTTACACATACTCGACGGGATTAAAGCAGCACCTTTTCATAAATCACCCGGAAATGGTGAAGGAGCTTAGCCAAACCAACACCCTTAACCTTGGTAGAATCACTCACGTCACCAAACGCCTTAAGCCCATTCTTGGCAGTGGCATCATCACCTCTAATGGACCTCATTGGGCCCAACAGCGTCGTATCATCGCCCACGAGTTTACCCACGACAAAATCAAGGTCCTACTTTAGACTTTTTAAATATCATTTGAACTCTTTTGTGGATTTGTTTCGAACGTAAATTTTGTTGTTGTGAAGGGAATGATCGGTTTGATGGTTGATTCCGCGATGCCAATGTTGAGCAAATGGGATGAGATGGTGAAAAGAGGAGGAAACATGGGATGTGAGATAAGAGTAGACGAAGACCTTAAGGATGTCTCGGCTGATGTCATCGCTAGGGCTTGCTTTGGGAGCTCTTTCTTCAAAGGAAAAGAGATCTTCTCTATGCTTAGGGATCTTTTGATCGCCATCACTCAACGCAGTGTCTTATTCAGATTCAATAGCTTCACGTGAGTCTCATCTTTAATCCATGCAACATAACTTTTGTCTATAAGAGAGTGTAATATGATTGAGTGTATATATGTATATGGTGGCAAGTGAGATGGTGTTCGGGACTAAGAAGCATAATGGTGATGTGAATATTGATGTGCTTGAGAAGGAATTGGAATTTTCGATATGGGAAACGGTGAAGGAGAGGGAACTCGAATGTGTGGAAGCTCACAAGAAGGATCTAATGCAGTTGATACTAGAGGGGGCAAGGCGTAGCTGCGATGGTAACTTGTGGGACAAGTCAGCCTATAAACGTTTTGTGGTGGATAATTGCAAGAGCATCTATTTTGCTGGCCATGAGTCAACCGCTGTATCCGTGTCTTGGTGCCTTATGCTACTAGCTCTTAATCCTAGTTGGCAGATTCGAATTCGTGATGAAATTTTGAGTTCTTGCAAGAATGGTGTTCCTGACGCAGAATCAATTCCCAACCTCAAAACGGTAACTCTTTTTTTCTTATCCATTTTAATAAATATGTTGGGAGAATTTACTTTGAGAACATGTTTGGATATCATATAGTATTTAGTGGATATATATGAACCATTACACTCATTACTAGTTAGTTTTGAGATGGGAACTCGTTGAACCTTAACATATATACACAAAATCATTTGTATTTATGTAGCTTTTTCCGGAAACTACGCAATATTAATTTTTGTTTATTATGTACATTAATATAAAATGAAGGTGACTATGGTAATCCAAGAAACAATGAGACTATACCCACCAGCACCAATCGTGGCAAGAGAAGCATCCACGGACATAAGACTCGGGAACCTAGTGGTGCCAAAAGGAGTGTGCATTTGGACCCTTATTCCTGCCTTACACCGAGACCCAGAGATTTGGGGAGAAGATGCAAACGAGTTCAAGCCAGAGAGGTTCAGTGAGGGAATCTCCAAAGCTTGCAAATACCCTCAGTCATACATCCCATTTGGCCTCGGACCAAGACTATGTTTAGGCAAAAACTTTGCTATGATGGAAGTCAAGGTGCTTGTGTCACTTATTGTGTCGAAGTTTAGTTTTACTCTGTCTCCGACATATCAACATTCTCCAACCCACAAACTGCTTGTGGAGCCTCAACATGGTGTTGTCATAAGGGTTGTTCAACAGTGACATCTAGTGTTATGTGATGCACCTTCATGTTTCTTCCTTGAGAGAAAGTTTTTGGTACTACTTAGAAATACCAGAAACTTTAGATTTTATGTGACGCATATTTATAATTGTTGAACTAGCATTATAAAACATGAGTTAATAATTTAGTTTTTGTTTAAAAAAAATATGTATTATTTGAGAAGAATTGTATCATTAAAAAAAAAATAACGATTTTACATTATAAATTTTAATCCGTGTGTTATATGGTAAGATCATTATTTTGAATAATTTTATAAACTTTGATGTTTGATCACATACATGACAGTAAACTCATGAGCATATAACGGCTTTGTTAAGAAGAATGATTCTAACGGTTTTTAAATCATTGTAAATGACTTTGCACAGATCCGTTATGAGAGCTGAAAGAAATTGGCAGAGCAACTTCCGCGTATCAAAGGAAAATTCGTTCGTCAAGTCCAATCCACTGAGATCTCAACACAAGAAGCTCCACAATGATCCAACAAATTGATGATAATGTCTCAAGTGGGTCTAAAATGGATCAAGCAGATTAGGCAGTACAAGTATCGATCAAATGTAGTAAATATATATGGTTATAAATGTGTATACTATAGATAAATAAATTCAAATACAATACATGAATTAGGGGTAAATTTCGGTTTAATTATTGATTTGGTTTGGGTTCAGTTTGGTTTAGTTAATTTGAATATAATAAAACTTAATCCAAACTAAGTTTGGTTTATATTTGCTTTTGAGTTTAGTTCGGTTTGATTTTAATTTGTTTTAGTTATAAATTATTTTGTTTTAATTCAGTTCAAAAACAATTAACTTCTAAAAAACAAAACAAGAAACCAAATCATAAAATTTGTCTCCTGACATAACAAAATATAATTAATTTATTTATATCATACTAAAAATTATAAGAAAAGTAAAATTAACAAAAAAGGAAATGTGGCTTTTTTGTCAACAAGATATAGAATAAAAAGAAAATCTATTTCTCTTTAATTCATGTAGGGGGTTCCGGTTCAATGTCCATTGCATTTAAAGGCCTTTGATGAACACTCCGTGCCAACCTGTTTGCCATCAGATTTCTTGTGCGTGGTATATAAATGAGGTTAAATGAAGTAAAGTACTCTTTCTTTCGTTCGCACTCTTCTATATGGACTGAGAAAGCTGGTCATTATTCTGGTTCCGATAGTATCTTCACAATTCTAAGTAATCCGTCACTAATGTAATGCAGAATAGTTGAATAACTTTCATACATTCCATCGTCCAAATGAGAGATTCAAATTCCGCATGAAGCGGAGATAAACTAGCTCTCAGATTCATTGCTCCCATCATGACATTAGCATTTCTCTCGCCACAAATATACTATCTTTGGCCCATTAACAAATCCCCTTCCTTCTAAGATCCCTCCAAAAAACACCATTGACCATTCTGAGTCACCTCAACTCTTGGACCTCGTCCTTCACCGACAGTGGTCATAAGTTCCACAATATATAACTATACTAGAAATTAACCCGTCCTACGGGCGGGTGAGCAGATAAACAGATAAACGATTTTTATTTTTAAATCCTAAATTATATATTGAATTCTAGTATTTGTTGAGCAAATAAAAAATATTTTTCAAAAAAAAATTATGAAACAACATCATAAAATCTAATAAACATTTGGAAATATTTAATTGATGTTTTAGTTAAAAATACTAATTTTAATATTTTGATTTATTCTTATAAGAGAACTTATAAGAGACTATAAGTTACTTTAGTGTAAATATAAAATTTTCAAGAAAGATTAATTGATTATATTTGTTCTTATTATGCATTCTATTTTGATTCTAACATCGAATGTAATATATGTTTTTATAAATACGGTCGATCGATATATAAATATTATTTTGTATTTTAGATGTTTAATGTTAATGCAATTTGTATCCCCAATTCTTTTTATTATTTTTATCCTAAGATCGGCGGTTTAAATTTAATTTTATTATTGAATTATTACTATTTTGCTTCAATTTATATTAAAATATCAGTATAATTAATATTATTTTCTATTTTAGATGTTTTTTGTTTTAAATCATTTTGTATCCCCATTTCTTCTTATTATTCTCTTAAAATTTCTAATTTGAAATTAATTTTATTATTGGATTATTACTATTTTGCTTATGTTTATATTAATAAAATAGTATAATCAATATTAAATAATTTTTGAGTAAATTCTAGTTATAAAGGTTACATATTTAAAGCATTAAGTGAAAATAAAAATAATGTGTCTTAAATTTGGATGAGGATAAATTATATTGATTTAATTTTGATTTTATGATATAAAATATGAAAATGACCTTTCTTATTTCTTTTAATGATATATAGATTTAAAATAAATGAAATAAAAATATTGTGCAATAAATTAATATGATGAGATATTTGAAAATATTTAATTGACTTTTTAGTTGAAAATACTAATTTGAATATTTTAATTTATTCTTATAAGAGAACTTATAAGAGAACTTATAAGAGACTCTAAGTTATCTTATTATAAGTATAAATTTTCAAGAAAGAATAATTGGTTATATTTGTTCTCATTATGCATTCTATTTTGATTATAAAATTGACTGTAATATATGTTTTATAAATTCGGTCGATTGATACATAAAATTTATTTTCTATTTTAGATGTTTGTTGTTAATCAATTTGTATCCCCTCTCTTCTTATTATTTTTCTCCTAAAATTGCTGATTTAAAATTAAATTTATTGATGGATTACTACTAATTTTTATATATTATATTAATAAATTAGTATAATTAAGATTAAACAATTTTTGAATATATTCCAGTAATAAAACTTACCTATTTAAAGCATTAAATGAAAATAAAAATAATGTGCCTTAAATTTGGATGAGAAAAAATTATATTGATTGAATATTAGTTTTATGATATATAATATGGAAATGACCTTTCATATTTTTTTAATAATATATAGATTTAAATTAAATTAAATAAAAATAATATGCAATAAATTGATATGATGATGTGGCAGCATGAGAAGAGAGAAAAGCCTTCTTTATATATATATATATATAGATAATAAATAATAAATTAGTATAATTAAGATTAAACATTTTTTAGTATATTCTAGTAAAAACAATTATCCATAAATTTGGATGAAGATAAATTATATTGATTGAATATTGATTTTATGATATATAATATGGAAATGACCTTTCATATTTCTTTTAATAATATATAGATTTAAATTAAATGAAATAAGAATAATATGCAATAAATTGATATGATGATGTGGCAGCATGAGAAAAGAGAAAAGATAATTATCCATAAATTTGGATGAAGAGAAATTATATTGATTGAATATTGGTTTTATGATATATAATATGGAAATGACCTTTCATATTTCTTTTACTAATATATAGATTTAAATTAAATGAAATAAAAATAATATGCAATAAATTGATATATAAAATTTATTTTCTATTTTAGATGTTTGTTGTTAATCAATTTGTATCCCCATTTCTTCTTATTATTTTTCTCCTAAAATTGCTGGTTTAAAATTAAATTTATTGTTGGATTACTACTAATTTTTATATATTATATTAATAAATTAGTATAATTAAGATTAAACCATTTTTGAATATATTCTAGTAATAAAACTTACCTATTTAAAGCATTAAATAAAAATAAAAATAATGTGCCTTAAATTTGGATGAGAAAAAAATTATATTGATTGAATATTGGTTTTATGATATATAATATGGAAATGACATTTATATATATATATATATATATTTAAATTTAATTAAATAAAAATAATATGCAATAAATTGATATGATGATGTGGCAGCATGAGAAGTGAGAAAGCTTTCTTTATATATATAGATAATAAATAATAAATTAGTATAATTAAGATTAAACATTTTTTGAGTATATTCTAGTAAAAACAATTATCCATAAATTTGGATGATGATAAACTATATTGATTGAATATTGGTTTTATGATATATAATATGGAAATGACATTTCATATTTTTAATAATATATAGATTTAAATTAAATGAAATAAAAATAATATGCAATAAATTGATATGATGATGTGGCAGCATGAGAAGAGAGAAAAGCTAATTATCCATAAATTTGGATGAAGATAAATTATATTGATTGAATATTGGTTTTATGATATATAATATGGAAATGACCTTTCATATTTCTTTTAATAATATATAGATTTAAATTAAATGAAATAAAAATAATATGCAATAAATTGATATGATGATGTGGCAGCATGTGAAGAGAGAAAAGCCTTTTTATATATATAGATTTCTATTTTATAATATTATTTATTGAAAAAAATACATTGGTTTTTTGTTCGGTTCGAGTTGGTTTAATCAAACCATTCAAATTGAGTAAAATATCAACCAAATAGATTATGTATATAATAAAGTTTGGTTTGAGTCGGTTTAAATTTGGTTTGTTTTGGTTCGGTTCAATTCGGTTTGGTTTTTGGTCCATCCCTAACATGAATAAAAGGAAAAAATTATGATCCACTAACATATTTTCAATTGTTCTCTTTAAATAAATACACTAATTCTTACTAGAGTTAAATAAAAATTTCCAAAAACTTACAAGGGATAAAAATAATTTACTTATTATTATGTTATTACCTCAAAAAAAATTATACAAAATGAAGAAGCAGAAGAAATGCTTGAACTATATATCCTAAATGTGTTGAATAGATGATGTAGCTTTGAGGACCATGTATTGTATTCATATATTTGAATCACATGTGGTTCGTATATAGATTTTATTATTAATTCAAATGAACCACTTTATAAATATAAACAAATTATGAATGGCAAGATAAATGTAGATCATTCTTCCAAGTGTATGAACCGTCTTTCTCCAGTCCATCCATTCAGAACCAATGTTTATTACACAGTGGCTGAACCATACAAATTATCTGACGAAACATTTGCTAAAAAATATTTAATAATATTATATTAACATAATAAAATTTAAATAATATATATTATAAGTTGTTGATAAAAACATAATTAATGATAAGTTGTGAATAAAAACAATAACCATTATAATTTTTCGTCATGACATATTTTATAAAATATTTAAAAACACTTTACACTAATGTTATTAGTCACAATATTGGACTGTTATAATTAAAATTAATTTTAGAAATATAAGAAGAATAGTATTTAAGTTTGCATATATAGTGCATCTAAATATATAAAAGTTTGCATTTATTAAATCTCAAGTTTAAAGATTACATTTTAATTAATTTCAAACACCACAACATTTTGATTCTTCATCAAGCCCCTCTCCCTCACCGCCACTGGTGGAACCATCTCCACCATGGGAGAGATGGTTGAGACATTGTTCCTACACCACTTGCACACCTTCTACACCACAAATCCTAGGAACCCCACAACAAGAAGCACCAAGATCATTAGCCAAAAGGTCTTAGGATCAACTTGATCCTCAGAACTTTGACCAAAATCCATTTGTTGGAAAAGAAGAAGATTGAAGGAAGGAAGGAAGGAAGAAGATATGACAAGGTGAAAAAAATAGAGAAGGAAGAAGATGAAGGAAGAAGATGGTTATAAAGAAGATGTTGATGATCATAATGTTGTTGATCATTATGATCAACTAACCTAATGCTTAGTCTGTTTGGTTGAAAATGTTTTTTATAGACTATACTATGATACAAGTGTTTTTGTTTTTGTGTATGTTAAGGTAGTGTTCTTTGAGAAACTTAGTCACACTAGTGTCTAAAAGCTACCAAGCTTAGAGAAGTGACCATTTGCTTTCAAAGATTGGTATAGTTATAGAGACTAGAATCTACTTATTAATTAAGACAAAGTTTAGGAGAATTTGTAGTCCATGGATATTTACTTTTCTTTCACCAAAAACAATGGATAACGTTTAGGACACTCTTATCAGCTAATTTTCAAAAAAAAAAATCTTATTCCAAGTGAAATTTTCTTGCATGAAAATCCGTTGACAGGTTCTTACCCCTAATGTGCCGGATATCACTGTTGTCACTCCTGAGAAGGAGCACCTCAGACATGTGATTGATACAATGGCTCTCTATGTTCTGGATGGTGAATGTGCTTTTGAACAAGCAGTCATGGAGTGGGAATCCACTGTTAAAGTTTTTGTTTGATCTAAGGATCATACTTACTTAGGCTCTCCTTGAGCTTTACATTGTCATAAGCTGATGGATGTTTTTGCATTGTTTAGGGTGAAAGGTGGAGAACAGAGCCGTATATCATGATAACTGGTAGTGGAAGGTATTAAACCTTCCCAACTGTGAAACTCATCCTGGTGTTAGGTTTGGTTTACCTTAGCACCTCTATGGGTTTAACACTGTCTTCTGCTCTTATTGCACATGGATTCCACCACCGCTGCCTGTAAATAAGAATTGACTTGTCCCACAAGTTTCCATCATATTACACTCTCTTTTTTTGGTGAAAGAAGTTTATGCTCTTATTGCACTGGTAGTGCTCTTTTTTTTTAGAACACAGGCTATTATGATTTCAGCTCTTTTCACAAATCAGGGCGGTGGATCAGGTTTGTTAAAATACCATAATTGTAAGTTTAAAGAGACCAACACTAATCTTTCCACATCATCATTTAAACTAAAATAAATATAATATTTAATAAAAGATCATTTGAATTAATTTAAATGTAATTAGTGAAAACTATTAAAGCATAAATTTAAATATTAATTTAATTTAAAATCTCATAAATATATAGATATTATATATTATAAATTTTAAATATATCTTTCATATTTTTATGCAATAAATAAATAAAAAATTCAATACAAGTGAAATATCAAATTATAAGACTAAAAGTAACGATAAAATTATTTAAAAAATAATAATTGAAAACTAGAAGTAAAGAACCATACAACAAAATATAAATAATAAAAATAATAATTATTAAAAATAGAAATAAAATATTATAAAAATAAAATACAATGAAAAAAAAATATACAAAATATAAGAATATAAGAAATAAAAAATCAATGAAATATATATAAAATTACAAAAACTAAAATGAAAGCTAAAATATTAAAATATGTAACTATTAATTATTAAGAATATAAAGAAAATGTTACAAAATGAGATAAAAATGATAAAAAAGTATATAAAATATAAGAACATATGAAACAAAATAATGAAATATATATAATTAACAAAATTTGCGAAGAATACAAATTTACTTTTGGTGATAACTTTTTTTGGAACGACTCGTTACTCGTGTAAACTGGACCAAGGTCCTAATTTCAAACATCGCCAAGAGTTTGTGGTGTATGACTACGTGGAGCAAAGCTCTTGAGGTCACCTGCAAGTGGATTGCTAGCGAAGATGGAATCTATTTTTCTCTAGATGTAGTCCCTCCTGTAAGATCTCAACTCGTTCTATCCGAGAATAGAAAGAGTTTTAGGGTTTGTGAATTAGGGATTCTAAAAGAAGGATTAATGAACGCGGTGAGATGAAAGAAATTAGGGTTTTTAGCCGGCGTTTCCAAGTCGGAAGCCGGTGAAAGGGTGTTAAAGTCGCTGGAGAGATTTTAGGTCAAAAGTCGTTCTAAAGTCTCTCGAGCCGAAAATATTAAGAAAAGCGTGTCCTTTCATTGATTCACAAGGTCCCCTTAAATAGGGTTACAAGTCGGTTTAGAATAAAGGGAAAACAAGAGATGTCTACGAATATTTCCTAATATCCCGATTCTATCGGGATATGGAATATTTCCATATTATTGATGTCGGCGAGCCGCCTTGGCCTTCTTGATCGAACACCCTCCAAAACCCTAATGTAAGCCGGTTGCTCCAAGTCCAGTTTAACCTAAGTTTTACCGTCTTGGGCCTTTTACCGACTTTCCATTGCTCGGCCGACCTATACTCATGAATAGGCCTTTTTTAGGAAAGTGCTAATATTGACTCCAACAATAAGCCCCCCCCCCCAGTGTGGCGATTTTTTTTTTAAATCGGCAATACGAAAACAGCCCATGGTTTGAGAAATGATTTTGTCGGCCCATATTCTTGCAATGGCAAGCCCTTTCTCCGGCCCAGAACGAAAATAAGCGAACCAGATCATGGATAAAAATCGATTCGGTTCAATCTAGAACCATATCAATTTTGACCTTAACCGGCTGAGGGGCGTGGGAATCAAAGCGCCGCCTAGGTCATAATTGCTATAGGCGCAGGAAACGAGGCAACGCTTCGATACCTTCATCTCTGCCTATATATTCCCATTTCATTCCTCATTTCTTCATTTCTGCTCTCGCGAAGAAGATTTAAGGTAATTTCTCGCTCTCCACCGGTTTTTGTTTTTCCGATTAACTTTCCGGCGTCGTCCAGTCGTTGGTTCTTAGGACTAGATTCGTTTTATCCTTTCTGTTAAAATATGTCGCTGGTCCGTTGCTCTGGAAACAAAGATAAGGAAGTCGTCTCCGTGACTTCTGGTTCATCAAGTTATCACGATACTCCATCCAGCTCGTCATCTGCGACCACATCTTCCGACTTGAGAGATCATCCCGGCTACCTTGCAGCTGAGGAATTCATCTATCGCCGAGAACTTTCTCGCGAAATTAATGCTGTAGAGAAATCGGGTCCAGATGAAATTCAAATTCCGCAGCTCCGAGACTCGGATCCTGAGAGTTGTAGTGAGGAAGTTGACATCGAGAAGGTTGACCCTGTTGTCGTTGGTAGTACTGTTGCTTCCTCCAAGATGTTCGACAATGTATTCGAAACTTGGTCTGATATGGAGTCGGTCACTTCTACGCTTCGAGGATGTGGACCAGATCCGAGAGTCAAATTCCTCATCCCCTGTACGCTTGAGCGTCCATGGAATCCTCCGCCGGGTTACATGACGTTGTACGAATCCTATTTTAATAATAGTCACGCCGGAGGTTCTCGACTCTGGCTGCCCCTACCCGATTTGTTGGTTGCTTACTGTCATCGTCGTGAGATCGCAATATCCCAACTGTCGGCTGTCGCGGTCCGGCACATGGTTAGTCTTCTTGTGCTCGGCGCTGAAGCCGATGTAACGATCACCGCTAGCTTTTTTGAGGAAGCGACTTCGATCAATCCCATGTCGGCCACTAGTCCGGGTTGTTTTGCGGTTAAAATGAAGAGTGGCAATCGCGTGGTGATGAATGCTCCGACTAAAATCAACAACTGGCAGAGACATTATTTCTATGTCGAGATGTCTCCCCTGGTTATTTCCGACGAACATAGAGAGTTAATCCGGACGTCATGGAATACCGACATTGGTAGATATCGTTCTTGTTTTTGCCGATATTGAAGTGGATGATTTACTCAATTCCGTTATATTTTTGCAGTATACCATCCGTTTTTCAAGCCATATCCGGATCACTTCTTCCCAATCCTTCAGAAGATCCAAGCTCTCGGTCTTCGCAAGTGGTCGGACCTTACCCGTGATCGCATTGGCAAGTGTCTTCCGCGGATTTCCAAAGGTGACTTTTTCTGGATGAATCAACTCGCACAAGTCGATACTTTTCTTATACTAACTTTCGTGTCTCCTTCCTTTTTAGTTAAGTGGGATACTAAAACGAAAGTCGCTCCAGAACAGTTAGTCAAGCCAAGGAGAATGGGTAAAGTTAAAAGAATCGATTCTGTGGACTACTCCAAGGAGATTTCCTCCAAACCGTCATCTTCCTCTAAGTCGTCCAACAAGAAGGATAAACTTCTTTCTTCTCAAGGCGGCAATCATCCCGCTGCTGGTATGACACCGACTGCCCCAGTGGCGGATTGTTCTAATCTCCCTCCCAAGGTCCCTACGAAGAAAAGGCCTGCAGAGGATAAGCCGGCTCAGGAGAGATCGGCAAAGAAAACATCCCAGACGAACAAGCCGGCTGAGGATGCTCCGGCTGTGGCAACGGCTTCTGGTGAGCCTATCAAGGAAAAGGATCCATGGAAGCGTTTCTATAAATTTAAGGGAACCATCTCCGATTCGTCCGGCCGTTCCAAACCTTTTGAATCCAACAAGGAGCTCGTCCTGGCGCGACCGAGGCGCGAAGTGAAGGAAGGGGAAGTCCGCCCTTCTATTCACAATTTCGCTTATCAGTACGAGAGCGAGATCCCTTTCATTAATAATCCCCGGGCCTGCTTCGACATGCTGACGTGCGTGAGAGGGAATGAATCTGATTGGCCGGTCTTGGAGGAGCTGCCTCAATCGGATGCCATTGTTCGGCTGAAACATGCCGAAGCTACAGTAAGTCCCATATTCCTTTTCTATATTGATTGTCGCGTTTGCTTGCTAAGATGACACATTTTTTGTTGTTGTCAGATGATTGCGGCTTCCAACCGCGTGGCCTTGGAGAGTTCCTGGGCTCAAAAGAAGATGGCTGATGCGGTCACAAAGCGGGATGATCTCCTTAAGAAGATCAAAGAGGAGAAGAAGACGCTGCAGGAGAACAACCGCGTTCTTGAAGGTAAACTTAAGCAGGCCGAAGAGAAATCTAAAGCTGACTTTCTCAAGTTCGAATCGGACCAACAGAAACTGCAGAAATCCTGCCTCGACTTGGTTTGTAAAGAGAGGGAGAGGGTAGAAGCCGCCGTCCGGACGAAGGCGCAGACCCATTTTGACCTCATCCAGCGTTTTATTAAGGATCAAGAAGACGCTGTCGCCATTCAAGTTAAACAGGCTCAGATTTCTGGTCTCAAAAAATGCCTGATAAAACTTAGTGAACAAGGTGTGCAGATTCCTCAGTCCGTCTTAGATCAGGTTGCCGCGGACGAGATTGCAGCTGACGCGGAATTGGACGAAATGAATGTCGTGACTAAGGAGGAGCTCACGTTCATCCTTTCTCCAGTCAGCCATCCCCTTCTCAACCGTTCTCGAGACTCGCCTCCTCCCGTTCCATCGAACGTTGATCAGTTTGGGACGAATCGCGGGATAATTCCGGAGGCGGTTCCTGCTGATCTCATCAAGTCCGTCCGTTCAGAGGTTGCATCCTTGGAAGGTGCTTTTAACGAGAAGGACCAGATCGTCGAGAAGGGTAGATCTGGAGAGGTTGATGAAGCTGGGGGGTCGCTGGCTGGCTGAGTCTTTTTTATTTGTAAGATTTTTTTTCTAAGTTTATTTTGGTGTTGTAAACCTACTTTGTTTAAATTAATTTACCTTTTTTAAGTTTTGTTTCGAGCCTCTGATAGTGATTTGAATCAATCTATCCTTCAAAGCTTTCTTGTCGAGACTTAAAATTGGTAAAATATTAACCAAGTCGGGCTATTGTATTGAAAGTGTTCTGACAAATCTAAACATATAGCGACTTGTAAATTAAGCCGGACCACTGTATTAAGATTGTTCTGACAAATCTCAAACAGATAGTGACTTATCGATTTATGTGACCAAGTCGTACTACAGTATTAAAACTTGTAGTGACTTTCGTCACTAAGTCGGCTATCGTTCAAAATTATTCTGGATAATTTTTGAACAAGTGGTGGCCTTTAGAATAAGGTGGTTTGCGAGACTAGTGCTCGGCTTTTATTCTTAGGGCGGGAGAATGTGCGATGCTGTGCTCGACTTATTTGTTATCACCCACCGCAAAGAATTTGCGGGACGGATCCCGGCTTTTCCTTACCACGATGTGCACCTCGTGCGCAAGGAAGACCACGCCCCTGGCCAGGAGGCATGATGCTAATGATGCGAGCCGTTTGCTCGTCGGTACTCGGCTTTTTTGCGAGTTGATACTCGACTTTTTTGCGAGTTGATACTCGGCTTTTTTGCGAGTTGATACTCGGCTTTTTGCGAGTTGATACTCGGCTTTTTTGCGAGTTGATACTCGGCTTTTTTGCGAGTTGATACTCGGCTTTTTTTTGCGAGTTGATACTCGACTTTTTGCGAGTTGATACTCGGCTTTTTGCGAGTACTCGGCTTTTTGCGAGTTGATATATTATCAAATATTTGAATGCCAAAGAAAGATTTTACCTGATTTTTGGCTTTGCTTGTCTTCCAAGACGGTGACATATCTGAAAAATAAGGATTTTATTAGATTTGTGATTGTGCCGGTAAAGGCTGCCTACGTATCTCCCGAGGAAGAATCAAGTCACTCGTAGTTCATAGTACATAATCTTTTTTTTTTTTTTTTTTTTTTTTTTTTTGGCGACTCGCCGTCTTTAGTGGTACTCCTTCAGGCTTGCCGAGTTCCAGGATCGAGGTAAAGCCTGGCCTTTTGTTGACTCAAGCTCGTAGACTCCTGGTTTGACGACTTTGGTGACTTTGTAGGGTCCTTCCCATTTTGCCCCAAGTTTTCCAGCTCTCCACTCCTTGGTGTTTTCGTACACTTTACGGAGGACGAAGTCACCGACTTGAAAATGGCGTTCCTTGACTTTCTGGTTGTAGTACCGAGCTGCGAGCTGTTGGTAGTTCTGAATCCTGAGTAGGGCTCGATCCCGTTCTTCCTCTAAGGTGTCGAGAGCCTGGATTAGCATTTTTTCATTGATTTCGGTATGGTGCGGCATGAGAGAGCGGCGGAGAGTGTAAATGTTAGCCTCTGCCGGTACCATTGCTTCCACGCCAAAGGCTAAGGAAAATGGGGTGGCTCCTGTTGCACTGCGGGGTGTCGTTCTATGCGACCAGAGGACTCCGTCTAACTCATCTGCCCAAACTCCTTTTTTGTTTTCGAGGCGTTTTTTGATGCCGGCAATGATGGTTTTATTTGTGGCTTCGGCTTGGCCATTCCCCTGAGGATACCTTGGTGTCAACTTGCTAAGGCGTATATCCCACTTCTTGCAGAATCCTTCGAATACTTTCGAGATGAACTGTGAGCCGTTATCTGTGACGATCTCATAAGGTAGCCCAAAACGACATATTATATATTTCCAGACGAAATTTTGAACCTCGACATCGTGGATGGCGACGTAAGCCTTGGCCTCTACCCACTTTGTGAAGTAGTCGGTCATAATGAGCAGAAAACGTCTTTGATTGGATAACGGTAATGGTCCAACGATATCCATTGCCCATCTCATGAATGGGTAAGCCGCAGTTGACGTTGTGAGCAGCTCTGTAGGTCGATGTATGAATGGCGCATGTCGCTGACACTTTTCACACTTGTTAGAATAGGTCTCGCAGTCGGTTATCATAGTCGGCCAATAGTGACCATTCAACTTGATTTTGAGGGCGAGAGATCTGCCCCCGGAGTGGTTTCCGCATGCTCCAGAGTGCGTTTCTTCGAGAACCCGACTTACTTCGTCTCCGTTTATGCATCTGAGGAGGATCTTGTTAGCTGAGTATTTGTAGAGGATACCTTCATGTATAGTGTACCGCGCGCTTCTGACTTTAAGTCGTCGTGCTTCCCATTTATCTTCTGGGAGCTTCCCTTCCGTCAGGTATGCTCTTATCGGAAGTCGCCAGTCTTTGTTGTCGTCGGTTAGAACAGCGATGAGGTCTACGCCCTTTGCTTGAATATTGTAGCACATGTCGTTTTTATCACTCAGGATTATTTCTTCATTTTCTTCTTGAGTGCTTTTGGGGGGCGGGATGCTTGGCTCGTGGATCGTCTCTACCGGGATCTGTCGACAGAGATTGGGATTAGATGCCAGCGATGCAAGTGCATCTGCCGGGGCATTCTCCTTTCTTGGTATCTGGACAATGTCGAAAAATTCGAAAGAACTGGTGAGTTCCCACGCCGTCTTTCGATAAGCCTCCATTCGTTCATTTTTAGCTTCGTAGTCGCCGTTGATCTGGTTGGCCACAAGCATGGAATCACAGTGGGCCAAGAGATGTCGTACTCCGATTTCTTTGGCTAGTCTGAGACCGGCTAACAAAGCTTCGTACTCGGCTGTGTTGTTAGAAGCCGTGAAACCTAGTTTGAATGACTGTTCTAATACCTCGCCGGTTGGTGATATGAGACGTATCCCTATCCCGGCTCCTTTTTTAGATGAAGCCCCGTCCACGAACAGTTTCCAATTTTTGTCTTCTGTCTCGGTACCGACGTCCAATTCAGGTGATAATTCGACAAGGAAATCAGCTATTACCTGCGACATGGCGGTTGTCCTGTTCCTGTACTCGATGTCGTACTCGCTTAACTCTATTGCCCACTTGGCTAGACGACCAGACTGCCCCGGGCTATGAAGGACTGTTCGAAGAGGTTGGCTGCTCAATACGGCAATCGGATGTGATTGGAAATACGGTCGTAGTTTTCGTGCCGAGATGACGACTGCGAAAGCTAGTTTTTCCATTGCAGGGTACCTAGTTTCGGCTCCGTTCATCGTTTTGCTGACGTAGAAGATCGGCTTCTGTTCTCCTCGATCTTCCCGAACTAACACGCCGCTCACTGCTGTCGTTGAAACGGCTATGTAAAGCAATAATGTCTCACCATTCTCGGGTTTAGATAGTATCGGTGGATTCGACAAGTAGTCCTTGAGTTGAATGAAGGCTTCCTGACACTTCTCATCCCACACGAATCTTTTATTCCCTCGTAGGAGCTCGTAGAAAGGCAGACATTTATCCGTTGACCGGGATATAAATCTGTTCAAGGCGGCTATGCGGCCAGTGAGGCGTTGTACCTCTCGAGTGTTCTTGGGAGATGGTAAGTCGATAATGGCTGTGATCTGCTTTGGATTAGCTTCTATTCCTCTCTGAGTTACCACGTATCCTAGGAATTCTCCCGATGTTACCCCAAATGTACACTTAGTTGGATTAAGTTTCATGCCGTATCGGTTAAGGATGTTAAAACATTCCTTTAAATGACCGACATGCTGAGAGGCAATCAGGGATTTGACTAGCATGTCGTCGATATAAACTTCCATTGTTGCGCCAAGTTGTCCTGCAAACATCCGGTTTACCAGCCGCTGGTAGGTGGCGCCGGCGTTTTTGAGGCCGAAAGGCATGACTTTGTAGCAATACGTGCCTCGTTCAGTGATGAAGGCCGTCTTTTCTCTGTCATCTGGGTTCATGAGGATTTGGTTATATCCTGAGAACGCATCCATGAACGATAGCAGTTCGTTCCCGGCCGTCGCCTCAACAAGTCGGTCGATGTGCGGCAGCGGGAAACTATCCTTGGGGCAAGCTTTGTTGAGGTCCGTGAAGTCGACACACACTCTCCACTTCCCATTTTTCTTCTTTACGACCACTGGATTGGCCAGCCAGTCAGGATATTTGACTTCTTGGATTGAACCGGCTTCGAGTAGTTTCTCTACTTCATCATTGACTGCTTTAGCTCTTTCTGGGCCGAGTTTTCGCCTCTTTTGCTTGACTGGCTTGTAGGTCGGATCGACATTCAACTCATGAGTTGTAATGGTTGGGTTGATACCCTTCATATCCTTCATTGTCCACGCAAACGTTGTAACGTTTTGCTGTAGGAAGGTGATTAGTTCCTCTTTGATGTCGTCCGGTAATCCTGCGCCAATGCCCACACACTTGCTTGCATCTGATTCGTCAATGATGACTTGCTGGATTAGTTCTTTCTCCGGTCCTTTTCTTCCGTGTTCTGTGTTGATCATGCAGGAAGGCACCCTGATCTTATGTTCTCTTGCGAAACACGACCGACTTGCGCTTTGGCATCCTTTGACTGTCTGAATTCCTTTGGATGTCGGGAATTTCAGACATTGATGGTACGTCGAGGATACCGCCTTCATGCTATATAGCCATGGAGTTCCAAGGATCACGTTATAGATGGTTGGCTTGTCAATGACGTGAAACCTCACCAATCTGTTAACTCCTCCTGCGAAGACAGGCAACTTGATCGTTCCAATCGTGTACGTTGTCTCACTTGTGAACCCGGTGAGCGGCTTAGCCTTTTGCTTGATATCCTCCTCCTTAATGTCCATCTTCTTGAGTGTATCTAGGAAAATTAAGTCTATCGAACTCCCGGTGTCCACCAGTATTCGAGATACTTGGCAACTTCCGATCAGAAGCTCAACCACCAGTGGGTCGTTATGAGGGTAGTGAGTTCCATAGAGGTCCTGGTCGGTAAAGATGACGGGCGGATCGTCTGATAGGATTGGTTGAGGCGCCTTTTGCGCGGCCAATGCTAGGCGTTCATAGACCTTGATTGACCGGACCGAATCATTTACGGAGATTAGACCACCCATGATCATGTTGATTCTTCGGATGGTCTTGGGGGTTTCTTCTTCGTCCTCCTCTTCTTCACGGTTACGTTTCAAAGCTATGCTTTTGATACGCCGTGGCGGCTTATCTTGCTTGGGAGCCTGCTCGTCAGCTTTGTCTTCCTTCTTTTCCGACTCTTCCTTCTTCAACCTCTCGATGGCCGCCTTGATTTCCTCATTCGAAAGTCGGGAGTAGAGTGCGTTTCTGAGGTTCCGACATTCAGCTGTGTCGTGCGACGTAGCTTGATGGTATTCGCAGTACTTGTCTCCCGCGGTGGAAGCTGTCTGCTGTGCCTTCTTTGTCTCTTTACCTCTCTTATTCCACGGTTTTGATGACCGGGACTTGTCGGTACCGTCTACAACCATTGTTTTGGCGTTTTTGCTGTCGTAGTGCTGTCTGGGTTCTCTTTCTTCCTTCCTGTCTGTTTGTTTACCAGAACCAAACCTCTTTGCCAGTGCGACTTTCTTCTCCTCCAATTCCACGAACTTGTTTGCTTGATGGAGTGCGTCTTCGATGGTCAGTGGCGGGTTGACGACTAAATCTTGGTAGAATGGCGACTCGTGCCAGACGGCGTTTGTCAGGGCTGCGATAGTGAATTTATCCGGTGCCTCAGCTCGCGTCATCACTGCCCTGAACCTCTCTACGAAATCTTTCAAAGTTTCCTTCTTTTCTTGCGTCATTGATATCAGCGCGCTTAGTGAAGTATCTTTGCGAATGTAGGCAAAGTGATGCCTTACGAATGCCCATGTGAGATCCGAGAAGCTGTCAATTGATTTGGAGGGAAGTCGGGAGAACCAGTTCAGCGCGTCTCCTTCCAGGGTTTCGGTGAACAGTTGGCAGAAGCCGATGTCACGCTCCTCATTCGACGAGAACCGCGCCTTTGCCGCCATGATTTTGAACGTTGTGAGATGGGTCGCTGGATCTTTTGTGCCGTCGTACATCGGTAGTCTGAGCTTTTCTCTTTGCCTGATATACGTGTTTGTGATGCGCGAGGTAAAGGGAGTCCTACGAGTTTCCTCGATGATTCGGTCTATCTCGGGTGCGGATCCCTTCACGCCATGGACCTCCCCTTTTAATTCTTTTAGGGTGTCTTTGAGCTCAATCAGTTGTTTTTCGACATGGTTGCGACTTGCTCCGCGAATAGACGCTCCGTGAGTTTTCTCGTACGACATACCTCGCTCGCGGCGATAGTTGTCTCGGTGCGAGCCATTCTCACGTCGCGAATTTCGTCTGTGGTGCACGTCCCGTGTCTGGTGACTGGTATATTCTCCTCTGTCGGGTGAATACCTCTCGTCGCTTTCGTTGTTATGTCTCTGACTTTCGCTCCGTTTGAGTCTTTCAGAACCTTCCCTCCGATGTGAGCTCCGTTCGCGATCATCCTGGTCGCCCTCCTTCCGCGGGTTGCTCCTGGACTCGCTGCTGTGGCTCTGTTCATGGTGGCTTTCCTCAGATGTGCTATAGACCAGTCGTCTAGCGACTTTGTCTTTCACCTTTGAAGGCACCTCTTTCCTGGGTTTTCTCGACCGTTGTCCTGAAAGGATCTTAGCTTGCTCTGTCTGCAGTAGGTCGATTTTCTTTGAGAACGTTTTGATCAAGTCGTTCTGTGACTCGATCTTGGCCATTAGAGTGGCTAAGGTCTTGTCTTGCTCGATCTGAGCTTCTGTTTCGCTGAGTGACGGGGCATGTTTGCCGTCATCCCGAGCTTTGTTCTTGGCGGTGTTTCGCGGCTGCTTGCCGCCTTTGGCAGCCTCATCTTCGTGATCACTCTGGTCGTAATCACTTTCATCATGAATGCTTAGGTCAACCATTGGGTTTTCCGGATCGATTTCTTTCATGTTTCCCGACATCTCGTTCAGAAATTTCTCTTAGAAATCCCCACAGTCGGCGCCAATTGTAAGATCTCAACTCGTTCTATCCGAGAATAGAAAGAGTTTTAGGGTTTGTGAATTAGGGATTCTAAAAGAAGGATTAATGAACGCGGTGAGATGAAAGAAATTAGGGTTTTTAGCCGGCGTTTCCAAGTCGGAAGCCGGTGAAAGGGTGTTAAAGTCGCTGGAGAGATTTTAGGTCAAAAGTCGTTCTAAAGTCTCTCGAGCCGAAAATATTAAGAAAAGCGTGTCCTTTCATTGATTCACAAGGTCCCCTTAAATAGGGTTACAAGTCGGTTTAGAATAAAGGGAAAACAAGAGATGTCTACGAATATTTCCTAATATCCCGATTCTATCGGGATATGGAATATTTCCATATTATTGATGTCGGCGAGCCGCCTTGGCCTTCTTGATCGAACACCCTCCAAAACCCTAATGTAAGCCGGTTGCTCCAAGTCCAGTTTAACCTAAGTTTTACCGTCTTGGGCCTTTTACCGACTTTCCATTGCTGGGCCGACCTATACTCATGAATAGGCCTTTTTTAGGAAAGTGCTAATATTGACTCCAACACCTCCCCAAAAAAAGATATTCGTGGGATGGTCCTCACATCCTCAAAAACTAGGGTTTCTGTTCTTGGCTGATCTCTCTCTCTATACAAGTTGTAAGCTCCAAATGGTCTCTTTTTTAGAGATGAGACTAAATATTATTTAATGAAAGGTACCTTTTCAAAAAAAACAAATATTATGTTTATTCAAATCAATTGAGTACATGGTTTTTAGGAGAAAAAGCTACATGTGAAAAGCTTTGAGATTTCCAATTTACAATCCAACTAAAAATGAATAATATATTAAACAAGGACTAAATTTGGATTAAGCAATAACTAGTCAATCTCATCTTTTAAGCTAATTATTTAGCTACTAACCAAGATTCCAAATATATGGGTCTTAAAAAGATTTTTAGCTGTGGCATGAACCGGATCTGTATGATCTACTATTTTCTTAATTCATTTATCCGGCCATGGTATTTCCCTAGCACTCTCTGCTTTCTTCAGCGGATTCCGACTATTCTGATGACAGTGATTTTAGTTTCTGTGTCGTAGTGACAGTAAGGTTGTTAATTTGCAGCAGCTAGAGTTCCCATCTTTTTTTTAGGGGGCTAGGTCTTGCCAATTCTTCTCTCAATCTAGACCCATTAAGGTTACTTTGGGCTTCTTTTGTTTGTTTTTTGTGCATTTTTTTGTTTTTTGTTTTAGGTGTATGTTTAATTTTAATTGCCTTTCTTATAACAAAAAAAAAAAAAAAAAAAAACCTTTAAAAAAATAGCTAGAAAAAGAATTTAAAAGAAGACTACGAAAATATTTACTAATAATTCTCTTTTGTTAAATAGATAAAATAACAATTCTCTGAAACATTTTTTCTTATTTCTGATATTCTTGTATATTCATGCATTTAGGATAGTGTTCAGATCTTATTTTGATCTCTTTTTGCTCTCATCTTTGTTTCTTTGTTACTTCTTGATAACATTTAGAGTTTGTAGGCATTTAGGTTAGGATTTAGCATTCTAGAATGTTTTTGGAGTGTTTGCTTGTGTTTTGTAGGTTCATGAACATGTTTGGAGCATTTGGGAGATTTAGGATGCAAAGGAGGAGCTCAAGGATGAAAGAAGAAGTGTACAAGTCGACCAGTGAAATCACCGACGTCTCCAATCGACCAAAACGCGTCGATGGAAAATCTGAGAAATCACCGACGTCTCCAATCGACCAAAACGCGTCGATGGAAAATTCAAGAAACCATCGACGTGCTCGATCGACCAACTGACGTCGATGGAAAATGGCGAGTTTCGATCGAAAATTTCCAGAGAAATCATCGACGTGCTCCACCGACCAAACGCAGTCGATGATTTCACATCATTTTCCACCGACGTCCCGAACCGACCACACTAGGTCGATGATTTCCCTGTGAAGACCAAAATCAGACCCAGTTATTTACAATATTGCCACTACGCCCCTTTCTTGTATAAATACTCATTTTGGGGGATTAAAAACCCTAAGCTACCTAAGCATAGTCTTCTATTTTCTTATGTTTATGATTTAGGATTTGTAAACCTTTGATTTTGAGTTTTAATTAAGTACTTTGTTATCTTTTCTTAATCTCTCTTTCTATCTTTGATTTTTCATATCTCTCTTATGATTAGGGAGTAAAGTTTTTGGGTTTTGTGGATGAGGTTGATTTAGGTGGTTTATGTGATGATTAGTGATGTTTAGGACTTGAATATGAATAATCCTTCTCTAATTAGTTGATCTCTATGCTAGGTTGCAAGGAATTGTTGAATCTAGATGTTAGGCTTTTTCATGCCCGAAAGGTGTTCAATGAAATGCTTGAATAAACTTTTTAGAGGATTTTCACATCTTAGCCTAAGAGATTAGATGTCTAAGGTGATTATTGATAATGAGAACTTGTTTGCATTGCTTGTTTATCTCTTAATCACAAATGAGAATTTGATCTTGATTAGGAATTAGACAAAGGGATTAGTACCAAGAGATTGAATTAGTCTAATGATTAGTGTTCTTAGCATAAGGATTAGCTTTGCTAAAAGGTATTTGATGAATATTAATGCATGCTTGTCTTGTAATTTGCAAATGACAATTGAATGATTGATTGATTAGCATAGGAGTTATGAACATGAGAATGTGATTAGCTTAATTATGATCAATAGCCTTGTTTAGCAATGTTTGATTGATTGAAACATCATTGATTGTCTCTAGATCATCTAGTCTCCATAGCCTCATTCTAGGACCCTTCTTTTAGCTTATTTGTCTTCTCTTTTAGTGTTTTCTTTGTTCTTGCTTGCTTTGTTTGGTTTCTTGTTTTGATTTGTCTTTAGATTGTTAGTTGAAACCCTTTCTAGATTTTGCTTAGCTCTAGTAGTATCTTGTATTCTTAATTGGCTACTCTTCTTGCCTCCTTGGATTGATATCTCAAATGCTACAATGGCATGTGCATTTGGGTAATTTATTAGGAATCTAAAATTATCCCGCATCAATTTGGCGCCGTTGCCGGGGAGGTGTAGCAATAGCCATTAGGATTTAGATTCTACTTTAGACTAAGCTTTTATTTTGTTTTTGCTCATGTGGTTACTAACTTTTTTTCAAGTGTTTGTTCTTTTTTCAAGGTACAAATCACAAGGAAGAGAGCATGGCTTCAGAGATAGCTTCAATGTTGAGGGCTATGTTGGAAGCTCAAGAAAGAGAGATGGCTTGGGATCCTACAAGTCATCATGGTTTTGAAAGCATATCAACTTATCAAGGTGATCTTCCAAATGAGTACTCTTCTCATGAGTACCAATATGGATATGGTTATGGATACCAATCTTGGAACATGGAGCATGAGCATGAAGCAAATCACTCTTCTCAAATATCTTATGATGAAGAACTTCTCAACATGGCAAGGTTGGCATTGGAAGGACAATAGAGGTACAATGAGAGTTTAAGGATGGTCAACAATAATTTTGCTCATTTGCCTCAAGATGCAAGCATTGTTGAGCCAACACATGAGGAGGATGCTCAAGTCCATGATGAGTTCTTGAAAGAAGCTGAAGAGACTATCAAAGAATTCGAAATGCTTCTTGGTTGCACTGTTGGTGAAGACCTTGTGATTATGTATGAAGAAGAGGATGATGAAGAGATATTTATGGGTCATTCAACCAATAGCAATAATGAAGGAGTAAGAGAAGTTGTGAGAGATGAGGAAGAACCTTATGAAGATGGGTTGGTTATTGAGTGCAAGGAGATAAAGGAAGAGAGCACACAAGATGAGCTCTCAATCATTGAAGAGGAACCAAAGCAACCAAATCCCAAGCAAGAGCTAATTGGAGAAAATCTTATGGAGAAACAAGATGGTCCCAATGAAGAATCCTTCAAGGAGGATGAAGAAGATGGATCTCCAATGGCTCAACCCCCTCACAAGCTTCTTGGTATAGTCTCTACCACACCATTGAGCTTTCATGATCCAAGGAAGATCCCTTTTGAGGAGATAAGGATGAAAGAGTTTAGGGGGTGGTTCTACAATGAGTATGATCCCGGTGATACAAACTCATGCCACATCCCTAACCAAAAAAGAGTGAAGGTATAGTCAAGCTTAGTGACTTAAAACAAGCTCACTTGAGAGGAAATCTCATGTCTATCCTTTTGGGAGCTTTGAGGTCAATGCAAGGAAGAAGGGAAAGAGTTTTGGGTGCAAAGAGACTTCAATGCTAAATCAAAGGATGAGAAGCCTATGCAATGGTCTAAGTTTGGGGGAGCCTTGTGCCACATTCGAAGATGCCTCCACCTCCCATTCCTCCTCTCCATTTCACTCTCCAAGTAATACTCCAACTTTTGTCTTTTTGATTTTCTCTTTGGTCTCTTTCCCTTGCTTCTTTCACACAAGGGACTGTGTGATTTAAGTTTGGGGGAGGAGACTAGTTGCTAATGATGTGTTTTGTGTTCTTATCTTTCTTTCTTGCATATTGAGTCTCATTTCATGCATCTAAGGCATATAAAACCATAAAAATTTGAAAAAAATTGAAAATTTTTCACAAAAAGAAAGCATATAGTTGAGTCTAGAAGTCATTTAGGATTGTTTTCATTAAAGTTTGAGAGTTAAAGCTTGTGTTCTTTATAAAAAAAATTGTTTGAGCATGTGGTTATTGGATGCATCTTGTGAACTTGAAATTAAGGAAGAACCCTTCTTGGATCTCATGCATTATTGTTCACTTCTTGGTTGAAACATATTGTGATTTGAATCATTCCCTATCTATTATAACTCTTAATGTTGACTTGAATTATCATGTTGTGCAATGGAAGGTGAACTCATGGATACTTGATACATACTTGGACTATCTTCTCCCTTTCTACCACTCTCTTGTTAGTCCAAGTAGATTTCCCCACCTTTAACCAAGCTTTCCTTCAAGCCTAAACACTCTAGTGAGAGATGAGAGGCCTTTTTCTTGAATCAACTAGGCAAAAAGTGTTGAGTTTGGAACGACAAGGATAGGTCTTCATTGTAGAGCTAGCCTTACATTATTGGGCTATGCATAGGATAGGAAAGAAGTTTGGGAGAGTTGGGAAGAAAAGGAAAAAGGGAATGAGAAAAAGATTCAGAAAAGAAAGAGGGGATTGGAAAAGAAAAAAAGAAAAGTTTATAGCTCTATGTGTTTGTGAAAGATAAGTCTCAAGTTTTAAAGAAAGAAAAGAAGCCAAAGTTGGCTCAAGAATTAAAAGAGAAGAAAAAGAAAAGAGACTAGTGAAAAGAAAAGAGAGAGCTAAGCAAAGAAAAGGAATCCCCTAAGTGTTTAAAAAAGAAAGAAGTGATCAAAGTTGGGATAAGAAGGCAAAAATGCCTTAAGAAAAGGGTAGCTTAGGAATGGAATCTTGGGTTTAGAAAAAGAGTTAAGATCATTATAGGGATTTGGGTAGAATGAGAATTTATCCTTGTATGCATGAGTTGTTTCTTACTCTTAGCATTTTGCTATAGTTCATTCCTTTCTTGAGAGATCCTTTGTTTTTGAAACCCACACTTCATTTGAGATCACTTTTATCTCAAAACCTTAAACCCTTAGCCAAATGTTTTCATTTGATTTGCACAATCATGATCCACCATTGCTTAATGAATGTTAAAGGGAATGAGGATAGGAATTCATGCGTAGGTTGGGACTTGAACTTGATGCTTGTGTTGATGGGAATGGCTAACTCTTTTGAAGTAAAGTAAGCTTGATTGTAGCTCTTAATTGCTTGTCTTGACTTTGTTTCCACTTATGCTTAACAATTGTTTTTGAAAGCTTTGAAACCTCTCTTTCAAACTTTTCTTCCAACTTTACTTTGATAGCTTGCTTGTGGACAAGCAAGGTTTAAGTTTGGGGGAATTGATATTCTTGTATATTCATGCATTTAGGATAGTGTTCAGATCTTATTTTGATCTCTTTTTGCTCTCATCTTTGTTTCTTTGTTACTTCTTGATAACATTTAGGGGGACTTATTGGTAGATGAATTTATGTAGAATTGGTTGATTTGAAGAGTTGAGAGATTTATTAAAATTTTAAAGAGTTTTGTTAGATTTGATAAGAGTTTGTATATTTATAAAATATATCAAAAGTTTTTACTATATTGATTTTGAGAATCTAAGGGATATACATAGTATTTTGAAAATCTTGCTCTATGAGTTAATTTGTTTAAAATATATGTCCCAATAACACAAGATTTTAATAGAATCATAAAATCATTAAAAACCAAACTTTTTGAATAACAACGATTTTGTATGGATTTTCAAAATCATCAAACCAATAACAATAGATTTTAATAAGAATGTTAGAATTCATAAACCAATAACAATAGACTTTGAAAATTTTAACAATCATTTGAAATTCATCTACTTAGGCATTTAGGTTAGGATTTAGCATTCTAGAATGTTTTTGGAGTGTTTGCTTGTGTTTTGTAGGTTCATGAACATGTTTGGAGCATTTGGGAGATTTAGGATGCAAAGGAGGAGCTCAAGGATGAAAGAAGAAGTGTACAAGTCGACCAGTGAAATCACCGACGTCTCCAATCGACCAAAACGCGTCGATGGAAAATCTGAAAAATCACCGACGTCTCCAATCGACCAAAACGCGTCGATGGAAAATTCAAGAAACCATCGACGTTCTCGATCGACCAACTGACGTCGATGGAAAATGGCGAGTTTCGATCGAAAATTTCCAGAGAAATCATCGACGTGCTCCACCGACCAAACACAGTCGATGATTTCACATCATTTTCCACCGACGTCCCGAACCGACCACACTAAGTCGATGATTTCCCTGTGAAGACCAAAATCAGACCCAGTTATTTACAATATTGCCACTACGCCCCTTTTTTGTATAAATACTCATTTTGGGGGATTAAAAACCCTAAGCTACCTAAGCATAGTCTTCTATTTTCTTATGTTTATGATTTAGGATTTGTAAATCTTTGATTTTGAGTTTTAATTAAGTACTTTGTTATCTTTTCTTAATCTCTCTTTCTATCTTTGATTTTTCATATCTCTCTTAAGATTAGGGAGTAAAGTTTTTGGGTTTTGTGGATGAGGTTGATTTAGGTGGTTTATGTGATGATTAGTGATGTTTAGGACTTGAATATGAATAATCCTTCTCTAATTAGTTGATCTCTATGCTAGGTTGCAAGGAATTGTTGAATCTAGATGTTAGGCTTTTTCATGCCCGAAAGGTGTTCGATGAAATGCTTGAATAAACTTTTTAGAGGATTTTCACATCTTAGCCTAAGAGATTAGATGTCTAAGGTGATTATTGGTAATGAGAACTTGTTTGCATTGCTTGTTTATCTCTTAATCACAAATGAGAATTTGATCTTGATTAGGGATTAGACAAAGGGATTAGTACCAAGAGATTGGATTAGTCTAATGATTAGTGTTCTTAGCCTAAGGATTAGCTTTGCTAAAAGGTATTTGATGGATATTAATGCATGCTTGTCTTGTAATTTGCAAATGACAATTGAATGATTGCTTGATTAGCATAGGAGTTATGAACATGAGAATGTGATTAGCTTAATTATGATCAATAGCCTTGTTTAGCAATGTTTGATTGATTGAAACATCATTGATTGTCTCTAGATCACCTAGTCTCCATAGCCTCATCCTAGGACCCTTCTTTTAGCTTATTTGTCTTCTCTTTTAGTGTTTTCTTTGTTCTTTCTTGCTTTGTTTGGTTTCTTGTTTTGATTTGTCTTTAGATTGTTAGTTGAAACCCTTTCTAGATTTTGCTTAGCTCTAGTAGTATCTTGTATTCTTGATTGGCTACTCTTCTTGCCTCCTTGGATTGATATCTCAAATGCTACAATGGCATGTGCATTTGGGTAATTTATTAGGAATCTAAAATTATCCCGCATCAATTTCTGGTTGTAAAATATCAATCGCTAAAATAAAAAGAGGAGTCTCAGCACCACGAAAATGAGTATATATTTATTTATTTTTTATATTTCGGGTACCCGAACCCGATCCGAACCTGAATGAAACCGAACCTGAACTAAAATTATAAACTACTCGAACGGTTTTTATATCTCTGAACCAAAAAACCCGAACCGGACTCGAATTGATACCCGAACGTCCACACCTAGTTTTAGATGGTATTGTAGGAGATTTAAAAATAAAATCACAATAACTTTCATAAAAATCACTCAAAACCATCAAAAATCATTTAAAATCCTGATTAAAATTAAATAACTCTAAATCTCTTAAAATATATAGTTCAATACACCTCCCAAAAGTTATTTGTGAAAAGTTTTGAGACTTTTCAATTTATAATCCATCTAAAAGGAATCAAATATATTAAACAAGGATAAAATTTTGAGTAATGTGAAATTAAATTATAAATGGACCTTTCACTAAATTTTATGTTATTTCTTTTTAAAGCTTTTCCTTTTGTATAAGTTCTAAAATTTTCATATCAACATTCCAACAATAAAAATGTTAATATGATTGATCAAATAACATAAAATCTAATTGAGGTTAAGAATCTGTCGGTCATTAATCTTCATTAGTACTTAAAAAATAGTTTCCTTTTCACAAGTTTTGAAGATTCGATACAATCCAAAACAAAAGTTATTTACCCCATTTTAAAGATTTATATCCTATATATTTCTATGATTCTATCTTATATATAATGTTTTAAGGGGGTTCTCTCTAGCTGACACATCAGCTCTCCTTAATTGGTCAATTTTATCAAAATTATCTAAATCATCATTTAATTAAAACAAATATACTATTTAATATAATATTATTTAATTTAAATATAATTAATTAAAATTATTGAAACATAAATTATAAAATTTAATTTAATTTATAATATCATAAATATATAAATATTATAAATTTAAATTTTAAATACATCTTCCATAATTCTAAATAATAGATAAATAAAGATAAATAAATCTCAATAAAAATGAAATATCAAATTATAAGATTAAAAGTAAAAATAGCATTATTAAAAAATTAAAATAATTGAAAACTATTAAAAAAAACATAAAAATTATAAATGATGGGAATAATTATTATTAAGAATAATAAGAAAATATTATAAAAATAAGATACAATGTTAATAAAAATTATACAAAATATAAGAACATAAGAAATAAAATAAAATCAATGATATCTATATATATATATATATTGAAGAAATCTAAAATGATAACTTAAAATTTTTTAAATATATAAATAAGTATTATTAAAAATAGAATAAATTGTTTTAAAATGAGAAAAATGATAATAAAAAAAGAAATTATATAAAATATAATAACATAGAAAAGAAAATAAAATTAATTAAATATATATAAAAATTAATAACAATCCCTAAAATAAAAAGAGGAGTCTCAGCACAGCACCCCCACCATAATGAGTATAAGTAATACCCAAGATGGATCAAGGATATACGTCTTACCAACAAAAGAGAGGTTTAGTTCCCAAACAAAAAATCAGAACAATATGAACAATCTCTTCATCACCTGTCTGATTCTTCTTAGTCTATGCATCGGAAATACAATGGGAAACAGAAAAATCGTGGTAGTGAACGAACTGGACAAGAAAGTCCTCGGTGTGCGTTGTAAATCCAAGGACGACAACCTTGGCGACCTTCAATTACAAGTTGGCCAAAGCAAGGAATATGAATTCTACGATAACTTTTGGTTCAGGACGCTTTTCTGGTGTAATATGTGGAAAGGACCTGACTTCAAGATTCACCAAGTGTTTGATGCATACAAATCTGATTGGAAAGGAAATTATGGAACAACGAACTTTTGGATTGCAAGAGAGGATGGGATATACTTTAGAAAAGACCCATTTGGTCAACCTCCCGTGAAAAGATATGATTGGGATCTTACGGCACTTCAATCAAGAAGAGAAGATGGCTATTAGCCGTGCCTAGTGCCTAAAACGCCTAATCGGAAGCCTAGATTGTAACTAGGCGGCCTAAGCGTTTATAAAATTAAACAATATATTGAATATATACAACAAATATATAAAATATGATGATTTATAAATAATAAAATTCATTTTAATTTATTATTATAAGATTTTATAATATAATATACGAATTATCACAATTTATAAATAATAATAATTATATTAATCTATTATTATAATATTATAATTTTTTATGCGGACTAAAAGCTAATCGGGACGGTTCATGGGAGCCTAGCGCCTAGACGAAGCTTAAGCAGCCGCCTAGAACGCTTTTTAGAACACTGGCTATTAGGACGGAAACTTGTGGGACAAGTTAAGTCTTATTTACAGGCGGCGGTGGTTAGAGATCATTGATAGCTTTCTTGATCTCAAAGATGCAGGTTAAGTTGGATGTGTTTCCATGCACACCTTTGAAATTTTTCCAAAGATCCTTTGGAATCTCCCAATATGAGTAGGCTTTCAATATGGTTGGATCTAGTTATGAATGGAGAAGGCAAAGAACTGCTTGTTGGTCTTCTTCCCATTTCTCTTCTTCTTCTTTAAGGGATTCTTCTCTCTCCTCCTCAGCTAAAGGGTCTTTGCCTTTGCTCTTGAGGGATTTCTTTGGGTACTCCCTTGAGATGATATGCTTCCAAAGTCTTCTTGCTGGACGTTTTTAAGAAATAGTGAGAAATTGAGAATTTTGAAAAAATTTGAAAGATGAACAAGAGAGAATCAGAGAGAATAGTAGAATCAAGATCTTTGCACTGATACCATGAAAGATTTTAAGAGAATAATGCGGAATGATAAAAAGAATGGAGCTAGAATAGAGAACATATAAGTCTCCAAGAGTGTATATTTGAAATTAGTCAAGATAGATTCTTTTATAGAGTTACAAACTGAAGTAATTAGGTCTACAAATTGAAAAATAGCCGTTGGAGAAAATGTGGCCGTTGGAGAGGAGAGAGAGTCTAATTAAGTTAACTCCAGACTAGGGATGCTAAAACGGGCGGGCTCGGCCCGTTTAGGCCCGGCCCGTTTAGATCCGTACCCGTTTAGGTCCGTATCCGATTAGGCCCGTTTATATTTTAAATTTGTTTAGGCCCGTCCGTTTAGACCCGTTAAGTTAATACATACCTGCTTAAGCTCGTTTAAGCACGTTTATAAATATATATTTTTATTTAGAAAAACGAAAAAATACAAAAATATATTTTTATATTATAATTTGAATATTTATCAATATTCAACATCATATTAATGAAATATTGTTAGTTGAGTATTTTATCATTGATATATAATTCATATATCGTAATAATTAATACTTTGTCCTCTAAAAAAAAAATATTGTCAATTACTTTTATATCCTATTAGCATGGATGATAATTTATTATATGATATTTAATTACTTCAATACTATTTTTTGTACATTTAGAAGAAAAAATTAAACTAAACAAATGGGTTGATATATATCATTTATATTTTTATTGCAATTTTAGTTTTAGATTGAATATAAAATATAATTTTATTTTTATACTAAAACTTAAATCTTTACTTTTAAAAATATTTTATATATTTAAAAATAAAAGCTATAATAAAATAAATGGGTTAATGTTTATCATTTATATTTTTATTGAAATTCTTTAACTTTAGATGGAATATAAAATATAGAATAAATATTTTTATTTCTAACATTAAAATTTTAATTTTTACTTTATAAAATTATTTTCTTTATTTTCTAATTTTTTGAAATTTTTTTATTTTTAGAATTTTTTATAATTTATAGTAGTTTTTATGATATATTTTTAACTATTAAAATTTTTTTATTAAAAAAAAGCTAAACAAATACCCGTTTAAAATCACAAAAATCCAATTAATAAATAGGTTTAAACGGATAGGTCAGTTTAGATCCGTTAACTTAGTCGGATCTAAACGAGTTCATTTTTATACTCTAGGCCAGACTTCATATTTCTTGTCTAGACTTCATATTTCTTTTGCAGACTTCGTTAGTCCACTCTAGACTTGAGTTTGTACTCTAAACTTCTCCAGACTTCACTTCTCCAGACTCCCGACTTCAGTCGTACGCATCTTCCTAGTTACTACAATACAAAACTCGCCGAGAACACACACACAGATTCCGACATGATGATTCAACGATTGTGAGTTTAATATCGTTGTCCCTTGTTCGGGCTTGGTTTCGTGTGTCATTGAGAAAGGAATGGCGTCTTTTGTTGAAGTATGTATATCCACTAGGAAAACCCTAATTCTCCCCTCATTCGAGCCTACGTCTCTCGTCCGTGATGCCAAAACCAAACCACTGTTTCGTTCCCGCCTTGGTCGGATTTATTATAAACGGCGTTTCCTCACGGCTATGGCTCAAATTGAATATAACCAGCTTGGTGATGACAACTCAGAGGCAATCATAATAGATTTAGCTGCTCCTGCGCTTAACACTGGTAAGCTCTCAAGTCTCAAACATAAAGCTCCTGGCTTTCTCCTCCTTTATATGTCATTTTGATTGTGTCTTTAATTATAGGAATTGGAAGAACATGGCCAATTCTTCTTGGTGGTCAAGCTCAGTGGTCAGTTAGACTTGTGGCAACGTTGATTTCATTCTGCGGTCTAATTGCGACAGACACATTTGCTTTTCTCGGTGGCAAGGTAAACTTTTCAACTAGTTAAACCGCATTGGAGCTGAATTTAACTATAGAAAAGTTGCAAGCTTTTGGTAGGACACCTCTTACTAGTATTAGTCCTAAAAAGACATGGGAAGGGACTATTGCAGGACTTGTTGGTTGTATAGTCATTACCATTCTACTCTCTAAATCTATGTGTTGGCCTCAATCTATGTTCATCAAAACATCCCTTAGACTTTATGGAGTTTGATGATGATCTACCATAGCTTCAAGTTAACTTACAAGCGGTTCCACGGTGGTAACCCCGCAGTATGAGAGATGCAGAAGAAAGCAGAGCCTCGGTCATTACCTGGTTGAGACCGGTACGTTGCTTCTTGGTTCGATGCAATCACGGGTTTGTGTTTGGTATATGTTTGACAGTTGGGTTGCCCCCAAAGGGCAGGCTTTATGGGTGTATAATTTGGTATTCATACGAATTTTATTACTCCAACTATTTTATATAAATTCTTAAGAACTCCTTTTATATACTAGTTGGTATTCACCGCGGGGGTGCGGATGTTGTATTGTCTTTTTTTAACTTGTTTTTTTACCATGTTGTACTTATGTCTGTTACACGGCCTTTTAAAAAAATTGAATTCATTGTAAATGTTATTTAGACCATTCATTGTATTTGCTAACCTTCTCTTTTTTTGTCTTGGCAATGGCTCTTTTTGCATTCATTCTTTTGTATCAAGTATCAACTCTCGTTCCCTTCTACTTTGTTCATAGATTTTTTTTTTTTTTCTCCTCTGGGCCGTATGTGGCCAGTGATAAACGTAAAATGTTGTGCCATTGTTTTTTGCATACAAAATTTGACCGATGAGTCCTTGTAGACCAGATAGCATCTTTGTGTTGATAACTATTTTCCCAATGCAAATTCAATCACGCGTCATTGTTTTGTGTCCTTTTTTCCTGAAAATCATTGTTTTGTGATGATAACTTGATATAACCACTTTCAAATATTTGTAAATCAAACTTGTATGGGCAAACGCAGGCCTTTCTCCCAATGACTGCTTACTGCTGCACTTTACGTGGCCCATCTTGATCCATCTCCAGCAACCTGAAGTAATAGTATAAATTTAATCAATTCGTTAGACGCTTCTTTTATATTTTATATTTTGGTCTTGTATGTATATTTGTTCTTTTCTTAACTCTGTTACATCAAAAATCAAGACGAAAAGAGTTTCAAAAGTTACAACGCCATATAAACCAAATCCAAACAGAGCGAGTATAAGAGAAATCTCAAAAGAGCAATCACAAGAAATCAGACAGAGCAAGCACAAGAAAATCAAAAAGAAGACACCAACAGATATCAAAGTCATAAGACATAAGAACCTGGTAATATATTCGTATGAGGAGAGCTGAGAAGTATCTAAAGGCAGCTCAGCTTCTTTCTTTAATACGCAGTGAAGCCATGTCGGTCCATTTATGCTTATCATTTTCTGCCAATGCATGAAACCTTGTTAGCAATATTTTCATTTTCAACATGAGCTTCTTTTTTTCTTTTAATTACCCCACTCGTTTTGTGAAACTACATAATTACGTATGTTACCAAACTATTCCCTTCAGAGCGGTCTGTTTTCCTTTTGTCCGTAACCGGATTCTTTTGTCTATCTCTATTTTTTATTAATTTTAATTAGTTGTACTGTGTACCTATTACAGTTGGGAGATCTCTAAAGAGCAACATCTTTGAACTGTCTCATTTGTTGAACTGCTGCAAGTGTGGCTCTGGCGTTGTTGAGAGCATTGTTGCTTCCGAGCTGTTTCCCCAAAGTGTTCACAATTCCTGTCATCTCTAGCACGATCCTAACCACTCCTCCGGCAATCACACCAGTACCTGGTGAAGCCGGTCTATGCATCACCTTGGCTGCTACGTAATCTCCCTATGGTCTATTAACCAAAAAAACAAAAAAAAACAAAGAAACTCTATAATACATACACACAAAAAAATCCATCCCCAAGAGTCCAAAATTCTGAGTAACACTAACCATAACAACTATGCTTATAAACCAATCAAACTATCTCATTCAACACAACCATGGGTACTTGGCTATTTTTATCAACCAAAACCCTTCTTCTGAAGCAACAGGGCACAAAACAAACATTTGTGGGAAGGTAAGGTACTTAGACCATTTCCAACCACACTCCATTTCTTACTCCAAACTCCATTTTGCAGTAATTTTGCTCCAACCCTACTCCATTTTCAACTGCAAAATGGAGTAAAAAATGAGATTACTCCAAATATGGAGTAATCTCATTTTTGTTTGTTCATGACTTCATTTTTCACTCCAAAATAGAGTAGGGTTGGAGCAAAACACAACTCCATTTTGGAGTTACTCCATTTTAGAGTAAAAAATGGAGTTTTACATTGGATATGCCCTTAGTCATGGGAACCTGAAAGGTGTTTCGTCTCCCATCATTGGCTTATTTCTGAACAGCAGCTACAACTTCCTTAGCCTTAGCACAACCAACTCCTACATTCCCTTGTTTGTCTTCAGTGACAACAGTGGCTCTGGATTTCAACTTCTTGCCTCCTTTAACAACCTTTTGGCAGATCGTTTGAGATGAAGACGTCGAAAGTCACATATGAAGCGGATGCCGGAATAGCTATGGCGTCGTGTGTAGTTATGACTGAAATCGCTGGAGAGGGGGGAATTGGCGGCAAACGATTCTTGTTTATAACCATAGTTTGCTATAAATGTCTTTTTGATCTGGTCATCAAATAGATTTTTCTTTCAGTCAATTGATTTGCAAATCTTAAGATCCTTCATAAAAAGAAGTTTATTCATATAGTTAATAGATAACAAGTTTTGTATAAAATGTAGAAAATGCCAAGAAACTTGTGCCTGAATGATTTGTTCCGTATTGTTTAAAACATGAGATTGTGGGTGGAAGCATGATAATTAACCTTTCTATAAAGTTTAGCCAACCAAACCAATACACCTTCTCTTTTTCTTTCTTTAATAATAAACATAATAAAAATAAAACATTTGATTCCCAGAATAAAAGTTTAAGATATATAAAAAAAAATCAAAAAATAAATGATAGTAAGAGAGAAAAGAGGTCTGGACATATAAGGGTGATTCTCAGCCACCAAGAAGAGCAAAGCTTATGATTAAAAATTAAGAAAGGAAGAGATAAGATTAGATGCTCTTTCTTTATAACCTCAACCTCATTCCATTGGTCCCCCTGCTTTGACCTTTACTTATCACTTTTAACTAATATTAACCACGTTTTTCTCTCCTAAACCAAACTTGCAATCTAAAAAATTCACAAAAGTGTGGTGTTATTGAAACTACTCCTATCAATTTTTGATGTGCTGCTTGATATTTTTATATGGTTATAATGTCATGTTTTAGTTTTATTAGAACCCCTATAATATTCATGGTAATGCAATTCAAACTAACGAGATTGGCTCAAGTGGTTCTTGTGGTTTTCGGGATATATGATATGCAATATAAATCATATGATATTCTATTAATATACAACTCAAGACCCCAAAAATATAAAAATTAGACTATTTCACATTGATTAGATGAAAGAAAAAACATATTCTTTATTTTCACATTCAAAAGACTCTAATTTTGTGCCGGTTATTTTTGCAAAAAGAAAAACAAGGATACGTAATACTAAGGGCCTGATTGGAAAGACTCGTAGTAGAACATTAACAGTAAGTAGCATAAGCAGTATGTTGCTGAAGCTGTATACTCTAATTAATATAAATTTTTAGTGATTGGTAGAGCTGTTAGTGGTTAAATATGAAATTATAAAATATTTAATTATATTTAACTATAATTATTCTAAAGTGTTATATATGTATATATTATATTTAGAACATAAGTTTTTGTTTTTGTTTTTCATGTATTTAAATTATTTATCAAATTATTATATGTACATATTATATTTAAAACATAAGTTTTTCATTTTTATATATTTAAATTATATTATTAAATTATTATATATATATACATATATATATTATATTTAGAAAATAAGTGTTTTATTTTTCATATAGTTAAATTATATTTAAGTTATAATCGTGCCTATAAGAATGAGCTCTCCGCCGGAGAACCCATGGTTCCCAAAAGTGTCAGCTTCCGCCTTGTGCTCCTCGCTTCCCACTGCTGGTGTTAAGCCTCTCCTGCCCCCTCCCTTACCCCCTGACCCTCCTGACCCTTCCTCCTCTTTGTCTCTAGCCCTCTTCCCACCATTATCCCCAGTTTCTTCTCCTAGCACTGTACAGTCACTACAAACTGCTTCTGGTGTGAAGCCTGTAGTTCCTGTAGCCTTGTCTAGCCATTTCCCTGGTAACCTTACTGTTGCAGATGCTGTAATGGCAGAAGCTTCTGAAGTCACTGTAGCAGATCCCCAAATGTCTGCAACTGGTACTGTTCAAATTCCTAAAAAGATTTTACCTGTTTTGGAAAACTTAAAGTTGGTGGCTCCAAAAGGATCATCTCCCTTGTTGACTAACAAAGCTGCAAGCATTCAAACTCATGAGCAGAGTGGAAAATCCTCAAGCCACGACCCTCATCATCATGTATCATCTTCCGGTGATAAGGGTATTCCTATTCAGCCACAAAACAACCAAACTTGCCCTAATCCCCATCCTGCAGCTTCACCACAGCTTAACCATCCCCCTACCTTTGTCGAGAGAATCAGAGCCTCTGAAAACAAAAAACTTCAAAGACTTGCGCCGGTTACAATTACAGAATCAGGTAGACCTCGTGTCTTGATCCCGGATGAGGTGTTTTCCAAAGGTGCTGAGTTACATAAAGACTTCATAACTTGCTACTTCCATGGTCGGCCTCCGCCCTACAAGCAAATTCATAGTGTACTTAGCCATATGTGGGGCAAAGGAAAGAGGATTGAAATCCATAACAATCCTATTTCAAGATCTATGATTGTAAGAGTTCCAAATGAGTATATTCGTCAAAAGATTTTGGAGAAAGGAGTCTGGTACGTTGGTGACTGCATGTTTCATGCTGTCCAGTGGTCATCAGACCCTAATTCATCGCCTGATATCCCTACCACTATCCAGTTATGGGGCCATTTTCAAGGAATTCCTCTAGATCTTCGTCATAGTCAAGGTTTAAGCCTCATTGGAGGTTTAGTTGGAGAGCCTGTGGAAACAGATGAGTATACTATCAACCTTGTGAGCCTTACTACATCCCATATTAAAGTGGAGGTTGAACTTTCAAAAGAGTTACCTAGAGTGGTTGAGTTTCAGAGACAAAGTGGTCTCGTTGTTGAAGTTGGAGTAGACTATCCTTGGCTCCCTCCTACATGCTCTTTCTGCAAGGAACTTGGCCATATTGCGAAAAACTGCTTGTTACTACCTCCTCCTACAACACAAAACCATCATGCGGTTCCTAATGAGCAAACAAAAGGGAAAGCAAAGGCAGGTTCAACTTCTGATTCTCTTAAAAGGAATGCTAAGGTTACATCTAATCCTGAAGCTGAAGCATCAAGGTCAAAGGAATGTCCTCCTTTAAACTCAGTGGCTAATGATAAGGATGTTCTGAAAGGTAGCAAGTCTGGCCCTGGAAAAGCTACCACTCCCAATGCTAGTACTACATCTTCTGACCCCTCTTCGTCTTTGGCTATTCTTGCCCAGCATACTAAACCTCAGACCTGAATCCTCCCTGAATATTTTCGCCAGCCTTTTTTGGAATCCTCCTCTGCCCTTAATGCTTCCAATGCCACCAATCCAATTACAATCCTATCTTCTTCTTTTGCCACACCACCTGAAACACAGAGGAAAAAAGCTTAAAAAGATCTCGTTCCAGTCCCACTCTTCTAAACCATGTGGACCCTTTTCCTTTAAACCCCTTATCAATCTCCTTTGGTGCCTTAGCAGAAATTCCAAATTCCACTGCTAAAAAATTTCCTTTTACTTCTTCACTTTCAAGTTTTTTGGATACTCCCTCTCTTGGGATATCCCCTAATCCCTCTCTATGAATATAAAAACTTTTTTTGGAATATCCGGGGACTTAATGAACCGGATAAGCATAACCCATTTTGTAATTGGTTGACTAGCCATCAACCTCTTTTTGGTGCAATTCTTGAAACCCACATAAAGGATCATTCACTAAACCAACTTATGCAAGATCTTTGTAAAGATTGGAAGTTTACCTCAAACCATTTGTCTGATCATGATGGTCGAGTTATAGTTCTTTGGAAAGACCCTGTGTCTCTGACGGTTCTAAACCAGACCTCCCAGTCAATCACTTGTGAAATCAAAATCCCCTCATTCCCTAAGTTCTTCTACACTGCTATATATGCTTCGAACCATAGCGGTGAAAGGACTTCTCTGTGGATTGACTTGTTGAATATCCACGCAACTTACTCCCTGGACACCCAGCCCTGGATCTTGGGGGGTGATTTTAATGAAATAATTCACCCGGCTGAGCACTCTGATCCTGCAGTAAACACTCTCTCCTCCCAAATGGTTGATTTCAGAGACTGTCTCTCGCAGCTTGGGTGTTTTGATCTTCGGTTCCAGGGCCCTTTCTTCACTTGGACCAACTGTCGTCCCTCTGCTCCTGTTGCAAAAAAATTGGATAGAGTTCTAGTCAATAACCAATGGATCAACTGCTTCCCAAACAGTTCAGTCTTCTTCCTTCCTCCCCTACCCTCAGACCATTGTCCCAGTTTAGTTGACCTAGCCCTTCCCCTACCTAAAGCCGGTTCCCGCCCCTTTAAATTCTTCAATTACTTATCCAACCACCCGAGGTTCAACCTAGTGGTGGCTGAAGCTTGGGCACTAGCCGGAAGCTATGCTGTGAACTTGAGGGATCTTTGCTTTAAGCAACGGCAAATTAAGAGAGCTCTAAAACACTTAAATAGAGAGAATTTTTCCAATATTCAAGAGAGAGTGAGAGAGACTAACTGTTTGCTTCATGTTGCGCAGGTTGAGGCTCTAACCAACCCATCTCCTGCTACTTTTCAGGAGGAACGAAACCTACATGAGAAATGGTCATTCTTAAGAGATATCGAGGAAAGATACTTCAAACAAAAATCCCGCATAAACTGGCTGAAGGTGGGAGATCAGTGTACTGCTTTCTTCTTCAGAGTGGCTATGGCGAGGCAGAGTTTCAACGCCATAAGATCATTTACTCTTCTCTCGGGTTTGATCATCACGGATCCTATGGACATGAGCAGCCTTGCGGTCAACCATTTTAAATCTATTTTGGGTCCTTCAAACTACTCTGGAGCTGTTACTTTTTCTTCGGTAGAATGGTTCCAGTCGACAGTCTCGTTCAGATATGATCCATCTACTCAGCAGGATTTGATCTCAATGCCTTCAGGGGAGGAAATAACTAAATGTTTGCTCAGACTTAATCCAAACAAATCGCCTGGTCCGGATGGCCTTACTTCGGGCTTCTACAAGCAAGCTTGGCCAATACTAGGTGAGGAAGTAGTTGGCTGCATCTCTCGGTTCTTTGTTACAGCTTTTCTCCCTGCCTCTACAAATGCTACAATCCTAACGCTTGTGCCAAAGAAACCGGGAGCTTCTATGATCTCTGAATTCAGACCAATATCCTGCCTTAACACCATCTACAAGGTTATTTCTCGCCTTCTGGTGAAGCGCTTAAAACCTTTGCTGCCTCACTTAATTCTACCCAACCAATCTGCATTCATAGAAGACAGACTTATGATAGAGAACACGATCCTTGCTTCAAACCTGGTCAATGGTTATCATAAAAATAGGGGACCAAAAAGGATGACTATAAAAGTAGACATTGCGAAAGCATTTGATACTTTAGATTGGAACTTCCTTTTAAACTGTCTTAATGGTCTAGGTCTCCCGACTATCTTCATTGACTGGATAAGGGCATGTATCTGTTCATCCAACTTCACTGTCGGCTATAACGGTTCAGTGCATGGTTACTTCAAGGGAACAAGAGGTTTAAGGCAAGGGGACCCTCTCTCCCCTTACCTATTTGTTATAGCCATGAATTGTCTATCCGGAATGCTAAACAAGGCAGCTATGGAAGGGAAAATAGGCTACCACCATCAGTGCAAGAAATCTAGACTTACTCACTTAAGTTTTGCTGACGACCTTCTCATATTTACTGATGGCTCTCTCAGGTCAATACAAAATGTACTTCAAGTGCTCAGAGACTTTGAAAATCGCTCTGGCCTTTCTGTCAGCTTCTCAAAAACTTCCTTCTTCTCAGCCGGTTTGACCCCTTATGAACTAAATCTGATCAGATTTTCCACAGGCATGAGATGACAGAAGGTTGTTTGCCGGTCAGATATCTAGGGGTACCGCTTTGTACTAAAAAGCTAAACATGAATGACTGCTCGCCACTTATCCAGCAGATAAAGGAGAGACTAAGCTCATGGAGTGTGAAAGCCCTATCATTTGCGGGGAGATTACAGTTGCTTCAATCAGTTATTTCGGGTATAACCAATTTTTGGTGTTCATCTTTCATACTACCTAAAGCGTGCATCAGGAAAATCAATTCCCTCTGTGGATCTTTTCTGTGGCATGGGCAAACAGAGGGATCCCATTCAGCAAAAGTGGCGTGGTCGGAAGTGACTAAACCTAAAGAGGAAGGGGGTCTGGGTTTGAAGGACCTTCTGATTTGGAATAGAGCTTGCTCCATAAAACTAATCTGGCTCCTTTTCTTTAGGTCAGGATCAATATGGGTGGCATGGTTCAGGCAGGAAGTTCTAAAGGGTCCTATCAATTCATTCTGGACCATAAAGATAAACTCAAGTTTCCCTTGGCTTGTAAACAAGTTGCTGAAAATAAGAGGAGAGGTGTTTACCTGGATCAAATTACGGCTGGAGAATGGAAGGAGCTGTCTCTTCTGGTCGGATAACTGGACACCATATGGAGTTCTAACCACTTATCTGCAAAGTGCAGGAGGATCACTTCTGGGGATTAGAAGAAACTCGATTGTTGCGGACATATACAATCAGGGACATTGGCGCCTACCTGCTGCAAGATCAGACAATCAACTTACTCTTCAGGTATATTTAACTACTATCAGCCTTACTGATCAGGAGGACTATTATGAATGGGAAGTTGATGGAATTATATACTCTCGCTACTCTACTGGACTGGTTTACCAAAAACTAAGGGATGAGGGTACGGTTCTGCCGTGGACCAAATTGATCTGGATAAAAGGCGGAATTCCGAAGCATAAATTTATTACCTGGTTATTTGCTCTTAATCGATGTCCCACAAGGGATAGACTGATCTCATGGGGTCTTCAATCTCCATCTAATTGCCTCCTGTGTAACGGGGCTGACGAATCACGTGATCACCTGCTCTTCGAGTGTTCATACAGCTGGAGCCTTTGGGCCACGGCAGCTCTGAGATGTGGTATAGTCCCTGCAAGGACCTGGGAATCTCAGCTTCTCAATTTCCAGGCACTCAATCCAACAAGGCAGAGAAATCGACTAACCTTACTAGTTTGGCAAGCGGTAATTCATCTACTATGGTCGGAGCGGAATAATCGTCTACACCGCTCCAACTTCCGATCAATCGATTCGCTGATGACCCAACTCGATCGCACAATTAGGAACAAACTGAGTTCGTACAGAGACCAAAATCCATCACTGTCATCTTCCATGCTAGGGCTCTGGTTCTCCTCCACTTCAGTATCGAACCAATCTCCAGTTACTCCTTTCTTGCTGAATGGTTCTGATCGTGTTTGAACTTCTTCAGGTCAAGTATTTTCTGATCAACCACTATCTCTGACGTGGAAGACAAAGTTCTTATTTCTCTACTTTGGTTTACTTATGATCCTTTGTCACTGGGTTTGTTAGTATTGCATTTGTAATTGGGCCCAGCCCATAGGGTACTTACCCACTAGCCTTGGCTAGGCTTGTTAAACTTTTGGGTCTTATGCTTAAATAGTAAAACCTTGTTACAAAAAAAAAAAAAAATTATATTTATTAAATTATTATATGTATATATATTCTATTTTCATATATTTTAAAAAAAACAATAGATGAAATAAAATAATAATAATAATAATTTTAAATATATGCATATATTTTATGTTAATTAACAAAATTAATTAATTATATGATTTTTCAAAAAAAATATTTAATATTTTAGAGGTTAATGCTGTGAAAATGCTCCATTTGAGAGCATAAAGAGCATAAGCATTTGAAAGCATTTGCATCTTCTAAATGCTCTTCTACATGCTTTTTAAATAAAACATGATTGGTTAATAAAAAGCATAATGCTCTTCCTAATCCTCTCCCAATCAAATCCTAACTTATATGCCAGATAACTTACGACGAATCAAATCCGTATAACTTTCCAAATGGTAATTTGATCCGAATAACAATGATTTAGTATATATATTTATTGTTGACAAAAAAACTATAACATGTATATGTAGTTCCATTGATTCATATTGCATTCTTATAGCTCTTGTTATTATTCTTCACTATATAATCGAATAATTCTTAGGTCAAAAACATTCTAGATCAGTCTTCAATTTGTTTCGTTCCAGCCGTCAATGGAACTAACCGGGTTGCTCCATAATTTGTCAATTTAAGTCATACAATGAAGGCATGGAAATGCATCAAATGCACGAGTATATTTAAATATGGTAATTGCAATGAAATGAAAATAGAGTAAGGTAAAAGTATATGTATAATTATACATATATAGAGTTATCAAAAATATCCTTCCTACAAATATATATAATATTTAATTTATGTATATATACTTTACAAAAGAGAATATACGAATATATGGTAGGACATATGTAATAGGGAAGGTAGTCTCAAGTACTATTAGTTCGGTTAAGTTAAAGTTACATTTTATTTTTTTGTCAACAGTCTACTAGTTACATTACATTACGTTACAGCCCTAAAATATACTTCTTCCATTTTCAGTTTATACAGTAATTATTATAAATTTTCCAAATTTGTGGTTTTCTGATTTTTTATATTGTGAATAAACGTTTAAACGTTTTTATATTCTTTTTTTGTAAAAAATGTTTTAATATTACTAAAAATACAGAGATCAGAAACAAAGGACCAACAGGCATTAATTTTACAGTTGTTAATGTCCGAAATCACGCATATTAATTTATATAATCTTCCAATAGGATATATATATATATATATTTATCCACTTATCGTCCTTATCGTCCTTATCGTCTTTCTTCGAGTTACATTTTAAGTAAATAAAAACCTTATCCCTTCTTTTTCTCTCTCTTCTGCCATGGCGATTCCTTCTATTCTCTGAGTCTGTGATTTGAGGATCGAACCAAGAAATCGATGAGACAGAAACCCAGAAGCGAAGATTTTCAGACAAAACCGGTAATAAACTCCTGATTTTGTGAATACGGTGATGGCGGGAGGAGGGCCTACGTTCTCGATCGAGGTCTCTGAATACGGAAGTCATCTACCGGCGACGGAGAGGGCTTCCTCCTCCTCCTCTTCTGGTGATACGGTGAACGAAGAGGGAAGCGGTTTGAGTCGTCTCGGAAGCGGAGTCTGGTCAGGACGTACGGCGGATTACTCATCGGATAGTTCATCATCGATCGGAACTCCGGGAGACAGCGAGGAAGAAGAAGAAGAAAGCGAAGATGAAAACGACGACGTTTCATCTAAAGAATTAGGGCTTCGAGGATTGGCTTCAATGAGCTCTCTTGAAGATTCTCTCCCCAGCAAGTAAGTTTCCATTTTTATTTCATTGAAACTAAAAATGGCATCTTAGGGTTCTTGATTTCTTGATTTTAGGAGAGGGTTATCGAATCATTACAAAGGTAAATCAAAATCGTTTGGGAATTTAGGAGAGATCGGTAGTGTAAAAGAAGTACCAAAGCAAGAAAATCCATTGAATAAGAGAAGAAGGTTACAGATCTGCAACAAGCTAGCAAGAAAGTCTTTCTATTCATGGCAGAACCCTAAGTCTATGCCTCTGTTACCTGTAAACGAAGATGAAGATGATGAGGAGGAAGATGATGAAGATCTGAAATCTGGGTTTGATGAGAATAAATCAACATCTAGCGATGAAGAGAAAGGAGTGAGAAGAGTTGTTGCAAGGAAACCATCGTTCAAGAACAGAGCATTCAAGTCTAGGAGTTGTTTTGCTCTATCAGATCTGCAGGAAGAAGATGATGATCAATAATGCAATCATGATTTTTTCTTTGTTCATAGTTTTTCTTTTTGCAATCTAAAAATATAATTAATGTTTTCGTTTTTTTTTAATTCGGGAAATTAATTATATATTATGTCGACTGGAGAAAAGTAATGAACTACGTTAGTGTTTGTTCCTTTCTTTCTGCTTATCTGTTTCTTGTCCTTTTTTTTCATCTCCACATTATCGATTCTTCATATTTATATTTATTTTTATTTTGAAAGGACAAGTCAATATTTTGTGGATATTTTCTAGGAAAGTGAGTATGTATGTGAAGTGAATTCCTATGTGATAAATAAATGCAAAAAATAAAAAGATCTTACATCGCTGTAGATGGGTCGCTAGAGAAATAGGTTCTGAAGCGTTTGTTTCTTGTCTTCAGCTAAAGATCGGAAGGTTGGGTTTAGATTATCCATACGAGTGTACGACTCCTTTTTATGTTTTAGATGTTATGGATATTCGTTTGGTTATTAGTTATTACCAAAACAATGATCTTAGCCTTGTCTTTCTGCCGGTTGATATTAATTTTAGATGTTTTTTCTTGCTGCATAATGTAGAATGATTTGTTGACCAAAAAAAAAAAATTGTAAAATGATTCAATTGTTCAAATCGATGGCTTAAAATAGACATAAAAAATGTGTGACAGACAGTTGAACACGAATACTTTTAAATAACTTATCCGACAAATTTTTATAAATTTTAAATTGGATAATCTTGTAAAACTTTATGTTCATTGTAAATCTTGGTTTTCATATTTAGAGTTTTTGGCCATATTTTTTTGGGCTTTTGTTTCTGAAAAATATGTATTTCGTCTACTTATGATTTTAACCATGTATTTCAATTTGGTGAATAATATTTTAGATGAGAAAATAAGATCTCATATAAGGTGAAACTATATAAAAATACCTAAAATTTAAAACCACAAAATAAAATAAAATGATAAAAATGGAACCAAATGACAACTATGTTTTAGTGCGGTTAATAGATAGGCAGATTATATGAAGTAGTTTTTTAAAGTATTTAAAGATTATGTATTAATAATATGTAAATATTTTAAAAGAAACAAAATCTATATAAAATTTTGTTTAAGTATTATTTGATTTTTTGGTTTCCAAATTTTTGGGGATCTTTAAAGGAGCTTAGAAACATAAAAAAAAACTCTCTGTAACAATTAGTTTTCAATAAATGTAAGATTTATCTAAATTCAATATTTTTCTTTACATACAATTAAGACTTCTTGATAGAATGTAGAATTGTAGATCCGTCAAAAACATTATCTTCAGAATTTAAGAAATAAAAATACCAGAACTTTCTAATTTTGTAATTGCTGAGGGCCGGGAAAATAAATGTTGTTGCTGAAACAAGACGTGCAAGCTCTTCTTTTTGTTTTGTCTGTTTTTTTTCTTTCTTTGCCACAACAGCGATTGCTTATTAGATCTCATTTTCCGACAACTGTTGGGAGAAAAGAAAGAAGAGTCTACGGAATAATACGAACACGTGGCATTCAATTTCACTAAATTTGTGTCCTGCCATTTGTGTTTGTTTTGTTGTAATAAAATGTCAAAAGTGATAGAAACTCTCATGTGCGTGAGACAACCATCCTCATTGGAAATGCACCAAAAACTTGTATCCTTCGAAGGCATAAATTGATATGTGTAAGATACAAAGTAGGTTGAGTAGCATATGATATGGTAACTATATTTTTTTAAAAGCATATGGTAAGTGGTAACTATTACTATTAGGTTATTTACTTATTTATTCCTAACAAAATATCCTTTATTTGACACTAAAAAAGAAAAAGTCACTTTGAACTTGGAAACAATTTTTTTTTATCATACGATTCGTGTAACCGTGTTAGTATATTAATATCCATATTAAAATTCATATGATGCAAACAAAAATCATATGATGCATGTTGTTAATCAAAATATAATTACTAAAAGAATACAAATATGTTTGTATTGTAAATATATTTTACCCATGCATATCAGAATTTAAACCGAATATTAATCAATAAAAACAAACAAAAGAATCTTTCAGACCAAAATTACAATACGATAATGACTAATCCATGAACCCACATAGCCACTATATGATGACCCTTCTTCCACGTGGAATTTCTCTGAACCACAACAATAGGTTTTCTAGTGGATGCAACACTTGCATCCCAAATAATTAAGTGCTCCAAACTCTCAGCTTCACATCCATATTTTCATTAAACCATTAGGCTTTGCTTCATATACAAATATCCATTAAACCATTAGGTTTTGCATCATCTCCAATGGTAAGAACCACAATTTGAGGTTTTCATCTATTTAATATATTATTTTTAAATTAATTTAATTTGATAAATAAAATTTAGTTTTTATTTTAAATTGAACCAATCAAACAAAACCACATGTTTTATGGATATCATATGGAGATACTTGATGTTCTCATTTGAGATACTTAGGGTTCTCATGGATTCATGAGAACCTCTTCTCCTATTCTCTTATATTTTTTTTCTTCTATTTTTCGTTATTTTAAGTTAAGAAACTCTCTTAGTTATCCATCATTAGAGATGTTCTAAAGCTCTTTGGAGTTAGTAGTCGCTTGCTAGTCTTCAAGTCATTGCATATATATACCAAATGCATCCAATCCATTCAAACATATATATGATAAGGTTCGTGTAACTTTGTTCACTCAAAAAACAACAAAAACTGTAACAATGGCAAATGATAATTAAACAGAAAGATAACTTAACATGGAATACAAAGCTAAGGATGACATTGTTGATTTGGTTGTTGTTGTTGTTGTTGTTGTTGTGTCTCTCGTGTGGTATAGATCACTTAGATGCAGCAGTTTCATAGTCAATAACGGTTTGAAAAGCTCCAGCAAGAGCCAAAACTTTGTTCTTCCTTGGGTTCTCTTGCATCTTACTTGCTATTACATCGTTGTATGCTGATGAACATTCCGTCTTACCTTTCACAACTTCCCTCTTCTTTCCCTCTCCTGATTTTTCTTCTTTAACTTTCTCGGTTTCCTCTTCTTTAACCTTTTCAATCTCCTCTTTGCTCACTTCCTTTTCTTCTTTCACCTCTTCTTTCACTTCTTCTTCTTTAGTCTCTTGGACACTTCCAACTTCTTTGGAACTCATGTCGATATCAACCTTCTCAGAAGGCTCATATTCATCAATCTTCTCATCATCCTTAACCTCTTCCACGAGTTTGTTCTCTTGTTCTTTCTTCTCCTCTATTTTCTCTTCAGAGTTATCTTCATCAATCAATCTTTCTTCTTCTTCTTTGGTAACACTTTCTTCTTCTTCTTTGGTAACAACAATGTCTTCCCCAACAGGAGAAGTAACCTCATCCTCTTTACCGGATTCATCAGCATGCACAACCGCTACATGCACATCTTCATTCTCCTTTTCGTCTTTGGGTTGTTCTATATCATCAGCAACTTGTACATCACTCTCAATCTTGAGAATCTCCTCTTCATGATCTTCCTGAGCAGACGAAAGAGAAGCAGTATCCAAGGCAATCTCTTTCTCAGGTGATTTCTTTGATATAACATTTTCAGGACCTTCCTTTTTGCTCTTCAAAGAAGAGCTACTACTGCTTAAACCGCTCTTCTTTGGAACCACAGGAGATGATTTCACAATAGTACCTCCTCTTGGAACACCTCTGCTTCCATGGAAAGACGAAGAGCGTAGAGCTATGGCCGGCTTCTCTCTAGGAACCGCAGGTTTATCTCGTGGCCGAGAAGGAGAGACGTTGAGGGTTTTTTGGATACGTGGAGAAGATGTAGAAGGAGAAGTCAAAGAAGATGGAGGTCGATCAAAAGATCTTCTACGTAGAAGCTTTTGGTTGTCCTCAAGACTATTGTTGTTCTTCTTCAAGAACTTGACCGGGTCTGGTCGTGAACTGATTGTTGGTTTTAGATAGTTTGGCAAAGGCTTCTCCGGTTTCTGATCAGACCCATCATCTGATGACACCGACGAAGGTTGCTTTGGTTTTCGACCGATAGATTTTGTTCTGGTAATGTTTTGGTTGTCTTTTTTCGTGCTTGACGTCGTTGCCATAACCTCAAGAAATATGGAAGAACAAACAAATATATTTTTTGAAGGAAAAGAAAGAAAACGTGTATGTCAAGGAAACGAATCTCCTTGGTAAGAAACCAAGGTTTCTATAGAATGAGATTCGATTACTTGTGTGTTTGTAAAATAGAGCTTAAATCTCGGCAATTGCTTGGGTGGCGATGTTGGTGGAGGCCATCAATCTCTTAATAACCAATTAAAAGAATTAAAAAAAAACTAAATTAACATTAATAAAACAATTCCGGTCATTATGGAAAACCGTTGACTTTTGTCTGAGCCGTTTCTATTTATACAAAAGAACAGCAAATTGTGCTGTCTTTTGTCTCTCTTTTTTGGCGTTGGACGGTTTCAATGTCAGTAAGATAATTGTTGTCCCCACGTCATGAACATGATAAAATTAATAACACCAAATTATTACGACTTATGAGTTAATTAAACTAAACTATTCCAGAAATTGGAATTAAACTATTTTTAAACAAATATATATAAAAAAGAAAAGGAATGGGCTTGCTCAACTTCCATGGAGCCAATCGTTGAACGCTTCCAATCTACATGTCATCCACTCGTCCCATTTCCTTGCCCATTCACTCTGATCTCCATCTCATTCAGTAAAATCAAAGAATATAAAGTTGACAAAAAAAAAAAGGTTATATGTTACACCTCTCAGGTGGCAACGGTCGATTCAACTTTTTAGGGGATTTTAGTGATGAAATACTAATTAAACTGTAAAGAAATAAACATCATTATTGGTAGATTAATACCTAGCTTTTGGAATAAGTCAATATTATCAAAAATACCAAAACGAAAATACAAGAATAGCATACATGAAAACTAGAATAAAACGTCTATAATAAAATGAAAAGATTTCCTAGTTTCCATATCAAGTAATAAAATAACAATAGTTGATATAATATTGAGGTTATGGGCTCTAATCGAAACACAAAAGGCTAAGGCCAACTAAAATTCCGTCACAAAGTTAAAGCCCAACTCAACTAAAATACATATGCGGAATTCAGGCAAAGACGACAAATTTTCTGCAAATAGAGTGAAAACAAAAAGGAGGAAACTCAATTTGCATTCAATTCCATTGCAAAATATTGCTTTGAATCTTCAATTAATTTCTAAGTTTTCATTTCCTACCAAAACAATGAGCTAAGACATCGAAACTTTCAAGTTTTTGTTTGATTTCTGGGTTTTATACAGGACATAACCGATGTCGTCTCCGACCCAAATTTACTTAAGGTTTTAATAATTGTCAATATGGATTGACTAAAAAATCTTATATAATAAAGTAAGGTTTCTCAAAACCACAAGTTTTGAGAGGGTGACATGTGTCATCTACAAATTTACATTTGCTTTTATTTTTCTCTCTCCATTTTATTAGTTGTTAGTTATTTTAAAACAAAACAATGATGGTTAAATATGAATGTATAAGATAAAATAACCAAATAAAAGTAATATTTTAATTTTCAGTTACAAACTTTATCACTAATATAAAATAAAATAGTTACACTACAACACAAGTAATTTTATTATAAAAAAATGATATGATACTTTAAATAATTTTTAATATATAAAATATATGTTTATTTTATGTAAAAATATTTGTTTCTAAATTTTAATGTTAAATATATAATAAAGTAATGTTTCTCAAAACCACAAGTTTTAAGAGGATGAAATGTGTTTTTTTATGAATTTACACTTGCCTTTATTTTTCTATCTCCATTTTATTTGTTGTTATTTATTTAAAATAAAATAATGATTGTTAAATATGAATACATAATCTAAAATAACCAAATAAACTAATATTTTAATGTTCTGTTACAAACTTTATCACTAATATCAAATAAAATAGTTACACTACAACATAAGTAATCTTATTTATCAAAAAGTGATATGACAACTTAAACAATTTTCATTGCATAAAAATATGTTTATTTGATGAAAAAATATGTGTTTTTAAATTTTAATGTTAAAATTTTATATAATAAAATAAGGGTCTCCTTAACACAAGTTATAGAGATTTTCATGTGTCACTTAAAAAATTTATTTTTATTTTAATCACTAACTGTTACTGAACTAATTTATCTCCTACCCATTAATTAATTTAAATTAATAAATATTTTTTAAGATATTATATTACATTTTGATTATAACTAAGATAAGATGTCAATGAAAATAAAATTTAGACTTATTATCTAATAGAAATGAAGTTAATTTTTATTATTAGTTTTAGACATATAGTTATATAAAGATTGTAATCTAGAAAATAAGAATTACATTGCTTATATAATCTTATATAATAAAGTAAGGTTCTCCTAAACAAAAGTCATAAAAGGTTTTCATGCGTCACCCAAAATTTAAATTTAAATTTTTATTTTAATTTCTAAAAATTAATGTACTCAGTTATTTTTTACATATTGACCAATTTTACATTGATAAATATTTTTTTGAGATATTATATTACATTTCACCATAATTAAGATGAGATGTCAATGAAAATAAAGTTTAAACATATTATCTAATATAATGTAGTGAGGGTTTTCCATAATATTCTTCTAATCCTACATAGTAATATTTTATGTTTTCTTCCATATGTTTCATGTAGTTTTTAATTATTTTTCTCTATCTAAATTTTTCTAATAATAAAAAATTAAATTTTTTCATATTAATACTTTTAGTTATATGGTTAGATAATGATTATGATATAAAATATAATATGTTTGTACTTAAAAAGAAAAGTAATAAAAATATTTACTTTTAAGTTTAACACAATTCAGATAAGTAAAGTTAAATTTGTTTAAAAATCATAAAGATATAACAAAATATTTAAAATGCTAAAACTAAAAGTATTGTATTTTATTTTATTTTAGTAAATTAATTCTCTTAGTAAAAAATATATGTGTATTTAAAAATAGCAAAACAATTTAATTATTTTAACTATAAATAATCCATTAAAAATATTTACTAAATATTTTCATAAAAATGCTTTATTTTTACTTATATTAATTTCTAATAAAACTTTAATACAATTCATATAACTAAAGTTAAATTTGTTTAAAAATCATAAAAGATATAACTAAATAATTAAAAATGTTATTGTATTTTTTTTTTTTAGAAATTAATTCTCTTAGTCAAAACTATATATGTATATACAAAATAGCCAAAGGATTTAATTATTTTAACTATAAATAATTTATTAAAAATATTTACTATATATTTACATAAAAATGCTTTATTTTTGCTTATATTAATTTATAATCCACGCAACGCGTGGAACTATCCCTAGTTTGTTAATATGGGTACACAGATCTCAATTTTTTTATTTGCTTGTTGAACAAACACAAATTTGTCTCAGATTAATTCATCTTATCGTTATTCTCAGCATTTTAATTAACCAACACAGAAATGTGATTTTGATGTTACCATCTAATTACTTCTGGAAAGAGGAATGAGTGTTCTGGAGGTTGCAATTATAACTGCTACAATGGTTTTGCCATGTGGGAAATCATCAAAGACACTTTTTTAATTGTTCAAATTTAAGCAAAACGACGTCGTTTAGTGCTTTAACAGGAGAAACTAACCTCAAATTAATAGAGTATTAACGGTTCGTTAATGTACTTATCAACGTGTTTATTTTGGTGAAGTCAACAATAAGTTTAGGATTAAAATGTAAAGTCAATAAAAGTTCAGGTTTTAAATAGTCTACATAGTTGTTGAGGTTTAAAATGGCTCAAACGATACCGTTTGGAAATTTTTAAGCAATTTTCCCATAATAAAATGAAAAGATTTCCTAGTTTCCATATCAAGTAAGTAATAAAATAACAATAGTTGATATAATATCGAGGTTATGGGCTCTAATCGAAACACAAAGGCTAAGGCCAACTAAAATTCCGTCACAAAGTTAAAGCCCAACTCAACTAAAATCCATATGCGGAATTCAGGCAAAGAACGACAAAACTCTCACACGTGTTCTGCTGCATTTTATGATAAAAATTGCAGATCAGGTTTGTGTTAGTACCGACGTTGTTTCATCACCCTAGTTTCAAACCAATTAATGCATGCTTTTGAAAGAAGGAAAACATAAGATAATGCTATGGTACTTCCATAAGAATAAGCAGTGAAAGGTGTATTGAGAGTAACATATTCATATGCTTTATTTAACTCGAACCGAAGAGTTTGTGGGATACATTTCTTCACATGTAATTTTTATTTATTAATTTTGTGTCGAAAGAGTGGCATAGCATTAGCAGCCGTGTATGAGCTAGGGAATTATTCGTATTTTGTTTTTTTTTTTGTATGATTGATCTACCGGCTACGTGTTGCATGCTTCTCCTTCTCTCTAGGTGTTAGGTACAAGAGAACGAGAGAGTATACATATACAGAATATATTTATTTATATACAACACAGAGAGTGAGAAAAAGACGTATGACGTAGAAAAGCAGCTTCAGGATGATTCCAAAAGTTTTGTTTCTTCTTCAAGTTGACATGTTTACAGATAAGTATATAACCCCTCTCATGTCTGGTCGTAATGGCGCGTGCTTTTCACGCTCCACCTGATTTTCTGTTTTGAGAAAAGGTGGGCCCATTATGCTTCGGCTTGGACATGGGCCCATGGAGTAACCTTCTTCCATTATTATTCCTTTTTAATGTGAAAAGGTAGATTGAAAAATATTTATTTAATAACCAAACCAATGACTTTGATGTATTCAATTTTTTTTGTCACCCCTATGCCTTAGTAAACCGGATATTTTAGTTTTTTATATAATTTCGAAATCTAATAGGTTATGACTTACAAACAAAAATTCTCTACTATATGTCTTAGCTCTTTTATTAAGGGTGTCGACAATTATATTACCATGATGGCCAACGTGAACCAGATTAAAATACGATTTTTTTTTTAATAATGTCGATGATATCTATCTGAAGTAAATCCCGATCAGTCTATCAAATTATAGGTAATTTATACAGTCGGTTTCGATTTTAACACTGAAAAAACTCATGTCACAAAGACGGTTCATAGCCCAAATGAATTCGGCAAATATCTCATGAAGCGGTGATATGTTTCTTTTACGCTCTTTCTCGCCTGCTACGACCCAACCTATATTATCACGTAGACACCATTTTAGTCCATTAACAATAATATAATCAATCCACTAAGCATTAATCTGACATATAAGAATAGAACGAGTCTCAAAGGATATTCCATCAGCATCCATTGTAGACATGTATCCACATCTACTTCATATTTCTTCTCGTTCTTATTATTATAATGTTTTCGTTTGGATCTAATTTGTTTTTTTCTCGCGTCGTCTGTCCTTTAATAGTTACATTTTTGGGGGCAAACGACTGCTTTTAATAAAGATACCAAATCGAGATTAATGTAATTATCATCTCAATAATTTTATGAACTTGATTATGAAGGCGGGTTTGGAATAACGATTAAATTTACTTGTTGACATTCAACTATACGACTTTGTTTTGAAAGAAAAAAAAATACTAGTATTATTACGCAGTTAATGGTTAGAGATTGATGAGCTAATTTAATATTTTCCCCACCACTATATAAATCCCATGTTTCCTAAATACCCTTTTAACCTTTTTATGTAAGAAACAGACAAATGTTGTTTCTTACATAAAAAGGTTAAAAGGGTATTTAGGAAACATGGGAGGCAGACAAATGTTGTGTTTATGTAAGAAACAGACAAATGTTGTGTTAAAAAAATCTCGCCTTTGAGAGGCAGAACTCTCTCCCAACTTCCAAACCCTAGCGCCGCCTCTATATTTTCCGATCGCCCTTTCCGATTTGCGGTGGCTTTCACCGCGGTCGGGAATGGGTTCGCCGTGGTCTCCTTTGTCTCCTTCGGCTTCTTTTCCTGTGAGATTGCAAGGCCTTTAGCGTAGATCTGGTTTTAGAGCTTCTCGCCTCTTGGATTTCTCCGACGGTGGTTTGGGTCTCTGGTTAGCGTCTCGATTCTCTTCCCTCTCCTTTGGTTGTTGCATGAGGACTGCGATTCCGTGGTGATGGTCCTGTTTCTTGTTCCGCTGCTGTTTCCTTTGTATCCGGCGAGCTTAGGATAGTTCCTGTCTGTTCGGTCTCTGGTAAAGGTGGTCGGAGTCGTGCTTCTTCCTCTCTTCTGAGTTTGGGGATGGCTCAGTGTCTGGCGGTTTGCTCCTCTCCTCTTCTCTCTCCGGTTTCTCTTGATAGCGGTCCTCTGCTTCTTTTGTTGCTGGTGGCTCGCCGTCTCGCTACTTCGTCTCTCCGGGCAAGGTTTGTGTTTTCCTCCGTCTATGTTTCCTGGGCTAGTTAGGGTTGTGGCTTGCTTCGTGCTTGGGTCTCTCCTGTGGCGGCTAGGTTTTGCTCCTCTTTTCCCTCTGGATGTTTCTTTCTCTTCTCTCTCGCATCTCTGGGGTTTTGGTGGGAGTTTTTCCTCTCTTGGGGCTCTGGTGCTGTTCTAGTTCCCGGTGGTCTGTGAGGTTGGCTTGCCTTTGTTGGGAGATTTGTGCTTGTTAGGCTTTGGAGGTTTCTGTTTGTTCCGGTGGTCAGTGCAGGTCCTCTCCGTTCGCGCTTGTTGCTCCTGCTATGCCATTGTTGGTTGTTGTGGCGAGTTTGAAGTCCTGTGTTTCTCGGTTCTGCTTGTGTCGCGCCTCTGCTGCTTCTGCCTTGGGTCTCTGCGTGGGTTCTTGGGCCTCCTCTTCACTGGTTTCGGAGAACTTGCTTTGCTCCGGTTGATCATCCATCTTCTCCCAAGCTGCTTTCTGTCCGGGCTAGGTTGGGTCCTAGCTTGTGGTGAGTGTTTGTCCCGGTTTTGGTTGAGTTCCGTTAGCTTCCGTCTCTTGTGCTCGAGTTTGTTTGTGGCCTTTTGCGGTTTTCTGTGGATGTGATGGTGGTTTTGTGTCTGGCTTGCCTTGTGCCTTGTTGTATCCTTTTTGTTCAGGTTCTCTTCTTTCTTTGCTGTTGTAGCCTTAGTGTTGTTCTAAGTTTGTAATTATCCATGCTGTAACACTTCCATCTGCAATTAATTTGAAAGCCATTGTTCAAAAAAAAAAAACAGACAAATGTTAAGAGTTTGAACAACCTTTACCGTTGACAAAAAAAAAAAACCTTTATAAAAAAATAAAAAAGGCATAGAATAGCACAAAAAAACATACCTTATCATAAATATAGCGCCAAAGGAAATAATTCACATTTTTAACATTATTTTAATTACAAAGATTTTTATAGTATTAATTTAATTACAAAGATTTTTACAAAGGGAGAGTAAAATTAAATAAAATTCATTTGGTCCACGAGACCCCTAATCAACAACGGTGCCGTTTTGTAATATCCCAGTTCCCGTAATATATCTCTCAGGCTTTAATCAACAAAACCCAAAATCAAAGGCTCCGATCAGTCCCACCGCTGTTTCGCCTTTGCTACGCCACTTCTTCTTCTTCGCATCTCTCTCATCCCACGCTTCTTTCTGTCGGGAAAAAGTTATTCCCAGACTTTTGGGTTTCTCTCCCGTTCTCTGCTTTCGTTCTTTCGTTAAGGTAATCACGAGAGAAAAACATAAATCTTTTTTTCTTTCTCATTCCTGATTGTTACTTTTTCATCTGGATTCTATTTCTAATTATGCACAATTTTTTTTTTCGCTGAGTGATTACGTAAATTTGATGAAAATTTCTTCATTTGGCTTAAACTCGAATTCAATTTTTACTCGTTGGCTTGAACCAGTCCGTGTGGTTCTGTTTCTTAAATTTAATTGGGAAAATTGTCTCTATATATATATGCTTCTTTGGTTAGAGGTTGGTGTGCTTTTTTTAATTTGTTCTAATGGAGAAACTTGAATCACGGGGAAACTGGTCGTGTTTATGGAAATTCCGTGTAAATCGAATGGTGTAAAATCTCTGTTTGTTGTGGTTCTCTGTTCTTTGGTTAATGGTTGTTGTGGTTCTCTGTTTTCCTTTCTGCGTTAAAATCTCTCTGACTGGCTAAACATCATTGTTTAGGCTTTAAAGAATCTCTTAAAAGCTGTACAAATTTTGTATGTGATTTGTCTCCTTAAGCCTGATGAAGTTCTAGATAGGGATCCAAGTTATCTGAAAATAAGCTGGTTGTCATTGCAGATTAGGAGTGTCGTTTATGCATGGATGGATTATAAGGGTAAAAGAACAGCCGGACCGATTATGTCCCGAAAAGCAAGTGGCTTTGTTCTTGCTGAGAATATGAAGAAGAAAGATGATAAGAGTGTCCCTATCTGCAACCGAATTGGTTGCAGTTCCAGGATAAGTTTCACAAAGGGGGACTCGACTGATCATAAAGCAAAATCGTTGCTTCGAGGTCCCTTCAACAGAAAGGAAATCGTTGGGAGTTCGTCTCCAAGTATGAGTGGATTTGGTGGAACAAAAAAGGCCATTAAAGTTACTGGTAGCAGTGTTCACGACGAGGCAGCCGCTGCCCTTCCACGTGGAAAAACCAAAGAAAGCACTCTCATTGTTCATTCTGAAAGTAGTGTCTCTAAAGATGTTGTGACAGAGGCAGGAAGCTCAAGCAGAGGTACCGGCAGAAGCATACATCAGAGACCTGATTTGGTCACTCGAGATGCTCAAAACGCAAGAGCTAATGTGAATAAGCATGGATTAAGAGACTTGAGGAGCAAACCTGAGTCTGATGTTCTTCCTTCCACTGCAAACCCGACGAGAAAAAGCATTATATCTAGAAAGAAAACCTCTGATGGAGAGAGCAGCTCTTCAAGCAAAGGGAATAAAACAGATAGATCAGTGATGGAGGTAAAGAACCAGAGTCCCACTCAAGGAAATGGTATCACCATATCTGAATCTAAGAGGAACAGAAACTTTCCAAGTGTTAGGGACAACAGTGTTGTTTCCAGTAGTACTAGGAGACCACCTACTGGTTGTTATGGTAGATCTTCTGGTGTGGCTACAACTTTACAAGTGCCTCAACCTGCAACACGAGCTGATCTCAATCATTCTAGATCTACAGAAGTTTCGCTTAGTCCTTTAAATAGTTACAGTAGGCCAATCAGTAGTAATGGCAGGTTACGTAACTTGATGATACCCGGTAGCCCCTCAGAAGCTCGTCTTTCTCGCTCTTTAATGAACCGTGATGGTTTCAGACGTTATGACATTAATGGAGTTGCAGAGGTAGTCATAACTAGCCTTGCTGTGTGATTTTACTCCAGCGTCTTGACAACACAACTCAAATACTTATATCATGATGTTGCAGGTATTGTTGGCTCTGGAAAGGATTGGACAAGACGAAGAGCTTACATACGAGGTTATTTAGCAGTTTTGAAGTTTTGTAATGAAGAAGTTATGTCTTGACTTGTGAGTTTGTTTTTTTCCCCTTGCAGCAATTGGTTGTTTTAGAGACCAATCTGTTCTTGAATGGCTACCACGATCAGCATAGAGACATGAGGCTTGACATTGATAACATGTCGTACGAGGTTTGTCTTACCTGTTCTGTATATTGCTTGACGGTTAGAGGCAGCATTCAAGTATTGAAAATTACAAATTCTTGCAGGACCTATTAGCATTGGAGGAGAAAATGGGGACAGTGAGCACTGCTCTAAGCGAGGAAGCATTGTTAAAAAGCCTGAAGTCGAGCATTTACCATCCAACAGATGAATCTCAAGGCATTTGTCTGAACAAAGATGATGATCTCAAATGCAGTATTTGCCAGGTATTAATAATTCTCTCTTCTTAGAGACTAACTCTCAATGGTAGCTTGAAGGTTTATGTTGATATATGTAGGAAGAGTATGTTGATGGAGATGAAGTAGGGACTTTACCTTGCCAACATATATACCACGTGAGCTGCGTGCAACAATGGCTTCGGTTGAAGAACTGGTGTCCTATCTGCAAAACCTCTGCAGAGTCTCAGCTATAGCCAGTTTCATGATGATGGAAAATGTGTAGACAGCAAGATACTTGTCTCTACTTCCACCATCCTGCTCTCTTTTCTCTGTACATGAAAAGGTTTTTTCTCTGTTTTTTTTTTGGTACATAATTGGGAACAAATAGAAAATAAGATCAGGTGGTCAAAGTCCTCTTTCACCTGTGTAAAGATTTAACATTTCAGTTGAAAGTTCAAACCAATATTTGGTTTAATTCCATGAATATATATTGTTATTCCACTCTTCACTATCTCCCAAACAACGGCCAAAGCAAATAAAAGAATAAACACATTGCATTATTTAAAGAATATAGAGATTGAATCTTTCGTTTCAACATTCTGTTTTTAATCATTCTACCATGAGGTGATACTTAAAAGAAGCTCAACGTTTTGGAACCGTATTCTTTTTTGAAAAGGGTTTTCTGCAAATTAACCATTCACCTTACCCGTGAAATGATGATATGACACCGTTAATAAATCAGACGGAACTTTTGTTTTTTAACGCTGATACAGATTATGATGACTATTACAAGGACAATTTAACAGATAATACTACCTCCGTTCTACGAGAATCCATCAACGGTCACGATCAACGGCTCCACCTGCTTCTGAAAACTTCCTTATAAAGCTTGCCTCCATTAATCTTGTAAAACTGCGCCGGTAAAGCTTTAACCACTTGACCATTTGACCACGGTTGCTTCACAATCAGACGGAACTTAAAACTGCGTTTAGAAGAAAATAAAACAACATGACTTTTTACCCTTTATGTAGTTTTTAGATTGAAAAACGACATGATGTTTTAATTATGACAGAGTAAAACATCATCTTTCTTTCAAATCATACCAAAATTAACCGATAATATAGCAAATCTATATGAATTTATGCCATAAAATCGAATAATGCCATGAATCGAATAATACCATGAATCATCTTTAGGGAAAGTTTCGGCAACGGTTGTTGTCATGGAAACCAAGAATATTAGTATACTCGTGACTAGCAGACTAGGTTGGAGACTGTGGAGAAATAAAGGAAGATCGTCAAGTATTTGGACGGCGGGGCCATTACCTGCACCTTAAGAATGGTGGAGATTAAAATTGGCAGTGCGGTGGATAGCGATGGAGCAGTAGTTGAGAGGTCAGGGAATGTGGCGGAGCTGGAGAAAGAGGGAGAAACAAGATGAGAAGTGAGAGAAGATGAACGAGTCGTAGAGACGGTAGACTATTGGAGAATTCGGCCAAAAAAGTCCCAAACTTTACACGAATGGCCAATTCAAACCCAAACTTATTGACTCGCCAAAAAAAAACACAAACAATCGTTGACTTTTACGTTAATTCTTAAACTAAGTTTTGACTCGCCATTTTAGCATGCCGTTAGCGTTTTTAACAGAAGATTTACACGTCGTTAGTCTCCATTTAGGGTAAGATTACGCTTGAAATCGAGAATAAGAAGATATTGTGTTTAATTTAATTCCGATGAACAGTGGTAGCACAGTGGTAATGTGTCATCTTTATATCACCGCATGTCTCCAGTTCGACCCACGGCGAACGAGATTTTAATTTTTTGAAGAGTAGCAAACGACGTCGTTTCAATTGTTTGGAAAATAAAAAATTTGTACTTACCTTGAATCGGACTCGGGACAAGGAAGCGTTAAAGAGAATCATTGCCACTGAACTACAAACAACTTCTGCTAAATTCGGAGCAGTTTTTTTTATATTGTATTTAAATACGAAATCGATTTGAAAGAGGGAGAAACAAGAGGAGAAGTGAGAGAAGAGGAACGAGTCGTAGAGAGGGAATGTGAAAGGACCGAGTTTGGAACGATGATTTACACAAAACATATATTTATTTTCCTTTTCCATACATATCCCCAATCCTCTCTCCCTCTATATACCTCCCCCCCCCCCCCTAACTGCTAAGGTCATGCCATCAGCTTTTCATTTAAGAAAAACACTTTCAAAGCTAATATCACTCTTAACTCGGAAGTGTTTCATCTTATCCATCCTATACAAAACCCTAAAAAACTTACCAAGAAGAAACTCGAAATCCAAAGATCAACATCCATGGCTATCTTCAACACTCATAACACATGGGTCTTTGTTTTCGGCTTTCTCGGTGAGAATTTATCTCCTTTTATAAAAAACTTGATATCATCATTACCTATATCCATATTTTAAATCCGGTATGTCTTTCATTATCTCGTAAATATTTAGCAAACTCCTAGCGGCCAAAAAAGGGACTTTTTAATTAGTTTAAGACGCAGCGGCAGAGCAACGTATAAAAAGTGAAAGCAGCTGACGTTTGTTTTAGTTCAATTAGCCGCCGGAGAAATCAACGGCACCGGAAACCAAGCAAAACATGAACAACTACCTAATATTAAAAACGCAGCGGCAGCAAAAAGTGAAACAAACTTTAAATTTAGGTCTCCGGAAGATGCCGTAATAAGAAACGCAGCGGCAGCTAAAAGAACATGCTCATTAACCTTAAAGATTTTACCTTTACAAAAGAATTCTATCTCTATATAATATACTAGAGATATTTTCACGCGTTGCGTAGATTAAAAATTAATATAAGTAAAAATAAAGCACTTTTATATAAATATATAGTTTTTTTTAATAGAATTTTGTTTAGGTATTTTGTAAATACATATATATATATATATATATATTTGTACTAAGAGAATTAATTTACTAAAATAAAATACAATACTTTTAGTTTTAGCATTTTAAAATATTTAATTATATATTTTATGATTTTAAACAAGATTTTATTTCAGCAAGTCCAAAAACGTTAAGAAAGCAAAAGGTACTCCATTTTGTCATTTAAAATAGAAACGTTAAAGATTTTGATCTTTTACAAAAGAATTATATCTCTATATAATACACTAGAGATATTTCCACGTGTTGTGTGGATTAAAATTAATATAAGTAAAAATAAAGTATTTTTATGTAAATATATAATAAATATTTTTAATAGAATTAGATTGTTTAGCTATTTTGTAAATACATATATATATATATTTTACTAAGAGAATTAATTTTTGGAAATAAAATACAATACTTTTAGTTTTAGCATTTTAAGGAAAATAAAGGGTGTTAGTTAATAGTATTTTATGATTTTAAACAAGAGAGATCGAAATCTTGCACATGGAAGCTGTAAAAGGGTTGACTGAGTCCCTTTTTTGGTCTTCCAACATATTTGTGTCATTGACATAATTATAAAAAGAGTAAAAATAAATAGATAAACATATATAAAAATATTATGATAGTTCAAAATAACCAAATTTTATTTTGTTCACGAAAAGATGATAGTGTGAAAACAACTTTTTTAATATATGCTGATGTAAAGTTTTCATATTTCTGTAATCTTCTTGAACTTTTTAATAGCAAAAGATTCTTCTATAGACCGAAAGTTTATGTACCTATTTATGGTTTATTGATTCCACAATACTTTTTCATTCATTTCCTATGAAACCAACAAGGCAGCTGAGGCCTAGTATTTACTAGTATTTTTGTTTGCTTTCATATTATTCAATTTTATTTTCAAAACAAAAAAAATTACATAAAATTATGATATGGACATTTATTCAGTTAACGTGTATGTTTTTTCTTTTTTCTTTTCTTGGTTGTCATCAACAGAAATGTCAAGTGCATTGAATTACATTATTTAAAGAGAGAAAATCAAATACTTAAACCCACCACTAATTCTCTTCAAGCTTTCCAAATCTTTTCCATTTGACTGTTTGTTTCGCCGGAGCCGGAAAAGAAGAAGAAGATCGAACTATCTTTACTCGTCTTGATTCTCTGGTAAATCACTTATGTCTTGGATTTAAACAAATGGTTTTTTGTGATTTTTTCCCATCAAAATCTAGAGAAATTGATTGTAAGTCTGTTATGTTTCTACAGGAAGATGAATCGTTCTGATAAGCGACCAATTGTCTATGCAATTCATGTGGAACTCCCACTAATGTTCCTGACAAGGATTTCAAGTTTCCAAGAACAAGTGATGATGCTGATCATGTTGTTGCGGATTCACAACCTATCGTAGTTTCTCTCAAAGAGAAAGAACAAGAGTTTCGAAGTTCTAAACATGATCGTGTTCTTGTGGAAGCTCCAAAACCTGAAGAAACTCGTCTCAAACGAAAACTAGCGTTGCGAAACTCTCATCGTGATCTTGTTCTTGCAGCTCCTAAAGACAAAGGAAGTTGTTCCAAACAAGGACCAGAGTTAAACATGCAGGCCAACATTCTATAGGATTTGTAAGAATAAAACAAGGGTTTCAATCTCTTCCCTACGTGGTGGCGCTCTTCAGCGCGATGCTTTGGCTATACTACGCTACTTAGAAGAAAGATGTCTTTCTTCTTGTAAATTAATATAAGTAAAAATAATTAAAAATTAGATTGTTCATGGATTAAAAATTAATATAAGTAAAAATAAAGCATTTTTATGTAAATATATAATAAATATTTTTAATAGAATTAGATTGTTTAGCTATTTTGTAAATACATATATATTTTTTTACTGAGAGAATTAATTTACTAAAATAAAATACAATACTTTTAGTTTTAGCATTTTAAAATATTTAGTTATGTATTTGATGATTTTAAACAAATTTAACTTTAGTTACCTGAATTGAATTAAACTTATAAGTAAATATTTTAATTATTTTTTTAAGTAGAAACTTATTTTATTTTATATAATAATCGTTATATAATTATATGTCTAAAAGTAATAATAAGAAACAAATTAAAATTTTAATTAGAAAAATTAAGATAGAGAAAAATAATTAAAAATTACGTGAAATATATGGAAGAAAACAGAAAATATTACTATGTAATATTAGAAAAATATTATAGAAAATCTTCACTATATTATATTAGATAATATGTTTAAACTTTATTTTCATTGACATCTCATTTTAACTAGGGTGAAAATGTAATATACTATCTCGGAAAATATTTATCAATGTAAAATTTGTTAATATGTAAGAAATAACTGAATACATTAGTTAGTAGAAGTTAAAATAAAATTTTAAATTTAAAATTTGGGCGACACATGACAACCTTTAATGACTTGTATTTAAGAGAATTGATAACAAGATTTTTGGGTCTTGTATCTTGTAGTCAATTACTCAACCTACAAGACAAACGTAAATGTAGTATAGGTTGAGGTATCAATCCTAATTGGGTGTGAGTCTAGCCAAAAAGAATACATAAAACTAAATGAGCTAAGCCAAGTAAAGTTGATTTTAAGCTAACAACCTAAGTGACAAAAGAAAGCAAACAAGTAAGCAAATGAAATCAAAGATTAAGCAATAGATAAGAGAGTTTAACCTATATGTTTTATGTTTTGTTGTTCAACTATGTAACAAGTGAGTTTCATTCTCTGGCCAAGAGTCATCAGCTTGTATTCAGCAGTTAAGTTTAATATAATATAAGTTTGCACAAAAAAGCTAACAACCTAAATGACAAAAGAAAGTAAACAAGTAAGCAAATGAAATCAAAGATTAAGCAATAGATAAGAGAAAAGGGTCTAAAATGAGGTCAATGAGTTAGGACTATCAATGGATGATCTTATCTAAGTGTTTATCAATCAATAAGCTCAAAAAGATAACTAAATGAACTATCAAGTAACTAATCATATTCTCATACAACTAACTCTATGCTAATCAAGCATTAATCCATTTCTCAATATCAAATCCAAGATAACATGTATTCATTATCAACCATTTAACAATTCAAGCAACCTTTAATCCTAGTCTAGAATTCAAAACATTAGATCAATCATATCTCTAAGCAAAGATCCCTTTAATCAATTCCTAATCAAGAACAATCTATCAATTGTGATCAAGAATCAATTAAGCATGAAAAACAAGTTCATTTGACTATTAAATACCTTAGACATCAATTCTCATTGACTAAGTATGCAAAATATCTAATTAGGTTCTAACAAGCATTTCATCAAACACCTTGTGGGTAAAGAAAAGCCTAATATCTACATTCAACAATTTCTTGCAACCTAGCATAGAGAACAACCTAATAGAGAATGATTAATAAAAATTAAGCACTAAACACCCTTAGATCATCCATAATCAAGTCCTAGTCTATCTCATCTCAAAACCCAAAGAAACTACTCACTAATCATATTGATCCTATCAAAATCCATAGAAAAAATAATGAAAATCATGATTAGAGAAAATAAATTAAAAAGATAACAATACTTGACTAAGATTTAAAATAAAAATTTACAAAATGTTTTAGATTCAAAAGGGGTGAAAGAAAATACAAAGGAAGAAGATAGATCCAAAAATTAGGTCCAAATACATAATATATTGTTTTTTGCTTGAGTGGCATTTTCGTAAATAGTGGTCCGAAAATCTTGGCATCCGACGCTTTAGTCCGGTATGGACAAACCGATGAAGAGGCTTGAGAAGTATCGGCGTGTTGACCTTAGCCGATAGAATCACTGTTGAAAGTTGTGGCTTCGTGTGTGGCTTTGTATCGGGCAACATACTCCGATGGGGACTCGCCGATAAATTCTGTGTGTCAAAAGTTGGCTATTTCGTCTTGTAGCTTATTTTGTCTCGTAGGGCTTCAGATGGTAGGTTTCACGTGCGATGGTTTGGGCTGAGCTCGTCCATGTTCTTCACATCGGTTAGGTTTACGACATCGGTTTGGTTGGTTCACGTCATCAGTTTGGATCAGATCCCCGTCTTCATTTCATTATTCTTTTTTTTTTTTGCCTCCAACTCCAATTCTAATTTAAGAACCTAATAAAAACTTCAAAAGATAACAAAATTACAAAAATATGCAAATTCTAAATTTTAACACACTTAAACTTCTAAATGCCAAAAATCTTTAAAAAACTAATATAAGACAATGCATAAATTATAGACAAAATATTATGTTAAAAACTCCTAAATTATGCATATATCAAGAACCATACTTTATTAAATAAGATTACAAAACAATGTAATTCTTATTTTCTAGATTACAATCCTTATATTTTAGATTACAATCCTTATATTACTATATGTCCAAAACTAATAATAAAAATTAACTCGATATCTATTAAATAATATGTTTAAATTTTATTTTCATTGACATCTCATCTTAGTTATAATTAAAATGTAATATAATTTCTTAAAAAATATTTCTAAATTTAAAATTAATTAATGAGTAAGAGATAAATTAGTTTAGTAATTGTTAGTGATTAAAATAAAAATAATTTTTTTAATTGACACATGAAAATTTCTTATAACTTGTGTTAAGGAAAATCCTACTTTATTATATAAAATTTTAACATTAAAATTTATAAACACATATTTTTCATCAAATAAACATATTTTTATACATTGGAAACTGTTTAAATTATCATATCACTTTTTGATAAATAAGATTACTTGTGTTGTAGTGTAACTATTTTATTTCATATTAATGATAAATTTTGTAACAAAAAATTAAAATATTAGTTTATTTGGTTATTTTAGATTATACATTCATATTTAACAATCATTTTTTTGTTTTAAATAAATAACAACAGATAAAATAGAGAGAGAAAAATAAAGGCAAGCGTAAATTCATAGAAGACACATTTCATCCTCTCAAAGTTTGTGGTTTTGAGAAACCTTACTTTATTATATATTTAACATTAAAATTTAGAAACAAATATTTTTCCATCAAATAAACATATATTTCATATATTGGAAATTGTTTAAAGTATCACATCATTTTTATAATAAAATTACTTGTGTTGTAGTGTAACTATTTTATTTTATATTAGTGATAAATTTTGTAACTGGAAATTAAAATATTACTTTTATTTGGTTATTTTAGATTATACATTCATATTTAACCATCATTGTTTTGTTTTATATAAATAAATTGTTTTATTTTAAATAAATAACAACCAATAAATAGAAAAAAATAAAGGCAAGTCTAAATTCATAGATGACACATGTCATCCTCTCAAAGCTTGTGTTAAAAATATTTTTAAATTTAAAATTAATTAATGAGTAAGAGATAAATTAGTTCAATAATTGTTAGTAATTAAAATATAACAACCAATAAAATAGAAAGAAAAAAAATACAAGCAAGTCTAAATTCATGGATGACACATGTTATCCTCTCAAAGCTTGTGATTTTGAGAAATTTTACTTTATTATATAAAATTGCACGTAACCATACTATAAATTGATGTAAACCCATAAAACGAAAATTTAATATAATAAAATATAAATGTAATTGTATTGCTTTGAGCAATAATAAATAAACTTTAATATTTTCATATGTTGCAGTTCCCGAACGTGATATGGTTTGTTCTCGGTGCACTTCATTGATACTTTACGTGGTTTACAAATACCGCAAAACGCCGTCGGATTTGGTGGAGAAAGAACTCAAAGTCGCTAAATTGCCAGAGGTGAGCATCGATTGCTGAAGCTAGGCACAATAGCATCTCCTGAACCAGCAGCGATCACATTTGTCTGTTCGGCGAACATGTGTATATGATAATGTCCAGTGGCGGATCTAGAAAAATATTTGATATGTGGCACAAATAAAAATATTAATATTAATAAAAAAATTAAAAAAATATTTTAACTAAATAATATTCATATTATATATTTTAAATTTTTGAGGTTGTAAATATTAAGATTATAAAAAATATTACTTATATGATTTTTTACATATATATGTGACATTGAAATTTTTTTTTATAATTCTATAATAAAACAGTTTTACTAAATAATGTCTTTTACTAATTTATAAATAGATATATAGTTTAATTTAATGAATTCACATTAATATGTTAAAAGTATAATGAGAAGAAAAAAACAAGGAAAAAATAAGGAACAATAACATGTTTTAATAAAAGAAAAAATAACATGTTTAATAAAAATATTAAAAAGAAAGAATTATAACATACAAATCAGTGATTTAAAAAGATTAAAGCATGGGTTGACTAAAAAAAAATTAAAACATGGTAAAGATAAGAAAATAAAAAATAATTCTAAAAAAAGTAGACGTAGCGAAATATGAAAAACAAAGGCAAAAAATAAACTTTGGTCAGGAAATATAAAAATGAATCAAAAAATGAACAAAGCTTTGGTCAAAAAAAAAAGAAGCAAAAAACATCGAACACCTAAGAGTCAATATGGATATGCCTTACCAAATGAACTAACAAATCTAACACCAAAAATGGCTAATAGAAAGTTTTTAAAAATATGTATGGGGCACGTGCCCCGATTCTCAACACGTAGGTCCGTCCTGATAATGTCTAACTTCATATGATGGATTTTTCCATCGACATTTGCGTTGGGTTCAGGGCCGGCTCTAGGCATGTGCAAGGGGTGCATTTGCACATGGTCTTTTATTTTATTTTTTGAATTTTTAGCCTAAATGAACAGTAATTTAGGGTCTAATTTTTTCCAAAATATGTAAATAGATGACCAAAATTTTTTTTAGAACAGGGTCCTATAAATGAATGAGACGGCCCTGGTTTGAGATATATTAGCAAGTAGCAACCCTAGGCCAAGTAGCATATCTTTCAATAACAATGTTGTGACCGATATGATTGAGTTATCCCCTAAACCAACACTCTTCTTAATCTCAACTTCATTACAGACACAATGCAACTCTTAACGTCCACAACAAATAAAACATGCACATGCAACTAAAAACAAAACCCAACAAACACTAAATTATAAAACAAACAAGTCAACACACGCGAAGAAAAAAAAACATTTAGTTGGAGTCTCGGACGTGGAAGTAATTAGGGTTCTTGACGACGATATCATACATGTAGACAGAGTTGAATTTAGTGAAATCTCTAGGGAGAGATATGAGATCAATGGATGAGCGTTTGTGGAATTGAAGGAAATTTGTGTCTCCGCCGCCGAAGTACCTCTCTCACCCAAGACTCCGGAGGATCTACTCGAGCGTCGAGTAAGATGATATCACTTCTCCTGTCGGTAGATAGACCATCACCTTCCTTCGGATATGTGTGTCGGCTCCTGATTGGTTAGGGTTCTCTACAAGCCTTATCACTCCGTTCTTGAACACCCACACGCCTGACATGATCTTCTTGAGGGGAGAGAGAGGGTATTCGATGGTTTCGTGTTTTTATTTGAGAGAAGAGATCTTGTGTGTGGAACTGTTTTTATAGAGCCGTAGTGAGAGGCTCTATCACATCAAGACAAATTTATTATTTTGAACGTGGCAAATAGAACTTGTTTATAATTATTACTAGCAAATTAACATGAGCCTAAGATATTTTTGGTGTCAATTTATGAAATATAACACAAAACTGGTGAAATGACGAGTAAAAAGATAAATCAATAATCGGTGTTACATTATCGGAAATACTCTTGTAACAATCTTTGACAAAAAAACAAAACAAAAAACTCTTGTAACATGTTATTTTAGACTATACATCATTTGTTGTTAAAAAAAAAGAATATACATCATTCACGATATTACAGTCTACGTAAAGCAATTAAAGAGGCCTTACGAAATTTTATAGCGGAAAATAAAAATCTATGTAATAAATGTATTGAACATAACTTTACATTGAAAAATAGAATAATTAATCTTTTAAAAACTAGTATAACATTCGACTATTGTACTTTCATTTGATATTACATGTAATTGGACAAAATTTTAATTCTCTCCATTTTTTTTTGTTGCTCGACCACTTATCTAGATATAACAATATTGCACAACTATATTCATAGTTTTCATAATGTATTATTCCAATGTCATGTCACTATATATGCATACAATTTTTTTCTATTAAATCAGACGGTTAATGTTAGTTTAGCACCCTTTCTGTTTCTAGCAATTATAAGCACATTTTGTGATTAAACTTTGTCATCCAAATCACTCACTGATCCCCTTTTAAGCAACAAATCAGTAATAAAATAACCTTGGACAATTGCCATAATTAATGGTGGGACTACATAGTCACGAATCACAAATTAAGAGAATCATGCTAACACATAATGGTAGGCGAATCTCTATCTCTTAAGTTAATAATTCTTAAAACGATTATGAATTATTCGACATTAGGAAAATTCACCAACATATAAAGATTAATTATTCTATCACAGCTAGCCAATTGATGATTGTATTAGTGCACGTACACACAAACCTCATGCGTCATATAAAGATTAATTATTCCAGTACGATTCAGCCCAAATATTATGTTATAGTCGACATGATAATGGCCAAAAGCGGATCCAGAAAAATATTTGATATGTGGCACAAATAAAAATATTAATAAGAAAATAAATAAAATATTTTAACTAAATAATATTCATATTATATATTTTAAATTTTTGAGGTTGTAAATATTAAGATTATAAAATATATTACTTATAACATTTTTTACATATATATGTGACATTGAATTGTTTTTTATCAATTCTATAATAAAACAGTTTTACTAAATAATGTCTCTTACTAATTTATAAATAGATATATAATTTACTTTTAATGAATTCACATTAATATGTAAAAAGTATAATGAGAAGAAAAAAATAAGGAAAAAAATAAGAAAAAAATAACATGTTTTAATAAAGGAAAAATAACATGTTTTAATAAAAATATTAAAAAAAAGAATTCTAACATATAAATCAATGATTTATTATTCCAATGTCATGTCATTATGCATACATTTTTTGATCTACTGTGACCCCGAGTACCATTCAAATCCTTAGTTTTGATAATGTATTATTCCAATGTCATGTCATTATGCATACATTTTGTTCTCTCTCTATTAAATCAGACGGTTAATGTTAGTTTAGCATCCTTTCTGATTCTAGCAATTATAAGCACATTTTTGTGATTAAACCTTGTCATCCAAATCACTCACTGATCACCTTTTAAGCGACAAATCATTAATAAAATAACCTTGGACAATAGCCGTAATTAATGGTGGGACTATATAGTCACGAATCACAAATTAAGAGAATCACGCTAAAACATAATGGTAGGCGAATCTCTATACTATTAAAACATGAAGGTTTTATGAAACTAACTTTGGTTTAACGTATTATATTACGGATTGTGTCACTGATTGTATTAGAGATTTTTATTTTTCAATAAGGGTAATAGTGTCAAATTAACTTCTAACTAATTTACTTATAATATCTAATAATATCTTTCTTTATTTGAAATGTAAATGCATATTTCCTTTTTATTATAGCAAAATCTAATAAAAATCTTTTTAAATCAATATTATTTCTAAAAAAATTATGTAATTCGAATTTCTTATTAAAATCACTATAAATTAAATTAGTTACATTTTGATATATAATTTAAAACAAATTAAAATATTTAAATACATATACATATTTCATAAACATAATTAGATTATAAACAAAATGATAAATAGAATTAATTGACTCAATAGTCCATAAACTGATTATTTTTATAAATTATAAAATCAATTTAAATAATATATACATAAAACAACACAAATTTATTATTTTAACGTAAGTTAACCTTTTTAAAAGCGGATATTATAAAACAAATAAATTACTATAAACTAAATTCTGATTTATAAATATTTCTTTAAAAAATTTTAGAGTATTAAAACTAGATTGATATATTTTTTACTTTGCTTAAATAATAAAATTAGTCTTTCTATTTTATATTGTTCGAATGTATGATAAGTCATATGTCGATTGATTTTTTTTTATGATTGTACTTTTTGACGGATTGCTCTATCAAAACTGCAAATATTTAAACCACTATAAAAACGGGTTGAACAATAAATTGACCAATTCCGATTATAAAAGTTTTAAAATAAACTTTGTATGAATTGAAGATATATTTTTAATTTGATAAAAATATTAAAAGTAATTAATATTTATATTATTCATGATATGTAAAATTATTTTGATGTTTTATGATTGTAGTTTTTAACGGGTTGTTTTATCAAATTTTCAATTTATATATACTACTATAAGACGTGTTGAAAAATAGATTAGCCAATTTCCATTATAAAATATTAAAAGCGAACATTGCTCACTGAAAAAATGGGTTCAAAAATGAATTAACAAATTTAATTATATTAAAAATAAAACCAAACCAATGCAAAAATATTTATGCATTTTTCTATTTCTACTTTTTAAATATTTAATTATTTTAAAATTAAAATAAATAAAAATTCACATATAAACAAATGTTGTTCTATAAAAATATTTTACATAAATGTAATTAAGATTAAACTTATATCAAATAACTTTTACAATAATTGTTTTTTAAAAAAAATATTGTAAAATTATTTTTAAAATCATAATTTGCGTTAGAACATGGGTTATAACTTATAATGTGAATCATTGTTTTAATATTTGTATCTCTACTATACAGTTCATCCCAAATAATACACCATTTATTTTCAAAAAATCTAAATTATTAATATATATTTTATAATGTGGATTAAATAATTATAACAAAATTAGATTAAATATTTTTAAATTTTTAAATTATTGATGAAATAATTAAAATTAAATTTTGTAGAAAAATAATTCCGCACTTTATAAGTGCGGGTCAAAATCTAGTAATTCTTAAAACGATTATGAATTATTCGACGTTAGGCAAATTCACCTACATATAAACACTATTCTATCACAGCTAGCCAATTGATGATTGTATTAGTGCACGTACACACAAACCTCATGCGTCATATCGGTTGAATGCATTTATAAGTTACACTCGATTTTTTTTAGATGCGTAGAATTTTAGTACCCTTTATAATTTTATATATTTTGAAAAATTAGAAGTATAATCATAAGTTAAAATGGAATTATAACTATTTGAAAATGTGGAGATGCCGGAACATAATATAAAGGAACGCATATATCTATCTAATATATATTCCATATGAATTGTAATATGAATGGATTAAAGGCATGTGATATAACTAATTAATTAACAAGGGTATAAACTTGTCGTTTCAAGACTCCTTCGGACACCAATGTAGCAAATATTCCTAGCTATATACTTAGATTTCGCATAAAAATCGGGCATGTCATCATAAAGAGTAGAGTGTTGTTTTAGAATTTTATTTTTGTTTCACAAAGAATGTCGTTTTGTGTTTTCAACGCAGATTTTTAAACTAAATCTCAATTTTATCCCTACTTTTATAGTTTATTAATTAGAAAGAGAAACTTATATAATGTATTAATTAAGGATATAATAGAAATTTATATTTTTTAATATGTGTGAAAAGTGGTACAACGACATTCTTTGTAAAACGGATGGAGTATTATACTATTTCTGATTTTGCACTAAATTACATTTTTATTTAATCTAATCCAATTAGATCAATACAAATATACGTGTCTTTTAAAAATTCCAAAATGGTTTGATTTTGAAAACTGTCAAAAAGTAACTTTTCATTAAAAATTTGAACACTACTTTCTTTTATTTTTCTAAAAAACTCTGTGCTTTTAAACTAAGTTTAAACTTAACAATCATATCACACGATTTGTGTGTGTGTGTGTGTAAATATGTAAGGAAAAACATTCTGCCATACTAACAAGTTCTTCTTAATAAAATATGTTTTAAAAAAAAAATACTATTAATTTCAGAATGAGACTTGTATTGCGCGCGTAAATCAAACTAAATTACCGACCGGAACAGAGAACAACGGTCAGTCTTAGATATTAATGGGCTTGACGACCAAAAAAATAATATTAATGGGTTTTCTAGCCCATATAATTAGAGTTTCCCATTTGGGCCTTGAAAGCATGAGAACCCTTGTCAGTAGCCAAGTCTTATCTCTCTGCCTCTTCGGAGGTTTGGTTGCGAAGAAGAACGAGCTCAAAATTTTGATTCCAGGTGCAGATTGAATCAGGTAATCCACAATAATTAGTCTGTTCTTCGTGTGTTCGTATTGAATTACGTAGCTATGAATACAGGCTTCTGAATTCTCTTAAGACTCTCTATCTTATCAGTGAACAGAGAATTTAGAAAAATAGGGTTTAGGGTTTTAGATGTTTACTAGATCTTACAGACTCGGTCTGGGTTTATTCAAAGTTTTAAATTTTCTCAATGTTTAAGCTAAGATCAGATGTCGGATCTCGGACAGTAAGACTGTTATGTTTTGTAATGCCGCTCACTGATATTCTTTTCTTTTCTGTGTCGAAGTGATTATGAACAGTGATACAAAACCAACCTCAACCTTCAGCAAATCGACAGGGCTTCCTCGGAAGAGATTCTACAGAGCAAGAGCTCATAGTAACCCACTTAGTGACTCTCACTTCCCTGTTCCGGTTTCACCATCTCATGTCGACTTGTCACTTCACTTTCCCAAATTCATTGAAGCTAACAAGAAGATTGAGTTTGCGGATATCGGATGCGGTTTTGGTGGCCTTCTCATTTCCCTCGCAACGCTCTTCCCTGATACACTAATGATCGGTATGGAGCTGAGAGACAAAGTGACTGAATACGTCAAAGAACGAATCTTAGCCTTAAGGAGAACAAGCTCAGGGGGACAGTATGAGAACATCTCTGTTGTTCGGACAAACTCGATGAAGTACATTCCGAATTACTTTGAGAAAGGACAGCTTTCAAAGATGTTTTTCCTCTTCCCTGATCCACATTTCAAGGAGAAGAATCACAGGAGGAGAGTGATTAGCACTGATTTGTTAGATGAGTATGCTTATGTTCTTAGAGCTGGTGGGATTATATACACAATCACTGATGTTGAGGAGCTTGGAGAGTGGATGAAGTCTTGCTTAGAGAAACATCCAATGTTTGAGTCTTTGACACAAGAAGAGATTGATTTGGATCCTGTTGTTGAGCTTCTGTGCAATGCTACGGAGGAAGGACAGAAAGTTGCTAGGAATGGAGGACAGACTTTCAGAGCCGTTTTCAGACGCATTGCCTATGTTTCTTGAGTTTGATTTTGTTCTTAGAGCTGGTGGGATTATATGACACAATCACTGATGTTGTTGTAGAGTGCATGAAGTCTTGCTTAGAGAAACATCCAATGTTTGAATCTTTGACACAAGAAGAGCTTGATTTAGGACATTGTTGATTCTGTTGTACGGAGGAAGGACAAAAGTTGCTTGGAATGGAGGACAGACTTTCAGAGCTTTTTCAGACTTCAATGTTTCTTGACGAGATCTTTCTTGTTGTAGTGAACATGTTATTGTTGTAAGGCAAGCTTCTTTCTTTACTTCAAATTTTTGGGACAGATGTTGTAGAAATGATTGAATGATCAGCAGTAAGGGCTTCTAACAACACCTACACAACCAAACGTACTAATATGTAATGGTTTAAGCCAAGATGATGCTTGAAAGTGATTCATGTTTTTGTTACAATGAAAGACTTTTCCAGTTTCAGACAAGAAGTATTGAAATAAGAAGCTAAAATAGTGTGACAAACAATTTTCATTTGCTAAATACTATATATATCATCATCACAAATTGTATGTATGCTTTTAATTTTGCGTTCATTTAACTTTGTTACTCCCTCCGTTTCACAATAAATGTCATTTTAGAGTTGTTTTTCGTTTCAAAATAAGTGTCGTTTTAGATTTTCGGTGCAATTTTTTTTGACATAAAATTACCTACTTTAGCCTTATTATTAACCAATGAAAATCAAAGATACTAATAGTCAAAAATATTTATTAAAGGTATAATTGAACTTTTAATATGTTGTTTAATATGTGTGAAAAATATAAGAATGACACTTATTATGAAACAGAGAGAGAGAGTATTACGCAAAAGCTAAACCAGTAAGGCAATTTTCATTTCACATTTTCCAAGTCTATTCTAGCCGGTTTGATTCAATAACATTGCCTGAAGAAACTCATCATTCACTTCATTCAAACGAAGAGAAAAATATATCTAACCATATAAAAGTTTGCATTTGATTATATCCCAAGCTTAAAGATTACAATTTGATTAATTTTAAACTCCACAAGAATTTCCTCCTGGACCACCATAATTTATAAAGTATCCGAGTTGAGATTTAAAAAATCGTTTTACCTTACCAACTCTTAGCCCGTAACAGTTTGGACTATCTACCAAGATATCAATAGGGAATTTACTGATTCTACTTTGTTCATAGTTAGAATTCAAGACATCAATATTTGTAATCAATGCTGAATCTATGCGGCCTCCAGTCGGAAATTTACCATTACCCATCGGAGGGCTTGAGCCAGAGGGAGAAGCGTGAACCACACCTCCAACTCCAACCATATTTGCACCATCGCCTAAAATGTTAAATATTTCTTTCGGCCAATATCCAATGTCTTCGTTGGGTGCATTCTTATTCAATTCTGTAATCCACCAGTTTCCTGTATTTTGATCCTTTTAACAAAAATATTAACAGACAAAACAAATGAGTTTTTAATATAAAAGAATAGCTACCAATAAAAATGTGCTAATATAATTACTTTAAACACCATGTACGCGCAAGTTTAAAATATCATATACATTGATCACTAACTTGTTTCTAATTACTAAATAAGAATGACATACACATGCAATATACCTGATGGATAGAGCGACGCTTCCCGTGAATCTCTTTTGGCGAAACGTAAGGCCATCCTGGCGGAATATCAATGGGTTCAACTATGGGAGTTACTTGCGATACTTGAACAAATCCTGAACACGCTGTATTGTAACATCCTTTTCCATATTTACCCTATCAAAATCATATATAATTAAATTAAATATTTCAGCAAGTACATTAATGTATACACAGGTATTGGAAACCAAATAAGTTGTTCATATATATGCAAACCTTCCAAAATCCATATGACCAAACACGTCCGTCGCCAAAGAAGCCTGGATTTATCTGTGAACAAGAGTTGCAATATTTAAAGAGTACTTGCAAAATCAAATAGATAAAGGGAATAGATAAACAAAAATATAAAATGTAAAACCTACTATGAAACCCGTTGAAATAAAATCGAACTTGTTACTGCCTACATATAGTTGACTATATGAGGCTTGATCGTTTCCAATATTGTTTAGGTTAAATGCAGTATACCAAGCTGATATACCACGATATGGACCTGCAGTCTGCGACCTTACTATAGCAAACTACAAAAAATTATATAAATTAATATAAATACATACAAAAAACAAAAAATATTAAACCGAAGGTATTAGAAAGAACGTGGATGTTTTACATGTGCTCCATGGCGATCGGCTGATTGTGGATGGACATGCTGATCGGCGTAAAGCTGAGCCTTGCTGATGAATTCTTTTGTATTTCTTAATACAGGAACAGTTCCATCTGGACATTTTGTTTTCTTATTTTGTATGTTGTTTTTGCCAATTTCAGTCCTTGTTGGTTTCATCTTTTTCAAAAAAAAAATTATATAGTCAAGTGTAAAATAACATTTCAATAAAATAAAATGTAAGTATTGGAAATGAAATTTCTGAAACTACGTACGCACCTGGATCGTGTGGTTTTTGAGCAAAGGGTGACCAAGTCCTGGTTGCTTATAAATATTTATGCAATCATATGTTACATTTCCCCCTATCTGATCAACGACCATTTGGAAAAGACAAAAAAAAACAGCGTTGATATAACTAAACGATGGTGTTGAATTAATTAATGAGATCAAAATAATATAAGGGAAACATGTATCTAAAGCTTTTTGTTGTTGTTTTTTAAAACTGACCTTGAAGGATTTGATAGGAATCGTACTTTGATGGGAACGAACCAAGGCTACCGAGAATAAAAAAAATATGAGATTCACAACGAGAGCCATACTATCTTGAGTCTCAATGACTGAATACGATCTGTTATATATACATATTATGATGTCAAGTAAAGAATAACAAAATAATTAACGTTACATTTTTTATTTGATTTGTTTTGTTGTTTAAGGTAACTAAAGAAAGCATATATATATTTGACTGACATTAATTTTTATACACTTTTGATTTGATTTGTTTTTTTTTTTTATGGTAACACATATATTTTACCAAAGAAAACAGATATATTTGACTGACATTATTTTTAAAACATCATATGCAGATATTTTGGACTCGTGTTAAAAAGATTGGCGAAACATACACAATCATATTAATTTTGAAACTATTTTACATAAATGAAGTAGTACTTAAGCTAAACCAATAAACTGCAATCAACGTGCTAAGACCAAGTAAATTGTAGTCAATGACTCATCGGTCTTAAAAATTCTTTTTGAAACCTAATCTTAAGATATTTGTTGCTACTTTTGTCATAAGCGAATAATTAGGCATTTGTCTTAAACTTAATAAAATAGATTCTCGTTAATTATACTATGGATCTTAAACTTTACAATTTTTACATTTGTAATATAACCCATATATTATAAGATATACGAACTCACACTCAACTCCCAAACTTTCATTCATCATCCCAAACCTACCAATGTTAAACATACTATCATTAAACCACATAATCTTTTACTTCTAATTAATCCTACAAATTTAACTAAATCCAAATAATTGCATTTAATTTAATAAATCGGGTTTAAAAATCACAAATATACTAACTTGACCATTATTAATTAAACTAAACCTATAATCCAATCCGATCCGAATAATTTCTAAAGCCCAGATTCGTCTTCTCATTGCTTATTAGATATATTCTATGATTATTTGATGTACATCTTATAGAGAAGAACATATCTAAGTTAGATATGATAGTGATATTCTTAGTTAGAGATATACCTGAGATATATTGTATATAAGCAAACCAACGATGATGAATAAAATCAAGTCGTTCAGTTTATTTCACATGGTATCAAAGACAAGATCATATAACATCGACTTGATTCTGAATCGTGAGCGACAAAACCTATATTCCTTGTGAATTAAAATGACTAAATATGTTGGATGAAGGATTAAAGGCATATAACTAATTAATTAACAAATAACAAGGTATAAACTTGTCGTTTCATGACTCCTTCCGACACTAATGTAGCAAATATTCATAGCTATATAATTAGATTTCTAATAAAAACCGGGCATGTCATCATAAAGATTAGAGTGGAAGAATATTATTATACTATTTCTGATTTGCACTAAATTACATTTTATTCATTCTAATTTATTTTATCAATACAAATATACGAGTCTTTAAAAAAATTCCAAATGATTTGATTCTGAAAACTGTCAAAAAGTAACTTTTCATTAAAATTTGAAAAAAAAAACCTGTGCTTTTAAACAAAGTTTCTTTTATTTTTCTTAAAAAACTCGGTGCTTTTAAACTAAGTTTAAACTTAACAATCATATTACACGATTTTTTTGTTGTTGCAAATATGTAAGGAAAAAAACATTCTGCCAGACTACTATTAATTTCAGAAAGAGACTTGTATTGCGCGCGTAAATCAAACTAAATTACCGACCCGGAACAACGGTCAGTCTTAGAACTTGGGCCCATTGAAATCATGAGAACCCTTGTTAGTAGCTGAGATCTTGTCTCTCTGCCTCTCTCGGAGGTTTGGTTGCGAAGAAGAACGAGCTCAACATTTTGATTCCAGGTGCAGATTGAATCAGGTAGTCCACTTAATCAGTCTGTTTTTCTTATCGTTTCTATGTTAAAGTGATTATGAACAGTGATACAAAACCAACCTCAACCTTCAGCAAATCGACAGGGCTTCCTCGGAAGCGATTCTACAGAGCAAGAGCTCATAGTAACCCACTTAGTGACTCTCACTTCCCCGTTCCTGTTTCACCATCTCATGTCGATTTGTCACTTCACTTTCCCAAATTCATTGAAGCTAACAAGAAGATTGAGTTTGCGGATATCGGATGCGGTTTTGGTGGCCTTCTCATTTCCCTCGCAACTCTCTTCCCTGATACACTAATGATTGGTATGGAGTTGAGAGACAAAGTGACTGAATACGTCAAGGAACGGATCTTAGCCTTAAGGAGAACAAGCTCAACGGGACAGTATGAGAACATCTCTGTGGTTAGGACAAACTCGATGAAGTACATTCCGAATTACTTTGAGAAAGGACAACTTTCGAAGATGTTTTTCCTCTTCCCTGATCCACATTTTAAGGAGAAGAATCACAGGAGGAGAGTGATTAGTACTGGTTTGTTAGATGAGTATGCTTATGTTCTTAGAGCTGGTGGGATTATATACACAATTACTGATGTTGAGGAGCTTGGAGAGTGGATGAAGTCTTGTTTAGAGAAACATCCAATGTTTGAATCTCTTACGCAAGAAGAGCTTGATTCGGATCATGTTGTTGAGCTTCTGTGCAATGCTACGGAGGAAGGACAGAAAGTTGCTAGGAATGGAGGACAGACTTTCAGAGCCGTTTTCAGACGCATTGCATATGTTTCTTGAGTTCGATCTTTCTTGTTGTAGTGAACATCTTGTTGTTGTAACGCAAGCTTCTTTCTTAACTTTAAATTTTTGGGATAGAAATTTACAGAAAATTTTGAAGTTATTGTTTTATCAAGACGAGAGAATGTGGCATTGTTGAACATGAATGAAGTTTAGATGTAGAATATTCATGGATTCCATCAAAATGTGATATATGTGGACAGTGAACATGCCAACACTATTTCTTCCTCTAGTTTGTCTCTTATGTTTCTATTCTTTCTCAAACAGATTCATTGTATGAAGTTGTGCAACGGAATGTTTTTAGTGGCAAATTTGCCGCTTTAGACTCGGAAGATTTAATAAAGTTATGAAAATCTCCCTCAAACACTAGAGGAAGGTCCATTAAACCCACACAAAAAAGTTTTAAGAAATTCAATGTACTCTAATTCATGGAGGTAAAAAGGGACGTGTTGTTCGATGCGGCCACGGTTCAGAATCAGAGGAGTCTTACGAGAATTTTCTATGGACCTTCTTATTCTCTCTTTTCTTTATCTATTTTGTGTATTTTCTGCTCATGGTCTCTATTAACTTTCAAAATTTATATGACCAAAAGTGATGACTGCTACACATATTTTTAACATTTTTCTTTTGGCTACACATGCATATATGACCTACCTATTATCATTAGGGTCCCTGATAATGTGTCTCTGCGTGTCAAGTAGTCAACTTGCAAAACAAAAGGCAACGCAAGGGGATGGGGGAATCAATCAATCACAGCTTTTCCTACACTAAATTAAGTTATCTTACATATTCGATATATATATATTATATCATGGCCTTATCCAATTTGGGTAAGACCCCTATCTTCTCGTTCTCATATCTTTCCTCAATTTCCCTACGTCCCTAATAAACTCTTTGGATTTATATTGGCCACCTTTTCATGAGTATTAATATATATACCTTTTTTTTTTACTTAATGGAGACCATGATAGACTCGACAAATTCAACAGTACTACTGTGTCTCCATTTCTATTGTTTTCCGGTGCTAGTTGCTACTCCTTGTACAGGCCTGGTCTCCATCAAGTTGAATCTCAACTGTTCATTTGTCCCCATTAAAAAGAAATAATCATATGTAAATGCATATCGGTCGACGTGGAGAGATGTATATAACCGCAAGTATAAGGTCAGAACTTGTTTACGTAGGGAAACTCAATTTACACACAACAAACACAAAATTGTCGGCTGAAAAATGTGGCATGATCGTATGAGTCCATGTGCGTGAACCACTATTAAGCGATATTATAGACGAAAGTAATAGGGGACACAGTAGTAACCTGCCTGTAAAATGCATTCTTCCTCTTCGCTATACTTTTCATGACACTTTATAACGAGTTTTTACTTATTTCTTTGTCAATAGGTGACATATTTTATCTTTGGAAATTTTGCAAGTTAGCATATTTTTAACTTTTTAGTTACAGAAGTTTGTAATTATAGGTTAGTAGAGTATAATACAGTAAAAACTCTATAATTAAATAATTGAAACACTAATTTTTTTAATATATATATATATATATATATGATTAATTGAATTCAAGCGTAATTTAAAACTGAATAAATTAATTAATTGAATTGAATTACTAGTTTATCAAATATATATATATATTAATATATAATTTTTACTGTATGTAACATTATTCAATGCCTAAAATAATGTTCTTTAGAACAATACCTCTTTTAGAGATATCTTAGCTAGAGGGAAAAGGGCCATTACCCCCATGAACTTATCTTATAAACAGTTTTTCATACACAATTTATTTAACAATGCCAAAACCAACAACAACTACCTAAATTTTTGAAATATCAATATGAACTTTTAAAATGTGGCCAATTCCAACAAAACCGTAAACGGCGTTAATTTTCGATTAACAGATGCTGACATAGATGACAGGTGGATATCCGGTTTGGTTTGTTTTAAAAATTCTAACACCAAAACGACGTCGTTTTGATATTTTTATTAAAAACTGACAAAATTGTGGGAAAGGGACTCGAACCCGGGTTTGGAATCTCCTAACGTGTACTATATGCGCCACTGGACTAGCAGATAAATTTGATATATATTGTAAATATAATAGTATTAATAGCATAACCGAGTTTAAAGAACCAGTTTCCATTGATAAACCTCGGCGAAATCGATGATGGTATTATACTTTCAATCGATGAAGAGTGCTTTGGCGGAACAATCTGGTGAAAGAATCAAAAACGGTGACAAGGATAAGAAGAAGAAGCGCAGAACTAGTCGTCAATCTAAGAACAGCTCAGGTAAATTGATTTACTTACTCGATACAAATTTGGATTAGTTTCTATGAGAGATCCCACTAGGTTGATGTTAATAGTTAGGATTCGAAGTGAGTCCGATAAATGTTAGTGGCCTTTTACCTTACAACCTTAATGTCTGGAAACAACAGTAGGTTCTGCAACACACGACATCCACATAGAGTCATCAGATGGTGAAGACAATGGAAGTAAAGCACCAGCTTCTATTGATATATTCATCGATTATGCTATTAATACTGTTGTGTTTACAATACATCAAGTTGATCAGCTAGTCCAGTGGCGCATATAGTACACGTTAGGAGATTCCAAACCCAGGTTTGAATCCCTTTCCCACAATTTTGTCAGTTTTTAATAAAAATATCAAAACGACGTCGTTTTAGTGTTAGAAATTTTAAATCAAGTCAAACCGGATATCCACCTATCATCCACGTCAACATCCGTTAATCGAAAATTAACGCCGTTTACGGTTTTGTTGGAATTGGCCACATTTTAAAAGTTCATGTTGATATTTCAAAAATTTAGGTAGTTGTTGTTGGTTTTGGCATTGTTAAATAAATCGTGTATGAAAAGCTGTTTATGAAATAAGTTCATGGGGGTAATGGCCGTTTTCCCCTTAGCTAGACATGAGATTACTTTTTTTTTTTTGAAATTACACTTTAGTTTTTTGTTTGGTTTCTATATATATATCAACTCCTATATCATGTCTTCTAGATAATTGGTATGGATTTTGTTCTGTATATTTTCTCTTATTATGAGTTTCATTCGTTTTCGTAGAAGTTACAAAGTGAGTAGATAATCTTTTTTTTTTTAACACTCATTTTATTATATGATACAAAACCAAAATATAATTTTGATATCGACACATACCACACATAGTTACCAAAATCCAGATTTGGTAGATCAACGAGATACACACAACTGATCGAAAATAAGATTTCCAGGGAGCATAAACCCCATACAAAGAACATACAAATGGGATATTAAGGCCAATAATGTGAACTCTCGAGGAAACTGGAAGAGTCGGAGAAGAAACAGGAAAACTTCAAGATTCACAAGTCAATGCCGAGTGGATCTGCTAGCGCATTGATGCGGGATAATTTTAGATTCCTAATCAATTACCCAAATGCACATGCCATTGTAGCATTTGAGATATCAATCCAAGGAGGCAAGAAGAGTAGCCAATCAAGAATACAAGATACTACTAGAGCTAAGCAAATCAAATAAAAGGGTTTATCTAACAACCTAAAGACAAATTAAAACAAGAAACCAAACAAAGCAAGAAAGAACAAAGCAAAACACTAAACAAGAAAACAAATAAGCTAAAACAAGGGTCATAGGATGAGGCTATAAAGACTAGTTGGTTTAGAAACAATCAATGATGCTTCAATCAATCAAACAATGCTAAACAAGGCTATTGATCATAATTAAGCTAATCATATTCTCATGTTCATAACTTCTATGCTAATCATGCAATCATTCAATTCTCATTTGCAAATTTAAAGACAAGCATGCATTAATATCCATCAAACACCTTTTAGCAAAGCTAATCCTTAGGCTAAGAACATTAATCGTTAGACTAATCCAATCTCTTGGCACTAATCCCTTTGACTAATCCCTAATCAAGATCAAATTATCATTTGTGATTAAGAATCAAGCAAGCATTAATTTCAAGTTCTCATTACCAATAATCACCTTAGACAACTAATCTCTTAGGCTAAGATATGGAAATCCTCTAAAAAGTTCATTCAAGCATTTCATCGAACACCTTTCGGGCATGAAAAAGCCTAGCATCTAGATTCAACAATTCCTTGCAACCTAGCATAGAGCACAACTAATTAGAGAAGGATCATTCATAAATAAGTCCCAAGCATCACTAATCATGACTTAAACCTCCTAAATCAACCTCATCCATAAAACCCAAAAACTCTACTCTCTAATCTTCATTGTTCCCACAAAACCCATAAGATAGTATGAGATAACAAGATTAAAGAGAGATTAAGAGAAGAAATTAAGAAGATATAAAGAAGTACTTAAATTAAACTCCAAATCAAAGATTACAAGATTCAAATCCTAAAACAAAACTAAGGCTTAGGTAGCTTAGGGTTTTAGAAACCCATAAAAGAGTATTTATACAAGGGAGTCTCGCAATGGCATTTTGGTAATTTTTGTCAACTGGGATTGGTCGGTTGCGGTTTGGGACAAACCGCAAGGCAAACCGCGAGCTAAACCGCAAGCAAAACCGGCTTTGTTTCTCCTATGTCTCGCGGTTTCGCCTTGCCCGCAACACAAACCGCGAGCTGGTAAAACGGCCATAACTTCTCGACTACGGCTCCAAATGACTTGAAACCAACTCCATTGGAAAGCTAACTCAATTGCCTACAACTTCTATTAGATGCTCCAGAAGCTAAATATGCACGGAAAGGCTTCATTTTGCTCCATCTTTCAAGCTCACCAGTTTGGTCCTTCATTACCATATCACTTGCAATCACTCATTTGGACTCCAAACTCTTCCAAACCTCCTTAGCAACTCCAAGAACCTAAAAAGCATAAGAAAACACTCCCAAGAACAACAAATTATGCAAATCCTAACTCTAAATGCACTTAGACTCTAAATACAACAAAGAACAAGAAAAGAACATGAATGAATGCAAAATGAGACTAAAACAAGAATTTAACATATGACTAAATGCATGAAAATGCATGAATATCAATTCCCCCAAACTTAAACCTTGCTTGTCCGCAAGCAAGCATCAACAACTCAAAGGCAAGTTAGGGAGAAAGGTTTGAAAATGGGAGATGAAATCCGAGAATGTCAACAAAAGAATTCAATTCAATGCCCTTCAAAGTAGTTGCAAATGCACAAACAATCTCTACTCCAAAAGAGTTAGCCATGCTCATCAAACATTTCACACTAATAATCAAACCATAAAAGCAATAGCAAGCAACCAAAACAACACAACTCTTTAACATTCAATTAGGTGTTTGGTGGACTCTCTATTTGGAAACATGAACCACAAACCAAAGGGCAAGGTGTCAAAGAGGCTTGTCATGGATTTTGGTGAGGGTTACAAGTGTTTAGTGGCTTATCTCAATAAAAAGGAACACAAGACTTTATGCAAAAGTAGGAAGAAAGAGAACAATTCATGCATACAAGCATCCACTTCCATGTTCTACCCTTTCTTTAGCTTAAATCCCAAAACTCAAAGCATAAACTCAATTCCAAATCCACTCTTGAATCTTTAAACTCACACCCCACTCTTTCCCTTTTTTTTCACTCTTTTTACAATTAAGAAGTTTCTTTTTCAACACTTAGCTCTTTTCTTTTCTCTTTACTCTCCTCTTTTCTTTTCATTTTCTCTTCTCTTTGCTTTTATCTTCTTAGAGGACTCATTTTCATTAAGAACTTAGAGCTATTACTTCATTTATACTTCCTAAACTTTTCCTTTGAACACTCATGCCTCATGGCTTTTTCTTTACTTTTCTTGCTCTCAAATCACTCTATTCTTTTCAACTCACTCAAGAAATGATCTCTCACCATCAAACCCATCAAATGAAAGCAAATTCCATCCCAAGTCCTATCCTAAATCTAGCCAATCAATGCAATTGGCGCATGGAAGTGAGTTCTTGTCGTTCTCCTATCAATTCAAAATTTTGCACAAGTTTGCATTATCAACAAGAGGCCTCACTCAAGAATCAACAAGGGGAAAAGAACAATGGGCTAAGGTTCAAGGTGAAGGTACCATTAAGTGATATAAATGGCCAATCAATGCTTGTAAGAATGTCAAAAGGAATAAGTAAGCATGATTGTTTTTAGAGTTACAATTGGTGAGCAATCTAAGTTCCAAGAGAGAGTAATTGAAAGTTCAAATTAAGTCCAAGTTCATTAGAGTTGTGCTACAAAGGGTGACATGTATCAACATTGAGATCTAACTTTCAAGCTAGTGAGATCCAAACATGGTGCATCCTTAACTTCAAATTCACTCAAATGCATTAACAACTCCTAAAAAGGGCATTAATTCAAGCTCATGAGTTGACATTCAAATGGAAGTTTCATCAAAACTCTTTATGAAAAATGAAATCCTAAGATGATAATGCATGCTTTTTGTTTTTGTGAAAAGTTTTCAATTTTTTTCAAATTTTTAGGGATTTTCTATGCCTTGGATGAATGCATGAGACTCAAAAGATGCAAAAGATAAAATAAGATCACAAAACACATTATTAGCAACTTGTCTCCTCCCCCAAACTTAAATCACACAGTCCCTTGTGTGAAAGAAGCAAGGGTAAGAGACAAAAAGACTAAATCAAAAATGCAAAATCAAAAAGACAAAAGTTGGAGTGTTACTTGGAGAGAGGAATGGAGAGGAGGAATGAGAGGTGGAGGCATCTTCGAATGTGGCACAAGACTCCCCCAAACTTAGACCATTGCATAGGCTTCATAATCCTTTGATTTAGCATTGAAGTCCCTTTGCACTCAAAACTCTTTCCCTTCTTCCTTGCATTGACCTCAAAGCTCCCCAAAAGGATAGACATGGGAATTCCTCCCAAGTGAGCTTGTTTTGAGTCACTAAGCTTGACTATCCCTTCACTCTTTTTGGTTAGGGATGTGGCATGAGTTTGTATCACCGGGATCATACTCATCGTAGAACCACCCCCTAAACTCCTTCATCCTTATCTCCTCAAAAGGGATCTTCCTTGGATCATGAAAGCTTGGTGATATGGTGAAGATTATATCAAGGTAGTTGTGATTGGGTTGAGCCATTGGAGATCCATATTCTTCATCCTCCTTGAAGGATTCTTCATTGGGACCATCTTGTTTCTCCATAAGATTCCCTCCAATTAGCTCTTGCTTGGGATTTGGTTGCTTTGGTTCCTCTTCCATGATTGAGAGCTCATCTTGTGTGCTATCTTCCTTTATCTCCTTGCACTCAACAACCAATCCATCTTCATAAGGCTCTTCATCATCTCTCACAACTTCTTCTACTCTTTGATTGCTTCCATTAGTTGAATTACCCATGATTGTGTCTTCATCATCCTCATCTTCATACCTTATCACAAGGTCTTCACCAATAGTGCAACCAAAAAGCATTTCAAATTCCTTGATAGTCTCTTCAGCTTCTTTCAAGAACTCATCTTGCACTTGAGCATTCTCCTCGTGTGTTGGCTCAACAATACTTGCATCTTGAGGTAAATGGGAAAAATCAGTGTTGATCATCCTTAAGCTCTCATTATACCTCACTTGTCCTTCCAATGCCAGCTTTGCCAAGTTGAGAAGCTCTTCATCACATGATTGGGAAGAGTAAAGTTCTTTCAAGAATTCATCTTGGACTTGAGCATTCTTCTCGTGTGTTGGCTCAACAATGCTTGCATCTTGAGGCAAATGAGAAAAATCATTGTTTATCATCCTTAAACTCTCATTGTACCTCTCTTGTCCTTCCAATGCCAACTTTGTCATGTTGAGAAGTTCTTCATCATGAGAAATTTGAGAAGAGTGAGTTGATTCATGCTCATGCTCCATGTTCCAAGATTGGTATCCATCACCATATCCATATTGGTACTCATGAGAAGAGTACTCATTTGGAAGATCACCTTGATAAGTGGATGTGCTTTCAAAACCATGATGACTTGTAGGGTCCCAAGCCATCTCTCTTTCTTGAGCTTCCAACATAGCCCTCAACATTGAAGCTATCTCTGAAGCCATACTCTCTTCCTTGTGATTTGCACCTTGCAAAAAGAACAAACACTTGAAAGAAAATTAGTAACCACACAAACAAAACAAAATAAAAGCTTAGTCTAAAGAAGAAGAAAAATCCTAGTGACTATTGCTAAACCCAATTGGCAACGGCGCCAAATTGATACTAAGATTTTATCGGATTAAAAGAGGTATCAATTCTCTTTACTATCGCTTAGTAAGAGGATCGAACCAATCCGGGACGAGTCTAAACCAACTAGAATGCACAAAACCCTATTAGCTAAGCCAAACTCAAATTCATAAAGAAACTTTAACAATTCTAAGTGCAATTAATCAAAAACAAATCAATTAAACTAGCAAGCAAACGATCACTAATTGAAATAAGAGACAAGACAATCAAATAAGGGAAGCAAGGGTTAAGAGTTAAGGTCAATGGACTAAGGGACTAGGGATGATCTTGGGATGTCTATCAAGCCTCAAACAAGCCAATCTCTTAGCAAGAACACATAAGTTAATTAGCCTAATCTCTTAGAGCTAACCTCTTTGCTTAATCCTAATTCAAGAACAAACTCTCATTTGTGAAATGGGATCAAACAAGCATTCAATCAAGTTCTAAGAAGCTAATAATCACTCTAGACATTCATTCTCATGAGCTAGAATGTGAAAACTCTATCTAAGCCATAACTGGAATTTCAACAAACACTTGGTGGGCATGAAATCCTAAACATCCTAGTTCAACTTGATCAAGGTCAAATAGGCATTAAGCACACTTAGATAGAAGAGATTTAAGAAATATTAAACACTAGACACCCCTTAATAATCCCTAATCACACTAATCCTACCTAACCCATAAACCCTTTGGGAAACTACTCACTAATCATCATTTGATTCACAAAACCCATAGAGATAGTGTAAATCATTGAGGATTAGAGAAAGGTGAAAGATTTAAACAAGAAATCTCAAAAGAAGTACTTAGATTATGAAAAGATTAAACTTTGTTCTTACAAAAGGCTTAGAATCAAAAACAAAGCTTAAGAGACAACAAAAATCAGGTTTTTATGCTTAAATAGTAAAGGGGGTCGAACCGGGTCAACCCGGAACAAACCGGGTTTTGACCCGGATCCAAGAGAAAAACTGGGAACCGTACCGGCTTGGTGCCCGATATGCAAGCCGGTACAAGTCCCTGCCCGATTTTGCTTCTTTCACGCCGAGGGTCGTATCGGGTTGGAGCCCGGTACACAAGCCGGTACAAATCCTTCGAACGTCTTCGTAACGTTGTGTATCGGGTTGGGAAGCCGATACACAACCCGGTACAAGTCCCTGCCCGATTTGCTCTTCTTTGGCCGAAGGCTGTACCGGCTTGATGCCCGATATGCAAGCCGGTACAGTTCTTCGACTTCTTCAGGGGGAGATGTACCGGCTTCCTGCCCGATATGCAAGCCGGTACAAACTTCCTGTACTCATCCTCTTCATCCTTTAAGCTCCCATCTTGCACCTTAGCCAACCTAAACTCCATAGCACCTGAAAGAACACCAAAAACACTCCAAATGCAAGCCTAGATGCATGATCCTATGACTAGATGCAACTATATTCTAAACTAAACAAAGGACAACAAAAGAATGAAGAATGAAGGGAAAAGAGATCAAAATAAGCACAAATCACTAACTTAAATGGATGAAAACACATGAATATCAATTCCCCCAAACTTGAATCTTGCTTGTCCACAAGCAAGCATAAGACAATCAATCCATTTGGGAGAAAGGTTTGAAGGTGGGGACTCAAAACCACAAGACTCACAACAAGATACAAGATCTTTCAAAGAAGTTACAAGTTGCTCTAATCTTATTAACTATCCATGTACTTCCACATTACCGTTCCCTCAATCCCTACTCCAACTCCCGAGATCCTATAGAACACAAGCAATCATCAACTCAATTCCTTACATTCATTTAGAAGTTAAGTGCGATCTCACAAAGGGGCAATCAATCAATCCCAATTGGCAAGGTTCAAGAAAGGCTATTTGAGGTGGTTAAGGAGGATTTCTTTTTGGTGGCTAACTCTCAAAAACAGGAGCAATTGGCATTACACAAAATCTATCTAAGAAAGGGAACAATTCATGCATACAAAGTTCTTCTCTCATTGTTCTACCCACTTCCTAGAAGATTTCTCCATACAATCCCATAATGAAAGACAAATTCTCACCAAACCCCCAATTCAAGTACCAAAACACTCACCCTTTTAGCTCTTTTCTCTCTTCTCTTTGTCACTAGGAAACACTTAACTGATTTTTCTCTTTTTCAAACTTGAGCAAACTCTTTCATAACTTACCCCTCTTAAAACTTGATCTTTCTTTCTTTTCTTTTTGATTCAATCTAGGGGACTTACTTCTTTTTCTTTCTTTTTGCACAATGCTCTCTTCTTATATGAATTCCTAGTGACTTTCTTTTTCTTTTGAACCTTATTCAACTCTTTTCATTGATCCTTCCCATTCCCAAAACAACTCTCATCTCTCCCCCAAACTTGCTTCCCATCCTAGTGCTAGACTCTTATGGCAAATAGAGCTAGCTAAAATGAGAAAAGACCATTGTCGCTCCCGATACTCTCAAGTTTTTGCACATGCCAAAAGCTATCAAGGAAAGGCCTCACTCACAAATCATTTTGGCTTCAAGGAAAGGTTTGGGTTCATTGGGTAGGGGAAGCCATGATCATAAGATCAATGGTTGCCCGAGTTAACCAAAAGAGTGGTAAAAATGGGAAGCATAACTCGGGCAAGGACCATGGGATTGCATTTCAAGCCCCTAAGCAAGATATTTCAAAGTCAAATTAAGTCCAATATCACAGAATTGAGTTAAGTTCATGCAAGCTTCACAAAGATAGGGAATTTCGGAATTTCAAAGTCAAGCAATGGGTTTTCCTTTGTTTTGAAAATCAATTAAAGCAACGAGCAACTTAATTGGTGAGCCTCTACAAGGCAAAATCATCATTGTCCCCAATGCATGAATCCTAAACTACTAACTAGACTCGATCCTACATGTTTCTTTTTGTGAAAATTTTTGAAAATTTTTCGATTTTTTTTTTTGGTTTTTCTATGCCATAAATTAAATGCATGAGACTCAAAATAGAGAACGAAAAATAAGATCAAAACAAACGCGATTAGCAACTGGTCTCTCCCCCAAACTTACTTCACACCGTCTCGGTGTGAAAGAAGAAAGGAAGAAAGACCGAGAAAAACAAACAAACTCAAGAAGAGAGAAAAAGCAAAATATTTACAAGGCTGGAGTGTGTTACTTGGAGCTTTAAGTGGAGTGGAATGGGATGAGAGCTCAATCCTTTGTTGATTTCGCCATGACCTAGACTCATTCCGATTGATCCCCAACTTCACCTACTGACCAAAACCTGATAAAACTTAAAGAAAGAACATCAAAAATAACAAGCAAAAGATCATATGTACAAGGATAAACATGGGAATGTCTCTCAAGTGCGCTTTTGTTTAGAGTCGTTAAGCTCGACTGTTCAAACCGGGTTTTTAGGCGGCTGAAGGGTGTGGCCTGCCCTCGAGATTGATGGTCAGGACCTGAGAAGTCAGCTCACTGAGATTCACTGAATCACCTTGAAACCTTGGACTGATTAAAGCTTTTGCACTTGTAAATGGCCTAGACTTTCCTTTGGTCTTGACCTTGTACTCAATGTAATCACCCTTTAGGCCCAATGGATGCAAACTGATACAGTTTAGAGATGATGGAGTTTCAAAAGGCATTAGAGCTTCCATCTTGTCCTTATGACCTTTTTCAGCTGTCTTAACTCCATCCAATACATTGGTTAGAGCATTTCCATTATGCTCATCAAACAAAGATTGTAGACTCGCACTGTCCATGATCTCCTTTTCATACTCTTGAGGCTGTGGAGGATTCTTGACAACCTTATCCTTTCCAATCTTTGCCATTTTTGGAGCCTTCTTTGTCACCATATCCACAACCTTCTCCTTGGATCTTTTAACCTCTTTGGTAGTCAGCTTCATTGAAGATATGGACCCAGCATACTCAGTCCTTATGGGTGTAGGAGGAATTCCAATAGCTCTATCCACCTCCTCCATTTGAGCACGTCCCATGTGCTCAGTCAATGATCCATAGGTAGTGGGTTTAGGCCAAACTTCCTTACCAACATTTGCAAATAGCCTTGCTTCCTCTAACACATCATCCTCATTGGGAGAGAGAATTGCACCACAAGTGTGGAGAGATGTGCTCCTCAACGGATAGTAGACCTTGGTGTCAACATTATTCAGCACAGCACGTTGCTTTTTGAAGTCCATACAAGCTCCGGTTGTATTGAGGAAAGAGGTACCAAGTAAGAGAGGTAGTTGGGTACTCTTCTTCATCTTCATGACAATGAAGTCAGTTGGGATTGTGCACTCACCAATCTTTAGTGGATAGTCCTTGATCATTCCCATTGGAGTTTTTGAGTAAGAGTCTCCAAATGTGATAGAAGATGGGTATCTTTCCATGCTCTTAATCCCAAGAGTTTCCACCATTTCAAGAGATATCACACTCACAGTAGAACCGGAGTCACACAATGCATCATTAATCTCCAAGTCTCCCAAAGTACAGCTGATGGTAAATTTACCCGGATTGCCAAGCTTAGGAAGCACTTTTGGTGTTGTGTGGGTAGGAAGCACAGTATCTTCAGCAAAAGTATTAGTAACACGCATCACCTTAGCTGGTGCAACAGAGGAAGGCTTAACTACAGTGGCCTTCATCTCCTTGAGAGGGACAGGTGCAGCCGGAGGGAGTTCATAACCATAGAGAAGTGCTTCTATCTCATCAACCTCGCGCTCATAGTCTGATTTCTCATGATCAACAGTGGAGAAGATAGCATTGCAATAATCTTTAGGGTTCTTCTCCGGGTTTCCGGGCAATGTACCAAGAGGTCTAGAAGTAGAAGCATTCTTGTACTCCATGTTTTTGACCCTTGAAGTCAAGTTCTGCAACTCACTTTTCAGATCTCTAACTTCCATAGCTCCTGAGGCTTGTCCCTGAAGTAGTTGCTCCATCATACCCTTTAACTCACTGTCCAAACCAGAGGAAGAAGAGGCTTGTGGCTGTTGTTGGTTAAATCCGGGTGGAGGGTATTGTGGCTTGGGGACAAAGGGTTGTTGACTCTGAAATTGTGGTTTGTTGGCAAACCCTTGCTGATTAGTATAAGGGACAAAAGGCTTTTGTTGCTGAGGTTGTGTGAAGCCTTGTTGCCCTTGTTGTTGAGCTTGGGGTTGTGTTTGAGCTTGAGGGTAAATCTGATCCTGTGGGTTGGCAACATTGGGATTTCTGTAAGAGAAGTTGGGGTGATTCCTGTAGTTTGGATTGAAACCCCTGTTGAAACCTCCTTGGCCAGCAATGAAATTGATCTCCTCTTGGGTCATATCTCCTTCAAGACTGAATAGAACTGGGGGAGAATCCTCATAGTTCTCTACAAAGCTGATTTGCTTTTGGTTGGATGAGATCATCTTGTCTATCTTGTCATTTAGAGACTTGATTTCCTTCTCATACTTCTCATCCATTGAAGATGATCCTCTAGGAGTCCTCTCATAGTCCTCATTGTAATTCCCATCACTTGTAGCCAAGTTCTCAATCAATTCCATAGCCTCATCAACTCCTTTGCCTAGGAAGTGTCCATTACTACAAGAATCTAGCATTGCCCTCATCCTAGGAAGCACTCCTCGGTAGAGGTTACTGAGTAGTGTCTCCTTGGTGAATCCATGGTGGGGGCATTGAGTGGTGAGCTTAGTAAACCTGTCCCAAGCTTCAGCGAAGGTCTCATTGTTTCTTTGCACAAACCCGGATAGCTCATTGCGAAAGCGGGCGGTTCTTGTAGGTGAAAAGAATTTCTTCAAGAAAGCCTTCTTGAGATCTGCCCATGTAGTGATAGACCCTGGAGGAATAGTGCTCTCCCAATCTTTGGCTTTATCTGCCAAGGAGAATACAAAGAGGCGCATCTTGAGACCCTCATCCGTCACACCATTGAGTCTTGTAGTATCACAGATTTTGTCGAATGTGTCTAAGTGCTTCAATGGATCTTCTGAGGAAAGTCCATGGAATTGGTTGTTCTGCACCATATTCATTACCATGGCCCTGATCTCGAAGTTGTTATTGTTCACAGGTGGTGGAATGATACCCCGCCGAATAGCGTTGGTGTCGGGTGTATCGCCATCGCCAATGGCTCTGAAAGGTCTCTCACGATGAACCGGGATCCCGTGTCCCTGTCCATCTCTAGCATCCGCATCCTGTTGATGCTGTTCATGATGTTGCTCTTGATGGCCCTGATGGCCTTGCTGGTCCTGTTGACCCTCTAGATCCATGACTAGCTGCTCTTGAGGCTCAAGCAAAGGTTGAACTACTTCTTCCTGTTCCAACCCGAGTCTCTCTAAGTGAACAGCTCTTTCAATTGCTCTTCTCTCTCTTGCTAACTGTCTTTCTAGGGCTTTGATATCTGAAACTCGCGCAACCAAATCAGTAGGTCCTCGGCTCCGCAAGTTCATGCACCTGACATCAAAGAGAAATGAAGAAGTAAAGTTAGTAACTCAGACTTAATCTAAAGAGGAAATGAAATCAAGTTGATCTATCCTTAGTCCCAAATCGGCAACGGCGCCAAATTGATACTAAGATTTTATCGGATTAAAAGAGGTATCAATTCTCTTTACTATCGCTTAGTAAGAGGATCGAACCAATCCGGGACGAGTCTAAACCAACTAGAATGCACAAAACCCTATTAGCTAAGCCAAACTCAAATTCATAAAGAAACTTTAACAATTCTAAGTGCAATTAATCAAAAACAAATCAATTAAACTAGCAAGCAAACGATCACTAATTGAAATAAGAGACAAGACAATCAAATAAGGGAAGCAAGGGTTAAGAGTTAAGGTCAATGGACTAAGGGACTAGGGATGATCTTGGGATGTCTATCAAGCCTCAAACAAGCCAATCTCTTAGCAAGAACACATAAGTTAATTAGCCTAATCTCTTAGAGCTAACCTCTTTGCTTAATCCTAATTCAAGAACAAACTCTCATTTGTGAAATGGGATCAAACAAGCATTCAATCAAGTTCTAAGAAGCTAATAATCACTCTAGACATTCATTCTCATGAGCTAGAATGTGAAAACTCTATCTAAGCCATAACTGGAATTTCAACAAACACTTGGTGGGCATGAAATCCTAAACATCCTAGTTCAACTTGATCAAGGTCAAATAGGCATTAAGCACACTTAGATAGAAGAGATTTAAGAAATATTAAACACTAGACACCCCTTAATAATCCCTAATCACACTAATCCTACCTAACCCATAAACCCTTTGGGAAACTACTCACTAATCATCATTTGATTCACAAAACCCATAGAGATAGTGTAAATCATTGAGGATTAGAGAAAGGTGAAAGATTTAAACAAGAAATCTCAAAAGAAGTACTTAGATTATGAAAAGATTAAACTTTGTTCTTACAAAAGGCTTAGAATCAAAAACAAAGCTTAAGAGACAACAAAAATCAGGTTTTTATGCTTAAATAGTAAAGGGGGTCGAACCGGGTCAACCCGGAACAAACCGGGTTTTGACCCGGATCCAAGAGAAAAACTGGGAACCGTACCGGCTTGGTGCCCGATATGCAAGCCGGTACAAGTCCCTGCCCGATTTTGCTTCTTTCACGCCGAGGGTCGTATCGGGTTGGAGCCCGGTACACAAGCCGGTACAAATCCTTCGAACGTCTTCGTAACGTTGTGTATCGGGTTGGGAAGCCGATACACAACCCGGTACAAGTCCCTGCCCGATTTGCTCTTCTTTGGCCGAAGGCTGTACCGGCTTGATGCCCGATATGCAAGCCGGTACAGTTCTTCGACTTCTTCAGGGGGAGATGTACCGGCTTCCTGCCCGATATGCAAGCCGGTACAAACTTCCTGTACTCATCCTCTTCATCCTTTAAGCTCCCATCTTGCACCTTAGCCAACCTAAACTCCATAGCACCTGAAAGAACACCAAAAACACTCCAAATGCAAGCCTAGATGCATGATCCTATGACTAGATGCAACTATATTCTAAACTAAACAAAGGACAACAAAAGAATGAAGAATGAAGGGAAAAGAGATCAAAATAAGCACAAATCACTAACTTAAATGGATGAAAACACATGAATATCACGCATCAGGAAAAGATCCAAAGATAGAGGAAACCACAAAGAAAACCCAGACTATAACGATTATCCTGAACTAAATAGGCATAGATCGAGAATCTAAATCCTACCCGCCTAATCTTCTTCCGAAAGAGTCTAAATCTAGATCTTTGCATCCTCAGTAGAGGCTTCCTTACAAGAACTGATTATAAAGACACGGGAGAAAATCTATTATTCTTCTAAACTAAAGGTCGGCGGAAGGGTAATAGTTTTATAGATTCACCAAACAGAGGATGGGATAACCAGATTCTATCTTAGACGCGACAAGGGACAAGACCGACACTTTTCCGAGTTATTCAAAAGAAACTTTATGACCCTAATTTACCCGCATAGTTGATAACAGGATTTTTGCAAATCCTAGAGGTATCAATTCCTCTTGCTTATCGTTGTAGCAAGAGGTATCGAACCAATTTCGGGATAGAAGTGACCAATATGAATACACTAAACCTTAAGAGACAAGTCACAATCCAAATTTGAAGTCTAAACAACCTAAAGAGCCAAATTCAATCAATTAAACAAGTAGACAAGCAATCGAAACAAGTAAACAAAGATCAAACTCAAGAAATCAATAATAAAAGCAAGGCCAATGGGTTTAGGTCAATGAGTAGAGCAATCTAGAGCTACCAAGGATGCTTAAACAATCATCATAGATGCTAATCCTAAGCAAGAACACTAATCAATCAATTAATCCAATCTCTTGGTACTAATTACTTTGCCTAATCCTTAGTCAAGATCAAATTCTCATTTGTGAATAAAAACAAGGCAAGCATTAATCTCAAGTTCTCTTAAGCTAATAAACACTTTAGACATTCACTTTCATGAGCTAAAACATGTAAATTCCCATCAAAATTCAATCTAGCATTTCATCGAACACATGGTGTGCAATAAAACCCAATACCTCTAAATCAACTTAATCAATGTCAATCTAGCAATAAACACATTTAGATAGGAAGGATCAATCACAAATAAGCCCTAAGCATCCATGAATCACTCTAATTCACCCTAATCTACCTAACCCATAAGCCTCAAATGAAACTACTCACTAATCATGCTTAGTTCAACAAAATTCATGAGAATAATGTTAAACATGATGATTAGCAAAAGATTAAAAAAAGAGGAGAAGAAATCAAACACAAATAACTCTTAGATTAATAAAAGATTGAAACTTTCTTTTCAAATATTCAAAGAGAGGTTTTTGGAACAAAGAAAGCTTAGAAAATAAAAATTGGGTTTTTTTGCTTAAATAGGTGAATAGTGACGAACCGGGTCAACCCGGGACAAACCGGGTGTTGACCCGGTTCAACTGGGTCAAATGGCTGGTCAAAGGCCGAAAGTCAACAGAATCAGGTGCTTGCGGTTACAGTATCACCGCGAGGTAAACCGCAAGGCAACACGCCCGGATATTTCACGTGTCTCGCGGTTAGGCATGTGACCGTGAGACCAACCGCGGTAGAACTTGCGGTCCGCCTCGTCACCGCTTCCCTGACCGCGAGCACCCTCGGCACATTTTCTTCCCATCGTCGCGGTTGGCGTAGCGGGTTGGAGTCAGCCGCGTGAGGTCGTTGTCGGCGGAATCACGTCTTCGCTTCACGTCGACGGGGGGGGGGGGGGGCTTTGCGTCACGGACCTCGGGGGGGGGGGGCAAAGCCTTACGGGAGATGTTGGTCCGCGTTCATGTCATCTCTCCATGGGATGGTCAACCGTAGCACACCGATGTTGGCTCCAGAGAGACACACGTGTAGGAACCTCCCATTGGCTCTTTTGTTCGCAAGAATCATTATGCAAAGACTTCATTTCATTTTCCCCTCTATAATTAGTTGTTAGCTCCATAGCTCCTGTAAAACACAAAAACAAACTCCAAAGAAAAACTAAAATATGCAAAACTCTAGTTCTAAATATTCTAACTCATGAGTGCATGATTTTATATCTAAATGCATAAAAATAAATATATTATATAACAAAAGTAAATAGATTATAAATCTTAAAATCTATAAATTATGCACATATCAATTCCCCCAAACTTATCTTTTGCTTGTCCACAAGCAAACAATCAAAGTTAAGTTGAGTGAAAGGTTTGAAAATGAGAGTTCAAAGCTTTTAAAAGCAATTGTTAAGCATAAGTGGAAATAAAGTCAAGACAAGGAATTAAGAGCTACAATCAAGTTTACTCTACTTCAAAAGAGTTAGCCATTCCCATCAACACATGCATCAAGTTCAAGTCCCAACCTACACATGAATTCCTATCCTCATTCCCTTTAACATTCATTAAGCAATGGTGGATCATGATTGTGCAAATCAAATGAACACATTTGGCTAAGGGTTTAAGGTCTTGAGATAAAAGTGATCTCAAATGAAGTGTGGGTTTCAAAAACAAAGGATCTCTCAAGAAAGAAATGAACTATAGCAAAATGCTAAGAGTAAGAAACAACTTATGCATACAAGGATAGATTCTCATTCTACCCAAATCCCTATGATAATCTTAACTCTTCTTCTAAACCCAAGATTCCCTTCCTAAGCTACCCTTTTCTTAAGGCATTTTTGCCTTCTTATCCCAACTTTGATCACTTCTTTCTTCTTTAAACACTTAGAGGATTTCTTTTCTTTGCTTAGCTCTTTCTTTTCTTTTCACTAGTCTCTTTTCTTTCTTTTTCTTTTGATGTTTGAGCCAACTTTGGCTTCTTTTCTCTCATTAAAACTTGAGACTTATCTTTCACAAATATTTAGAGCTATCAACTTTTCTTTTTCTTTTCCAACCCTCTTTCTTTTCTCAATCTTTTCCTCATTCCCTTTTTTCTTTTCTTCCCAATTCCCCCAAACTTCTTTCCTATCCTATGCATAGCCCAATGATGTAAGGCTAGCTCTACAATGAAGACCTATCCTTGTCGTTCCAAACTCAACACTTTTTGCCTAGTTGATTCAAGAAAAAGGCCTCTCATCTCTCACTAGAGTGTTTAGGCTTGAAGGAAAGTTTGGTTCAAGGTGGAGAAATCTACTTGGACTAACAAGAGAGTGGTAGAAAGGGATAAGATAGTCCAAATATGTATGAAGTATCCATGAGTTCACCTTTCATTGCACAACATGATAATTCAAGTCAATATTAAGAGTTCTAATAGATAGGGAATGATTCAAATCACAACATGTTTCAACCAAGAAGTGAACAATAATGCATGAGATCCAAGAAGGGTTCTTCCTTAATTTCAAGTTCACAAGATGCATCCAATAACCACATGCTCAAACAATTTTTTATAAAGAACATAAGCTTTAACTCTCAAACTTTAATGAATACAATCCTAAATGACTTCTAGACTCAATCTTAAGCATACCAATGCAACTAAATGCTTTCTTTTTGAAAAGGTTTTTTGAAATTTTTCGATTTTTTGGATTTTCTATGCCTTAGATGAATGCATGAGACTCAAGGGATGCAAAAGAGAAAATAAGATCACAAAACACATTATTAGCAACTTGTCTCCTCCCCCAAACTTAAATCACACAGTCCCTTGTGTGAAAGAAGCAAGGGAAAGAGACCAAAGAGAAAGGTAAAAATGCAAAATGAAACAAAGAGGTGAAAAAGAGATTGGAGTGAGTTACTTGGAGCTTTAAGTGGAGTGAAATGGGATGGAGGAATGGGAGGTGGAGGCTAGAGAGTTCCTCCAAACTTGGATGAGTGCCCGGTTCTTCCTTGATTTCGCCATGACCCTTCCTCTTTCTTTCTCCCAATGCCAAGACCTATATAGCCTAAAACCTGTAGAGACCTAATAAATAGATCAACATTGACTAGGAAACTTAAAACATAAAGCAATATTTACAAGAGATAGACATGGAACTTCCTCCCAAGTGAGCTTGTTTTAAGTCACTAAGCTTGACTACCTTTTCTTTTAGTGAGGAGGTGGAGGAGTCTTGACCTTTTGAGTGATTGTCAAGACCTTGTTGAGATGCTCTTGGAGCTTATTTGGATCAGCTTGTAGCTCAAGAGGAAGGATGGCTCTTGCCCTTGAGAATGGCTTAGACCTCCCCTTGCATTTCACCTTGTACTCTAATGTCTCATCCTTAAGCTTCAAAGGGTGGAGAGTGAGAGTGCTAGGAGCTTGAATATGAATAGAGGTTGTAATTTCTTTTCCATTCTTCTTCTTTCTCTTAAGAGGAGCTTCCTTTGCTCCACTCACCTCCTCTAATGGAACACTTTCCAAGTGTTCACTCATCAGCTCTTTACTACTCTCTCCAACCAAAGCATCTTTCACAACTTGGTCAATCTTTGGAGAGTACAACTTCTCAACATTTTCAACTTGTGGCTCCTCAATCTTCAAATCTCCCAAAATGATTGATCCACAATATTCAAGCTTGGCAAGACTAGCAAAAGTCCTTTCCTCCTCAAGATCAAGGTCACTTGTGATGGTTCCACAAGTGTTGATGGAGGATGACTTCATAGGATATAACACCTTATCATTCACCTTTGTGAGCACTACCCTCTTCTTGTTGAAATCCATTGTTGCACCAGTAGTGTTGAGAAAATCAGTGCCCAAGAGTAGAGGAAGCTTCTTGCCCTTCTTCATCTTCATAACCACAAAATCAGTTGGAATGGTGCAATCCCCAATCATCACCGGGTAGTCTTTGAGCTCCCCATATGGTACCTTTGTTGAAGAATCCCCAAAGGTGAGAGTAGATTTGTAGCTCTCAATGCTTTTGATCCCCAATTCTTCAACCATCTCAAGGGATATGACACTCACATTTGAGCCGGTGTCACACAAAGCATCCTCAATCATCAAGTGGCCAAGAGAGCAAGATAGTGAGAACTTCCCCGGTGCTCCTAGCTTAGGAAGCGATGTAGGAGCTAGCTTAGTCGTGGTTAAATCTTCCTCAACCGTGTCTTCATTCACAATTTCATCATAAAGACCAAGAAGAAACTCCCCAATGATGGCTTCTTCATCCAACTTATCATCCTTCTCCTTCTCAAGTGGAGAACCATAGGCAAAGACTTCAAGTTCAGCTACTACCATTTCATGTTCAGCATTTGAATTGATTGTATTGCAATGGTTGGTGGGAGCAACTTTCTCTTTTTGCTTCTCCATTTGGATCACTCTTGAAGTCAAGGTCTCAAGTTTGGAAGTGAGATCCTTGAAGTTTCCATCAGCCTTAGAGTGGATATCAATCATCATCTTGCTCAAGTCCATTGCACCATTTGCTTGCCCTTGGATGAGTTGTTGAAGTATTGCCTTCATTTCAAAGCCTTGATCCAAAGAAGTAGAAGCTTGAGCTTGAGGGTTGTAGGGAAACTCAGGTGGGAAACCTCCTTGTTGTCCTTGGAGATTTGACTTAGGAGCATAATCGTGCTGTTGATTAAAAAGCACAAAGCCTTGTTGAGATTGATAGCCTTTACTCTCTTCCCTTACAATGGTAGATGGCTCTTGGGTAGCTTGGAAGACTTCATCTAAAAGATCATTAAGAGCTTCCAACTCCTTACTCACTTTATCCTCAATGCCTCCATTAACCATTGGAACCTTCTCAAACCCACCAACATAGTTCTCCTCACTTTGGGATAGATTCTCAACAAGTAGCTCCCCTTGATCAATTGTGAGATTCATAAACCTTCCTTTGCTAGCTGCATCTAAAATCCTTTGGTGCTCTTTATTCACTCCATTATAGAAGGTACTAAGGATAACTTCTTTGTTGAACCTATGGTGGGGACAATCATGAGTGTAGCCCTTGAGTCTCTCCCATGCTTCATGAAAAGTCTCATGGTAATCTTGTTTGAAGCTCAAGATGTCTTTTCTAGCTTGGGATGTTCTTTGTGGAGGGTAGAACTTTAGGAGAAATATCATCTTGCAATCATCCCAAGAATTCACCAAGTGAGATGGCAATGATCTCTCCCATTGGCTAGCTTTATCTTCAAGTGAGAATGAGAACAAAAGGAGCTTGACACTATCATCATCCACATCTTCAATCCTAAATGTGTTGCACAACTTCTCAAAGTAGTATAAGTGATTATAGGGATTCTCCACTCTTGTCCCTAAGAACCTTAAGTCTTGAATCAATCTAATCAAACTTGGCTCGATCATGTAAGCATTGGCTTTGATAGGAGGAGGATGGATCCCATAGCTCATGCAACATTGAGGAGTGTCAAAACTTCCAATTGTTGGCCTTTTCTCTTGGATTGGAGTGGGTATCAATGGAAGTGTCAAGGAAGCTTCATGAGGTTGAGGTTGTGGTGAAGTTGCTTGAGGTTGTGGAGAAGTTGCTTGAGGTTGTGGAGCTTTGGTGTTGCTTCTTTGATTGTCAATCTCCAATACCTCAAGTGAACTTGGTTTGTCATGTCTCTTTCTTTTGGTTGGGTACCTTTGAAAGCACAAGAGAATCAAGGAAACCAAGTTAGTAACAACAAATGAAAGAAAGTTCATCATCTTAGCTTGAGATGAATGAACCAAAGCAAATAAAAAGAAAAGCTTAGTTTCAAAGACTTGAACTAAATAGGAATAGAAATCTAATTGATCAATCCTAAATCCCAAAATGGCAACGGCGCCAAATTGATAACAGGATTTTTGCAAATCCTAGAGGTATCAATTCCTCTTGCTTATCGTTGTAGCAAGAGGTATCGAACCAATTTCGGGATAAAAGTGACCAATATGAATACACTAAACCTTAAGAGACAAGTCACAATCCAAATTTGAAGTCTAAACAACCTAAAGAGCCAAATTCAATCAATTAAACAAGTAGACAAGCAATCGAAACAAGTAAACAAAGATCAAACTCAAGAAATCAATAATAAAAGCAAGGCCAATGGGTTTAGGTCAATGAGTAGAGCAATCTAGAGCTACCAAGGATGCTTAAACAATCATCATAGATGCTAATCCTAAGCAAGAACACTAATCAATCAATTAATCCAATCTCTTGGTACTAATTACTTTGCCTAATCCTTAGTCAAGATCAAATTCTCATTTGTGAATAAAAACAAGGCAAGCATTAATCTCAAGTTCTCTTAAGCTAATAAACACTTTAGACATTCACTTTCATGAGCTAAAACATGTAAATTCCCATCAAAATTCAATCTAGCATTTCATCGAACACATGGTGTGCAATAAAACCCAATACCTCTAAATCAACTTAATCAATGTCAATCTAGCAATAAACACATTTAGATAGGAAGGATCAATCACAAATAAGCCCTAAGCATCCATGAATCACTCTAATTCACCCTAATCTACCTAACCCATAAGCCTCAAATGAAACTACTCACTAATCATGCTTAGTTCAACAAAATTCATGAGAATAATGTTAAACATGATGATTAGCAAAAGATTAAAAAAAGAGGAGAAGAAATCAAACACAAATAACTCTTAGATTAATAAAAGATTGAAACTTTCTTTTCAAATATTCAAAGAGAGGTTTTTGGAACAAAGAAAGCTTAGAAAATAAAAATTGGGTTTTTTTGCTTAAATAGGTGAATAGTGACGAACCGGGTCAACCCGGGACAAACCGGGTGTTGACCCGGTTCAACTGGGTCAAATGGCTGGTCAAAGGCCGAAAGTCAACAGAATCAGGTGCTTGCGGTTACAGTATCACCGCGAGGTAAACCGCAAGGCAACACGCCCGGATATTTCACGTGTCTCGCGGTTAGGCATGTGACCGTGAGACCAACCGCGGTAGAACTTGCGGTCCGCCTCGTCACCGCTTCCCTGACCGCGAGCACCCTCGGCACATTTTCTTCCCATCGTCGCGGTTGGCGTAGCGGGTTGGAGTCGGCCGCGTGAGGTCGTTGTCGGCGGAATCACGTCTTCACGGGGGGGGGGGGGGGGGGGGGGGGGGCTTTGCGTCACGGACCTCGGGGGGGGGGGCAAAGCCTTACGGGAGATGTTGGTCCGCGTTCATGTCATCTCTCCATGGGATGGTCAACCGTAGCACACCGATGTTGACTCCAGAGAGACACACGTGTAGGAACCTCCCATTGGCTCTTTTGTTCACAAGAATCATTATGCAAAGACTTCATTTCATTTTCCCCTCTATAATTAGTTGTTAGCTCCATAGCTCCTGTAAAACACAAAAACAAACTCCAAAGAAAAACTAAAATATGCAAAACTCTAGTTCTAAATATTCTAACTCATGAGTGCATGATTTTATATCTAAATGCATAAAAATAAATATATTATATAACAAAAGTAAATAGATTATAAATCTTAAAATCTATAAATTATGCACATATCAATAGTAAAGCCGCACCGCGGCCAAGAGAAAGCTGAAAGACAATAAGGTCGTCGATTGTATACTGTTGTGTCAACCCGGATCCACCGGAGGAAATCAACTCCATCACAGCGTGCCATCGCTTGAAACAGCCAAATCCGACGAACCAAATCAAATCAAACTTGTTTAAACACACCAGATCTTAAAACAACCGTGAATAAGAAAAACCTACCACCCCTCACTACCCCTCGACATAGCCGAAACAAACAACATCTCACAACCTAGCCCTATAGAAACCCGCCGACATAAGCCATAGAGACGGCGACAGCCCAAAATCAAGTCCCAACCGGATAGATCCGGCACCGCTCAAGCAAACTAAGTAGAGAAAGACGTCCGGAGAACTCGACCAAACCCGCACCAGTAGGCTCGTCGAAGAGCAGTCGCGGCGGAGGAGGCGAGACGGCCGGAAGGGGCCTACAAGTGGGATGGGAGCGAGATCTGAGCAGATCTGAAACCGTCGAGGAGGAGAGAACCACGGCGGAGGGACAGGCAGGAGAGAACCGCAAACCGAACCGTCGCATCGTCAGAGGTGAGAGAAGAGGTAGGCATAAAGAAAAACAGCAACGATAATGAAACTTACCTCCCCGGCGACGACGACGACCGCCGGCCGGGGAGAAGAAGAGAGTCGCAGATGGAGAGAGAGTCAAGAGAGAGTCGGGACGTGATTTCAGAACACAATAATTAGCTTAATTTTATTAGTGGTAAATTAATCAAAAATACTTTTTAATTAATATAAAGATTAATTCCTATATCATGTGTTCTAGATAATTGGTATTGATTTTCTTCGGTATATTTTTTCTTATTATGAGTTTCATTCGTTTTCGTAGAAGTTACAAAGTGAGTAGATAATCAGAGCTTAAATATGGTTGCAAACTAAATTAGTAGCCTGAATGGGTGAGTGGGCCTCGCTTTTCATAGTAAACTGTAGCGTTTTGTTCTTGCCCTATCTGGTTCTTTGTATGCTCAGTAGTCACTAATCAGTAGATTAACACAACCAAAAAAAAAAAAAAAAAAAGAGGATACGATAGCTAGGAACATGATGATAACGCACGTATCCTACCAAAAAGCTGATACATATAAAAGAGGAAAGTGATGATGAGAGTCATTGCTAAAATGCGTACAAAGATTTGGTTTTATGATTGCCTGACCAAAAACTTTATTATATATCTACTTTTGTCGGTCCACCGTACCTTAGATTTATGATTGCCTGACCAAAATCGACAACGCATACATTTCAACATATTCCACAAATTTCGGCTTCCCATCTCTTTTTTTCAACGCTTTTATAGTAATTTCCTTGATTGTTACGTAATGTTACATCTGATTTTATCACCAATAAAACAACCTTCCAATTAGGGTTGATTTTTCTTTTTTGTTAGAAGGTTAAGAAATGATAATTGACAATATATATAGAGGACACATGCCAACAACAACAATGCATTTTTGTGGTATGATTTGGAGTGCCGGTCTAACGTTTTCGAATGCCCTACACGAATTAAGAATATATGTCATTTTATAAAAAAATCCAAATCACAAATAATAGTAAAAATAAGATTAAAACTTCAAAAAAACAATACAAAATTATAAACAGTTTTGTAGGAAAATAACAAAAAACAGAAAAAAATATTGTTGAAATATGATTCTCTTGACACTTTTATCTACAAAATCGTTCATAAAATTCAAATAGTTGTTTTTCACTTATATATGTCTCAACTTATTACAATATTTTTCGATCATTCATGTGACATGATAAACTGCATAATAATTTTTTATCATTTTCAAATTCAATTTTTTTTCTCTAAATAGTGCAACATGATCAATAATATACGATAATTAATTTATGTATTATGATAACAATCATCTATTTAAGAAAATCAATCACTTTGATATATTAGATATTTTTTATAAGAAAATCTTTAACCCACCTATATTTTTACCTCTAAACTATATTTTAGAATAAAATGTTGGCAAACATTTTTACAGAAAGTGTACTACTACTAAAATGAAAATAGAATCATAAAGAAAACATTCTTTTTAAAGAAAAATAGAGTATTACATGTAAGTTATATAAAATCTAAAGAAAAAATAAAGTAAAAATAAAGTAAAAATAAAAGAAAATATATAATAATACTTTAAAAGAAAAATGTGGTATAAAATTTACTATTAAGCTTCAAAAGATATTAAGATGAAAAATTATATTATAAAAATATATTCAAAATGTCGTTGTCAATTCTGTTTAAATATATATTAATTTTTTGTGAAAAAAAATGCCCTCTAGAATTGGATGTCTTAATCGGTGGCTTACCTCGTTTATGATGTAAGCCGACCCTGATGATTTGTATGTTGTGACATTCTAATTATTAAACCAATATATAGATTAGAACGGCCTCCTTCCCTTAATATATAGTTGAAATTGTCAAAACATGCAAAACAATCATATATTTTTCTACTGTGACTATTTTTATATATATCAAACTCTTAAACTTGATGAAAACAAAACAAAAAACAGACAAGAACAGCCAAACCACTTGTCCACGAATCTTAAATCCACAATACCAGTTGCATTAATTTGTAGTAGATATGATGCTCAAATCTATCTGGTGGACTGAAATCATTATAGACATGCATGCACAGAAATCTGTATACAAATGCCTTATAAATGGCTGGTTCAATATATGGCTCATTAAAGATTTTGCATAAAGTATACCCCCCCACCCAACCTAATTTGCTGACCTTCAGAAGAATAAAATAAACAGTTAGTAACAAGAAATATGTATAAATATACTATCATACCGATGCTAGACTTCTGATCAATACCAAGGTCTTGTTAATACGGTTCACATCGCGATTTCTTTAAAATAATGAAAAAGTAGAATTATCCCACGGAGAGTTTGCATGAGTAGAAGAGAACAAAATGTAGCCGAAGGACAACTTGCCAGAATTATGTTCATCACCATAATCATCTAATTTATGCATGATGAACGACGTTCCGGCAAGTCATCCTTGGCTGCATTATACTCTACTCCACTTCATGCAATTCTACTCCGTTGGGCATGCATGTCCATCAAACTTCAGAAAAAAACACTACAAAAAATCTGTTTCGTAGCCACGAATTAGCTGCGAAAATGTCGTAGCTACGTTTTTTAAGCCGCGACTAGCTACGAATTAATCCGTGGATATGTCCGTAGCCATTTCGTAGCTATCCGTAACTATATAGCCATGAATTCAATTCGTGGCTATCCGTAGCTATTTTGCTACGAATAGCCACGACATGTCCGTGGAAACAAATAGCTACGACTAGCTACGACAAACAACGCGGAAATATAGCTACGACATATTTTCATGGCTATTCGTAGCTATATCTAATGAATATTTAAATATATATTGTATAGCTACGGATAGCTACGAATATATTTGTAGCTATTGAAACTCTAAACCCTAAACAAACCCTAAAACTCTAACTAATAAAATTATAATTAGTATAATATATTCAAAACTAAGTTTAAGACTTATAAATTAAAAATATATTCTAAATCTATTATTTGTAAACATTAAATTAAAACCCTAAACACAACACTTAAAATCCTATACCCTAAACAATAATCTTACTCTAAACATTAATCTCAATCATAAATTAAGATAGGGTAAAAAGCGGTGGATACACAACACTTAAAACCCTATACCCTAAACAATAATCTTATTTTTCAAATATACTATTTTCCAACATTAACTTAAACCTTCATCATATCTTATACCATAATACCTAAACCTATAAACCATATACTTCACACATTAACCATAATCAAACTCAAAATCTTAAAACTCCTAATCATAAACTATAAATCAAAATACAAACCATAATATATCCATAACTAAAAATTCAATACTTACAAAAAGAATAATCATAACCCCTAAAAAACCCCTAAACCCTAAAACAAGCCCTAAAACCTTATAACCTTAACACAACCCTTCAAACCTTATACTTAAACCATAATCATATTCAAAACTTATAAAAAAAAATATATTTCTAAATCAACTATTATTAAACTTTAACTTAAAATCTTAATTATATAAACCTTCAAACCTTATACCCTAAATTTAAATCTAATTCTAAACCGTGAATTCTTAATCATAAATTATAAAATTAAAATACAAACCATTAATTTTATATATATAAAGCTATTATTTACAAATCCAATACCACACTATGCATATACTAAACAACCCCTAAACCCTAAACAAACCCTAAACCCTAAACAAACCCTAAAACCCTAAATTACAAACAAAAATCTAATAACAAATCTCTAAACTCTAATTCTTATTGTATATACTCATAAATAAAATTTAACTTATAATAAATAAAAATAACTTTAATTACTTTAAATTCTAAGTATAAACCCTAAACCCTATATCCCAAACTCTAAATTTAAATTGTAAACCTTATATTTATAAACTAAAATCCTCTTATTTATATATTAATTAGTTTGATATTTTATTTGAAAAGTTTATACATTATAAACTTTAATGGGAATTCGGCCATATAAATCCCCAGCTTTACAAAAATGACCAATTTAGACACCAACTTTTTGTGTGACCACGAAAATACCAGACAATTCATTGACTTCCGTTAAAAACACGAACTTTAAGTTGACTTGCCAAATTAACACGCCGTTTATCGATTTAACAGAATTTTTTAACGCCGTTATTCTGACGTTAAAAAATTCTGTTAAATCGGTAAACAGCGTGTTAATTTGGCAAGTTAACCTAAAGTTCGTGTTTTTAACGGAAGTCAATGAATTGTCTGGTATTTTCGTGGTCACACAAAAAGTTGGTGTCTAAATTGGCCATTCTTGCAAAGTTGGGGATTTATATGGACGAATTCCCCTTTCTTTTTAATTGTAAAACATAGTATATAAAATGTTTCTCGGTGTCCTTCCCTTTCTATATTATGCTTCGCTCTCACATGTACTCTTTAGCAAATACCCAGACACGGGACACCGTCAAATCGACTCATCTTTTCTCTTGCTCTTTTTTCATACCTCTACCTCCTCTCTTCAGTGTCCTTGGGCTCTCCTTGACCGCTTTGTTTCAAAGCTAAGTATGCAAAAATGTCCACATCCATATTCAAGAACTATACACTTAGATGACAGAGAAATCCTTAGAAGGAAAAACTCTGAAGGACATAGAAACAAAAGCCGACCCGTTCAACTCGAACGGGCTTCAGAACCAACGACTTTATGAGCGCACGATGAAGCGGAATTATTACAAACCTACCACGATTCCGCTTAATATGGTACACAAAGAAAACAGAAATCGTAAAGACTATATAACAAGGCTAACAAAAGTAAACCAGCCAAAAGGAACCAACAAGATCGCCGGAACCGTTGGCCGGAAACAAAAATCAGTGAAAACGCGACTTTTGGGTAGAGAGAGCGTTGAGGAGAGATTTAGGATCCTAATATATAGTAGTTGATAAATTTAAAATGGAGAATTAATATTAAAACATCTCGCCTTATTGGTTAAACCGTATTCATCCATATGTTTCTTTTTTAATATTCGGCCATATAAATCCTCAACTTTGCAAGAATGACCAATTTAGACACCAACTTTTTTTGTGGCCAAGAAAACACCAGACAATTCATTGACTTCCGTTAAAAACACGAACTTTAGGTTGACTTGCCAAATTAACACGCCGTTTACTGATTTAACAGAATTTTTTAACGTCAGATTAATGGCGTTAAAAAATTCTGTTAAATCGGTAAACGGCGTGTTAATTTGGCAAGTCAACCTAAAGTTCAGGTTTTTAACGAAAGTCAATGAATTGTCTGGTATTTTCGTGGCCACACAAAAAGTTAATGTCTAAATTGGCCATTCTTGCAAAGTTGGGGATTTATATGGCCGAATTCCCAAACTTTAATCTTTAAATTTTCCATTAAAACATAAAATTAATTTCTATTTGTTGTAAAATGATAAAACACTTATAAGTAGCTTAATTCCTATTGGTTGATAGATAATGGCAAGGATCTCTAAACATAAATCACAAACCTTATATCCCAAACTCTAACTTTCAATTGAAAACTTTATATTTATAAATCACAAACCTTATTGGCTGTAAAATGATTTTATAAAAAGATTTTATAAATAGGTTAATTCCTATTGGTTGATAAAAAATGGTAAGGATTGAACCACTTTTAATACCAACCATTGATTAGTCCTAGATCTAATGGTCATAAATTAATCTTCTTTAACCTAATTCCCTCTACAACCCACAACCCATCCGCCGTCAACTATATTCCTCTTCCTCTTCATTTTTTTTTCTTTAGCAAATCGTGATAGAGAGAGGATGAAGCTCCGAACGAAGCTGATGATGGTGGCATAGAGAGAGGATGAAGCTCCGAACGAAGCTGATGATGGCGGTAGAAGCAGAGCCTGACGACGGCAGTGAAAGAGACGAAGATCTGAATCTGTCGCAGACGAGGACGAAGCTTAGGAGCAGCCGGATTTGATGATGAATCGAAGCAGAGCCGCCGTGTAATTCCGACGAAGAAGACGAAGACGAAGCCTGTCTTCACTCGCTCGCTCGATGTCTTGACATCCGCCGTAGAACAGAGCCTCCATCCTTGACGACGAACGCGGCTTCGTGTTTGGGAGAGGAGACGCGGTTTCGGGTTTGGACAGAGGATGCGGCTTCGGGTCAAGCTTCGGCGGCGGCTGTCTGCGTAGCATCGTCGTCGGCGAGCGGAGCTGGTGGCAAGCTGAGCGACGGCGAGAGCGGAGAGGAGACGCTGTGTTCGGGTTTATGTGTATATACGTGTATATATGTACATACATATATATATATATATATATATATATATCTACACGTATATATCTGTATATATATTGTTTTTTGGGATAAAATATATATTGTATATTTATTATTTTGTTTATAAAAAAATTAATGATTTTTATTTTTGTATTTATTTTTTTTTGTTATTTTTTAAAAATAAGCCACGGAATAATTCATGGCTATCTGTGGCTAAGGCCACGAAATTTATCGTGGAAAATTCGTGGCTATAGCCACGACATTATTTGCAGCCATTCGTGGATATATTAGCCACGACAGTTTTCATCGCTATTCGTGGCTAATAGCTACGAATATCATCGTGGCTACGTCGTAGCTATGTGGCTGCGGATATCCACGAAAAGGTTGTATCCACGAGCCCATAGACGCGGATTTTGGTTGCGGCTAGTCGTAGCTACGGTGATATTAGCTACGAAATTTTGCCGATAGCCGCGAAAAAATCCGCGGCTATACAGCCAGTTTCTTGTAGTGAAATGAATGTTTTTGATGAGTTTAGGGAATGAAATGAGAGGAAGTATTTATAAGAGAAAGAGAGAGTGACATATAACTACACAACGTATCCGGTCTAATATAATATGCATTTTACTTATATGGTGATATTCGATAATCAGCTCAAGATTCCTAAAGCAAGTGGCTCTAGTGCTCAACATAAAGGCAATAATGTTATAATGTCAAAAGACTCGGGCTTTCCACCATCCACCCACAAAATCTTGTACATTTCTCAATATCTTTACATCAGTCGATTCTCTCAACCTAACTTATTAATTCGGAGTAGTCAACGTATATACAGAAAACAACTAAGATCAACATAAATACCTTGTTCAACCAGTTTTCAAAATAATATTTTCGGATCCAAATTTAACAATGCTGCATCTTTAGACGGAAACCCATTTGTCAATATATTTTACTGATCTTTGTCCCAAAGAGATATGCGGACAAAAAATCGAAAACGTTATTAACTCCAATATATAAAGAGCTTTGTACATATTAATATATGATGATATTTAACAAAATAAAATTGAGGTCGCGTGATGTATATCATAAGTTATTTGATTTAGGCATATCTTGTATGTGAAATTTGTAACCAATTTCATCGCATACAACTTTTTTTTTTAACACATAAGTAAGAATTCGATATTTTTAATATTTATTTTGTGAAAGGAACCGCATAGAAAGAACGAGGGTATCAAGATGGTGCGCGCATTGGTCCCGCTACTCTGAACCAAATTAATATTTTCCTACTTTGGAAAATATTGAAAGTCAAATAATTATTTGCATTAGTGGTGATTGGCCTTCATGCTAAGTAAAAAAGCAATAAAAACGATAAGGAGAATATAAAAAGAAACATGACAGATATGGATTAGATTTCTATTTTACATATTTATGCTAACAGTTTTTATTCTAGATATTCATGTCTCTAGATGTCTACATAAAATCATCATACTTAAGGTGTATTGTCAGTTATTATTACGCTCGTCAGTTATACATAATTACGTTCAAAAACTTATGGTGACTTCTTAACTCACACAATCCTCACATTTGTTGAAAACACAAAATTGAAACAATGTTTCTTTTTTCTCTCAAAATTTTAAACTCTTTATAAGGATCAGAACTTGACTTCAAATATTGGATTACGATGGTTCTAGTGACCTTCCATATGGCTCAGAGAATATAAATTATAAATTAACTGGTGTTTAGGTATTAGTGGATTCGATTGGTCGATGATGTATACTTATGATCAATATAATACGTATGTATATACATAATACATGTTTAGTCAACATTTACATAAAGCATGATTGTTAGGGTATTAGTACGGCTTATGCATGACTAATATTTTGGGAAATTTTATCTCAGAACTTGCACATTTTGTTATATAAGATATAGCTTGTTATATAAATGGAAACCATAAAGGTGTGACGGCCGCCAACAATGCACCGTCCTTATCTCCTTGCATTTTTGTTGGTCGGGACATGTACTATCGAAGCTTCAAAGCAAAGATACAATTAACTTTTGAAACGACTTTTTCATCATTTGCTAGGGAAGTGATTTGTTTGTTTTAATTTGTTAATTATTTAGTGACGTGGGTCGTTTCTATGGCATTTCAGCGACATATTCTAGAAATATTATTTATAAACACTGATATGATCTCTTTTAATATCTACAACATATCCAATAATCTGCCAAATTTCATGAAACATATTGCTTCTCACTAAACCTTACTCGTTAAATAATTTTGTTTTCTGACAAAATCTCTCGGTGAAGATACTGATACGAGCATCAAAGAGTTCTTAGAACACATTACATTAACGTTCTACATCTTCAATATTTTCATTTTTTACGTGATCATTTCCGTCCATTTTTCTATCCAAATCCGAGATATTTTCCTCAAAAATTATTCAAAACTAACAAATTTTACTTCAATATATGTATATATATATATATTTCTAAAACCAATTAGATGTATAAATATTAAGTTTTGTGTATAAGTAAATTATATATATTAGCTAGTTTTTGTAAACCTTCAGTTTACTATACAAAGAATTCTTATTTGATTGATAAAATCTATATCTCTGTTATTAAAAAAATTTTTTTATAACTTATATATGTGAGAGTATATTATAAATATAATAATAACAGTTATAATAAAGTTAATTAGATAACTAAAATTAAAATGATTAAAAACATGAACTAATCTCAAAGTTAATGTTCAAAAAAAAAAACTTTTACAAAAGTATCTCATATTTTTTTGAGCAAAAAAATATCATATTTTTGTAGAGTTTTTTTAAAATGAGAACTGTTTCTAGCCCTCTCTTTTCCTTTTTTCTCCTCTTTTTGTTTTTTTAATTTTTAATGGTTTTGTTCAACAATTTTTAATGGTTAGATACTCTTCGAGAAACTACCAATGGGATACTCTAATGCTTTACTGGATTTGAATCTAGATGATGATACAATGATGTTACTAGTAAAATTGGATAAATAATACTTTTATACTTTTGAAACGGTTAAATGCATTGAAAAAAGAATGAAACAATGTTTGTTTACTATGTTTTGTAGAAGGTGGAGTAACATAGTTTTGGTCAGAGAAGCAGTGGAAGTTGAAAAGGAGGATCGTTACAAAAGGAGAGGGAAAATTAGGTTCAGAGCTTCCATATTTTTACAAATTTTAATATTTTTACAACTCTCAACTTCGATATTATGCCACATGTGCAGTGCTCTGCGTCACAAGATGGGTAATAAAATAATCACCAACATTATCTTGTAATGATAATGTGTTAAAATATGATATGAGAATGATAAAACCATTATTGATTACTAATATTTGGAAAACAATTATTTTGGTTATAAAAAGAGAACTAAAAAACTCACTAAGGGTATGATTGGTTGAAGCTGTAGCTTTATATTTTTGCTTTAGAAATTAGGCTGTAGAATTTTTTGCTTTGACTTTATATTTAGTTGCTGTAGAAATATTGCTAAAAATATTTAAAACATTAAATATTTTCTTAATCTTTCGGCTGTAAATTTATCATTTAAAATGAAAGCACTAGTTTTAAGGCTATGTAAAATATGCTCTATAAAACCATATTTTATCTTTCATTTACTTTTTTGGCTGTAGGATTTTTAAGAAAAAAAAAGCTAGATTGGTTGACATATGTGGCTGTATATTAATTTTTGGCTGTGAAAAGTTTCTACAGCCACAACCAATCATCTCCTAAGTCTACTAAATACCATCTACGAAATCGGCCGAACAATCTCTTCGATTGAAAGGCAAACATCCTCTCTGACGTGTCATAGCCAACTGCATAATCAGTCCTGATGCTCCAAGCAGGCATGCACACTAAGGCTCCGATTGGCTTCTAGACTGTGAAGACTTTAAATGTTTTTACAGTCTTTACAGCCTTTAATTATCCAATCAAACTTTCACCATTTTATAAATTTTAAAGTCCCTACAGTTTTGGTAACTGTTTTCCTTCTTTATTTTTATTTTTTTCCTACAGCCACCTTCTACAGACTTTTGCTAATTTTCTCCATTCCCTCTCTTGCTCTACGTTACTTTTTCTTTAATTATTGTTTGTTTTTTCTTAACAATATAACATTCTCAATCAACTATCAATTAATTCACAACTAAATTTATTTTCTGTTAATTAAAAATGATTAACAAAGAAAACGAGTTTTTGTTAAAATTATTTATGTTATTCACTATAATGCATATCTTTTATAAAAAAATCAAATATGCATACTTCTAAAGTTTTTTGTTAACAATATTTATCTATTAATCAAAATTAAGTTATTTTATTTTGTTATTTAATTATATTTTCAATAATTACTTATGCTAATAATTATGTAAAATTATTAATATTAATATAATTATAACCATAGCATATAACATAATAAAACAAATAATTATTTATATTCAAATCTAACATAATATATACATTTTTTTTAAAAAACTAATAGTGTTTAAAATAACATTCACAGTTTCTACAGTTTTTTGTTAACAATCAGACTTTCAAAATTATTAAAAGTAACAGTCAGAGTGTTTACAGTCAAAATCTTTACAGCCAAAAGTTTACAGTCACAACCTACAGTCACAGTCATTACCAATCGGAGCCTAAGTCTGGGCGTTCGGTCCCTCGGTTCGGTCTTACGATTTTTCGATTCTTCGATTCCAGACATTTATGATCCATATGGGAACTGCAAAAATTTCGGTTCGGTTTGGTTCAGATATCTTTTAATTCGGTTCGGTCATAAGGTTCTTCAGTTTTTGTTCTTCTTAATTACAAAATAAAAAAAATCTTAATTTTAAGTTTAAAAGTACAAATCTTAAACCAATATAGTCCAAAATTTTCAACAAACCAATGAAGTCGAGCAAAGTTTTATCCGATATTAAAAAAGTCTAAAACAAAAAAGAAAATCTATAAATTTCATCTAGTTCACGAATCATTAATCTTCCATTTCAGTTCTCAAGTAACACAAGTAACAGTTACAGACTAAACAAACATTGAACTAGAAAAAGAAGAGTATAGAAGATTAGGTGGGTCAAATAGGTTTGGTTTAGTTTAGATATTATTGGGTACATAAAAATTCTATTTTATTTTCGGTTATATATGGATATCATGGATATTTGGTTCGGTTCGGTTCCAAATATCCATGGATACTAAAATTGAGATCATTGGATAATTTGGTAGTATCCATAGATTATTTGGTTCGATTTTTTCGGTTCAATTATGTTCGGTTCTTCGGTTCTGTGGCCCATTTAGGATCACAGAACCTCGGCTTATAGGCCCATCACGTTCGAAAATAAAAGCCCAAAGAAAGAATCAGATCTGTTATATTCTAACAGACATGTGGGTCCCATAAGAATCTGCCGTGAAGATTCATTGCTTCGCGGGGTTTTTCGGTAACTTTTACTTGTCATTTTCGTTTCGTCTCAAAAGAAAAAAAAGACTGGAGAAAACGCATGACGCGTTTTTGTAGATGTTTGTCTTCATCTTTGTAGACGAAAATTCTTACGTTCCGCTCACACCTACCCAAAAGCAGAGCTCGTGGGTTTTCCAATAAGATAATTCAACGTTGATTATTCTAATCCACGCAACTTTTTCTTTTTGTATATATGCGGAATTCTCGATTTCCTCGAAACAATTCTGGTTCATTCCAGGTAAAATTTCCGCTTCAAATTCCTCATTTTCACGATCTGGGTTCTCTGTTTTCTAATCCCATTTTGTAAATTTGTCAACTTTATAATCATAATCGGCTTGAATAACCGAAAAAAAATCTAATCTTTTGATCTGATTCTGTAGAATAATCGGTGGTCAGTAGCTGTCGATTGTCTCTTATCGTATTTCGTTAGACTCTTAGCAAATATACAGAGAGTGTGGCGTAAGTTTGTATCAATGGGTTTGGGAAACATTTACAGAAGACGAATGAAAGTCTTTTCAGTAGCTATACTCATATACCTCGATTATAAGGTAAGCTTTTCATCTCTTATTTTTGTCTCGTTCATAATCTTTTAGTGTATTGAAAGGTTACAAAATTTTGGTTCTGTGGTGAGTGAAGAGTGTTCAGCAGAGAGAGAAGTGGATCAAGAAGTCCAAAGTTCCTGCTTTATGGGAAAAAGCTCATGATCGTAATGCCAAGCGAGTGTTGAATTTGATTGTGGAATTGGAAGGTCTATGGGTGAAACTAGGGCAGTATCTATCCACTCGTGCTGATGTTCTTCCTCAAGCTTATATATCTCTTCTCACTCAGTTGCAAGACTCTCTCCCTCCTCGCCCTTTGCAGGAGGTTGTTAAATCTACCTAAAGCTTTTTTGTTTTGTTTAATGGTTACCTACCAATGTAATCTGATTTGTACTGTCTTTACCAGGTTTGTAGAACCATTGAAAGAGAACTTGGGCATTCCATGGAAGTTCTGTTCACCGATTTTGTTAACGAACCTTTAGCAACTGCTTCGGTAAAGTCCTGAAATCTGTTCGAGCCAATAAAAGTCTTATGTTTCTAAGCCACTGTATGGATAATAGCTCGCATGCTTTTGTTTGATAGTGAGCTCTCTGTTTTGTAGATAGCACAGGTTCATCGTGCTACTCTAGCTAATGGTCAGGATGTGGTTGTTAAAGTTCAGCATAATGGCATTAGAGCAATTATTTTGGAGGTCTGATCTTAGTTTCATTTTGAAGCCTTGGAGATGAGAACTGAGAGCTTATATTACTGTTGACACTTCTTTCAACTCCTCTGTTTTTTTTTTACTTCGTAACAGGACTTAAAGAATGCAAAGTCCATTGTTGACTGGATTGCGTGGGCAGAACCACAGTACAATTTTAACCCCATGATAGATGAATGGTGCAAGGAAGCTCCAAGGGAACTAGACTTCAATATTGAAGCTGGTATGCTTCACTTGGATAAATAATGAACAGCCTCTTCAATTTCATCATATGAGAAAACATTACTTGCACTTAAGCTTGTGATCACCTTCTCTGATCAACTTCTTGGGATGAGAAAGTGGTTCTGAGACTGACTTTGTTGGGTTGATATTCATCTCTGTCTATCATTCTTATCACACTTTATTTCTAATTCTCCAACATGGCTATGTTCGAGATAACAACATCGTGAAATAGGCAGAATATTGTGTGTTTGAATTACTTTCCTAGGCTGAGCATTTTTCAGGTTCATGCTTACATTTCCTGAGTGTTTCCCCTTTATGTTCTGTTCTTAACATGTAGAAAATACTAGAACCGTATCCAGGAATCTTGGGTGCAAGAAGACAAATGATGAAGTTAGGAGTGACAATCGGGTTGATGTCTTAATCCCAGATATAATTCAGGTTCTTATCTCTAGTGCCCTTGTTCTTACTCTGAAGTATACAGACATAAAACCTTTCAGAAACAGCTCTAAGTCTAAGATGGAAGTCCCCTTGTAAGATTGTGATATTCACAGAAAACATCCAAATGCTAAAATAATTATGCATATAGATGGATCAGTCACGTTTACTGTTGGTAGTGTTGTATCATGGCAGCACGCTTTTTATATTTGATATTGCTTAGAAAATGAGGCGTAATGGACCAATGTAGTCACTGTGTAACACAGATTGTCTCAGATGACTTAAGAAGCTGAAATCTGTTCATTCCTTATTCTTTTCCTGCTACTTATGTCTTACACCTCCTTCGATGGTCTAAATGACAGTCGTCTGAGAGTGTACTCATACTTGAGTACATGGATGGAATTCGCTTGAATGATGTGGAATCTCTAGATGCTTATGGTGTGGATAAACAAAAGATCGTTGAAGAGATCACTCGTGCATATGCCCACCAGATATATGTTGATGGTTTTTTCAATGGCGACCCTCATCCAGGTATGGTCCTTGACACGAAACTTCTGTCTGGAGTTTGCCAATTATTTTCTGTCTTGTAACAACCATTGTTTTAATGTAATAGAATTATACATGTACTCTGTTTTGCAGGAAATTTTCTTGTTAGTAAGGAACCACCACATCGCCCTATTTTACTTGATTTTGGGCTTACGAAGAAACTCTCACACTCCTTGAAACAAGCACTAGCCAAGATGTTTCTAGCATCAGCAGAGGTTTGTTAAAGTTTTTGCAACACCTCTGCCTGGGCTTACATGTTTGTAGAATTGTAGGTCATAGCTTGGATTTTGACCGCTTGATGTAACAGGGAGACCAAGTGGCGCTCTTATCTGCCTTTGCAGAAATGGGACTGAAGCTGCGGCTCGATCTGCCAGATCAAGCAATGAGTGTGGCAGGTCTCTTCTTTCGATCTTCAACTCCATCAAATGAAGCTCTGGTTAGTCAATTTACTTCTTTCTTTAATAGCCTTGCTTTCTCTTTTGAAGTAACTTTAGTGGATCCGCCCTTACAGATATCTCTCTTTATAGAAAACGCTGAAATCCTTGAACGATCAAAGAATGCAAAACATGAAAGTTATACAGGAAAAGATGCAGCTTAGCCAGAAAGAAGTTAAACGCTTCAATCCGGTAAGCATAAATTTCTTTCAAGTATGTATCTTCTTAGTGACCATCTTTATCTTAATGAAACTATTTGATGCAGGTAGATGCATTTCCTGGTGATATTGTTATTTTTGCAAGGGTCATTAATCTACTCAGAGGTATGATGTGTGAATCATACTATTTTACCTCATTACATGCTCATTCACAGTACTTTTTATTTCTTTTACTTATTTATTTGATTGACTATTTAGGACTTTCATCCACTATGAATGTTCGGATAGTTTATCTGGACATCATGAGACCATTTGCTGAATCTGTTCTGTTGGGGTAAGTCCTCTTGGAGTTTTGCAGCTCATTTATCATCTCCTTGTGATATACATTGGATGACCATTATGTGATTTTGCAGGAGTATCAGTCGAGGACCAACTGTAGACTCTTCTTGGATACATGACTCGCCAGTCCATTCTGATGTAGAGTCCAAACTGAGGAAGCTGCTCTCTGAACTTGGGAGTATTCAGAAAATACTTGGAATTCAGGTGGGAAACACTCTTTTACAGTATGGCTTGCAGGCAGTGTTCGTTATGTGTAGGTATGTTTATGTAGGTATGTGCATATAAAGATGGCAAAGTAATCATTGACACTGCTGCTGGAGTACTTGGAAGATATGACCCTCGTCCGGTTCAACCGGATAGTTTATTTCCTGTTTTCTCTGTGACAAAGGGTGTCACTGCCGGAATGATACATTGGCTTGTCGACCAAAGGTGGGTAACATTCCTACACATTGAGATTCTGGATCAGCTTCAATTCTGGTATCATTTTAATTCCATGATCTCGTTTGCAGAACTTATACTTAGTCACACGTAAGTAATGTTAAGTTGTTAATGATACAGAAAGCTCCAGCTCGACCAGACTGTAGGAGATATATGGCCAGGGTTCGGATCAAATGGAAAAGATACCATAAAGGTATAAGGAGCTACACTGTCATGTAATCAATTTGCAATCTATCGTGAAATATTTCTTTTCATTTGATTCCGTCGGTTTTGTTTATCAGGTCCATCATGTACTTAACCATACATCCGGGCTGCACAGTGCCTTTGACCCTGTAGGAGAAAATCCTCTGCTTATTTGTGACTGGGATGAATGTTTGAAACGGATTGCTAATTCATCACCTGAAACAGAGCCTGGCAGTCAGCAGTATTATCACTATCTCACGTTTGGATGGCTATGTGGTGGAATCCTTGAGGTAAATCTCATGCAATGCTCCAAGTTGTTACTTTGTTTCTCTTTCCTATACTATGTTGATGTCAATCTTGCTTTCATCAATCTTGAACAGTATGCTTCTGGAAAGAAATTCCAGGAGATTCTTGAAGAATCCATTATAAAACCCCTAAAGATTGATGGGGAACTGTATGTTGGTATCCCGCCAGGTAAATAACAAACATTGTAAATAGCTACCATCTTTATTAAGAGATCTAACGTCATAATTTCTACAGGTGTTGAATCTAGGCTTGCCACATTGATGCTGGACACCGACGAACTAAACAAGCTTCCATCCATTGCTAGTCAGCCTGAGCTTCCTTCGAGTTTTCAGCCTGAGAAGATCTTACAAGTGGCAACCAGCTTGCCAGTGTTATTCAACACATTGAATGTGCGCAGAGCCATAATCCCCGCAGCTAATGGACATTGCTCGGCTCGTGCACTTGCACGCTACTATGCAGCCTTAGCAAATGGCGGTCTAGTGCCACCACCACATTCCTCTTTATCCCAGCCACCACTTGGAAGCCACACCCATGTTCCGAAATTCTCATCGGTAAATGATACAACGAAAAAGAGAAAGGGTAAGGAGATGACAGCTTCTGAAAAGCTAAAACCAAAAGATCATAAAGAGAAGAGACTCTATGATGAGATGCGGCGCGTCAGAGAGTCAAGTACAGAAAGTTTAGCAAGGCTAGTCGATGATACTAGCAGTTCTGCTGGCCAAACTGAGACCAGTACCAATGATAATCAAGAAGATATTCATAGTATTTTTAACAATCCAAGGATCCATGATGCTTTTATGGGTTCTGGAGATTACAGTGGCTTAGTACTGCCTGATGGGAAGTTTGGACTTGGTTTTAAGCGTGTCACTTCACAAGATGGGTCTCTAGTTGGTTTTGGACATTCAGGGATGGGAGGATCAACAGGCTTCTGTGACATCAAAAACAGATTTTCCATTGCAATTACAGTCAACAAGATGTCGCTAGGAGGTGTTACGGCTGATATTATGAGGCTGGTTTGTTCAGAGTTAAACATTCCCTTGCCTAAGGACTTTTCCATTTCAAGTGGTTTGGGTCCAGACTTGGAGATGGGTGCGCCTCTAATCAACTAAGGTTGGTTCTCTATGTAAGTTTTGCCTGCTCATGTTATTAACATACATACCGGTCCTTGGAATGGCCTCAAATAGCTAATAGACATTGCTGGAAAGTAAAGTGTTTTTTGTTTGTCTGTATTGTATTGTTTTATACATCTTATACAACTATATCATTTTCAGAGCAATAAAGTATATGTTACACACAAACCTGATGTTTATTGTTTTCATTTTTTTGCATGTTGATGTATATGTAACAGAGGTCAATAGAAGGTTTCTAGAGCTGTGTCTTGTATTTAATAACGAACATGTTGATTTCATTATATGTTTCTAGTTCTATAGTGAAACACATACATGAAATTTGTAGAGTGATATCATTACATATTGTGAAGAAAGAGAGTCATGGCCAGATATCTGAGACGCAGCTAACAGCTTCACTGGATACATTACCAAGACCAGGGCTTGAGTTCTGTCCAGAAACTGTGATTCCAGGGAACATAGATTGGTCACTGTGGACTGTAATGGCGGGTGAGGTATTCCCGGTGTAGTGCAGACTGTTGATGGAATGTGGTGGTGGACTTAGATGAGTTTGCAGAAGTTGATTCAAGTTGCTAGTGAGTGACCCTCTAGCTACCAAATCTTCTGCTAGTTTCACCTTGACTCTCAGAGTTTCAACATCTGATTTGAGAACTCTGTTATTTGTTCCAGCACTACGGAACTGTTGTGTTGCGGCTATGAGTTGCTTGTACAGTGTTGAGTTAACTCCTTTCAAAGAATCAACCTTCAAGAAAGCATAAGGTCCCCATCAAATCCCATAAAAAATCACCAAACCAGCTAGTTGTTAAACTTACCTGAGATTCAAGATCTGCCAAGTGTTCTTGCTTCCTTTGCCTTGACCTCCTTGCTGATATCCTGTTTGAGTACATCCTGAGTTCACATCACAAAAACAAAGTAAAAAAACAGTTATCTTCTATATATGTATAACTTTTTATCGGTATGCAACAACATACCTTCTGATACGTTTTACATCATTGGGATCATTAGTCATTTCAGACTGGCCAGCTTCTGTCTCTGCATCTTCTTCTTCATCAGAGTGATCAGACCGAGCCGCTCTCTTTGCATCAGGTTTATTGGCTGACACTGGACTACCAGCCGACAGATTTTCTTTTAAAGAGAGCCAAACAAATGAACATTAATATCAACACTGCAATAACAGAGAACACATGGAGGAGTCAAATAAGGCCAGCACATACCGCAGATGGAAGACTGTGCATCAAGAAAAACTCCAGCCGGAATCAAGCTCTCAGATAACAAAATACCATCTCTTAAGTCACATGAGTAATCCTGCAACAACAACAAAAAACCAAGACTCTTACTACAATCTCTGGATCTTGGTGTAGACACAAGCAACAGTGATATGAACAAGAGAGACAAGAAACCAAAGACTAACCCGGTTCATGAGATCAAAAGAAGGGTCTAGAGGGCTTGTGTCAAGACTGGATAAAGCAGAAGAAGAGAAGACCTTAGTGAGATACTCTTGTAGAGCCAACTCAGAAGCACTTCTCTTCATACCAATGTCCTTAGATGTGTGACCATCCATTTTTTTTGCTATGTTAAGAAGAAATTTGGTGGGAGAAGAGAGGAGGGGGGAGAGTAAGTTGTGATAGACATCTTGTTTATATAAGCCTCTCTTCTTAATCGCTAAGCAAAACTAAAATTGCTTTGTCAATGCAACGTCCTCATTTGACAACTTTTTCTTTTAATGACAACAATAACAAAAGAGAATTGAAAAGCAAAGCCGGCCAGAGAGACCTTAGGCTCTGAATTTTTTTTCTTTCTTCTTAGCCTCTTTATGTCAACAAGTTTTATTGAAGATTATGAAAAAAAGAATAAGATTATGGTACCAATTATATGCCAATGATAACCTTGATCCTTTAACTAGAGAAGAGTATCTAAGGTAGTTGGAGACTGTGTCAATATAATCATATCTGAATTCAAACATGAAGTTATCAACGACTATTATAAAAGATTAAAATATACTTGTGAATTAGATTTAATAATTATCCAAGAATATACGGATAATTATAATTTGGACGATAATATTCGATTCCCAAGTTAATGGTTTAGAATGATAATGTGCGACTGTTGAACACAAACTGATTTGTCAAAGAGGTAATTAAGAAAAAAATGATTAATCATCAACAATTAATAATAGGGCAATTCGCAAAAATAACACAAAAACATGCATTATCACAAATATACCAACAAAGAAAAAAATCACTAAAATAGCATTTATTAAAGGATAAAGACTAAATTAACCATAACCTTAAATCCTAAATACTAAACTCTAAATCCTAAATACTAAACCCTAAATTTTAAATAATAAATCCTAAACATTAAATACTAAACTCAAATTCTAAATAATAAACCCTAAACCTTAAATTATAAACCCTAAACCCTAAATTATATAATGCTATAAAAATCTTTGTAATAAAATTAGTATTAAAAATGTAAATTATTTTTTTTAGTGCTATATTTATGATAAATTATGTTTTTTTGTGCTATTTATGCCTTTTCTCTTAATAATATCTAAACAAACAAGAGTTTTCCGGTCACTATAGTATTAACACAATATGCATCTTCTCTTCTTTCATGCTTTTGTTTTCTCTAATTACTTTTCGTCATATGCTTTTGGAAAGCAGATCTAAAGAACCCTTCTTTTCACCACACCAGAAATTAAACTTTTGTTTCTCTAATGTTTTATTTATCTATATATATTTCTCTAATGTTAATTTATCTTTTTCATAAAGAACTCTAATGTTAATTTAACTTTTAGGTTGTACCCCAACTTTTTTTCCTTTTGATCTGCGCTTCCTTTATAAAAAGCTAAAATATTTCACAAAAGAAACAAATTAGGAAGTGTGTCTTTAAAAAATCAAAAGTCATTTTAGATCAGAAAATAGAATCCAAAAGTACTCTAAATTAGCTTTTTAAAAAGGAAAAAAAAAATCATTAACTAGAACATCGAGTCTAGTTATAAGTTTACGATCTCCCGTACGTTTTAACTATAGTAAATCATTTCAGATCTTGTTAACGCACGTATCATGAATAACAAAATAAGTAGTAATGCTTAAAATCACCATATTAAATTATTTAGGTGAAGACTGATATACTATTTTCACATTTGAAAACGTATAATGCTATATTTGATCCTTCTTAGTTATTTTTTTATTTTATTTTCACGTTTGGGAATAGTAAATATATGTATAGATGATCAAGTAAATTGGTCGGTGTTTTATTCAAATATATATGACTATTTTATACTTTTAGAAAATGCTTTTATAAATTTAATTTATTATCGATTTTGGTAGTATAAATGTTTATGTCGATATTCTGACAATAAAAACACGAAAATAGAGCGGTTGAGGTAGTCCAAGTGGTAGAAGGGTCCGAGGTGGCAGCCACCACCCGGGTTCGACTCCAGGCGGAAACAAAAATACCTCCTCTGCTCACAACGCGGGCACTGGGCCTAAGGCCCAGGGAAAACCCTCCCAGGTGAAGCTGGCCTGCGGCCTGACTGGGCCCAGGGAGATTAGTCTGGACCTTGGTCTGGGATCCTCCCTGGATTAACAAAAAAAAAAAAAAAAAAAAAAAAAAAACACGAAAATAAAATTACTTATATTCGGACCAAAACCAAGTGGTTAGCGGTGGAAATTTCGGAAAACCGTATATCCGATCAACTTTAATGTCGACAATATATAGGAGGTTATAGGCTAGAATGGCCCATAGTGTATAATGCCAAGGCCACAAAAAGAGAAACTCTTCAAGTGAAACTATCAACAATCCCTAGGATATTAGGTCATCGCCATCATCGTGTGTTATGCATCATTATCATTATCACCACCATTGGGAAGATCAGAAGCACGACGAAAATGCCTTACACGTTGTTTCTCTTTATTGTTGCTGCATGACACAAAATCCAGCTGATAAAGAGCAACCACCATCACCAAAACGCTCAAGAACACGAGGATGGGACCAAAGATCCATAGCATCAGAGAAAAGCCGGCGTAGAACAACCTGTTACCTACCGTGTTGAGAAAGAAACCCTTTTCAAACAAGTCTCCCACATACTCAGACGTGAGGAACAAGTCACCGTCACCGATACCACCAGAGGGTTCAGGGTCTAAGTTAGGGATGTTAGCGAGGATGCCGACTTGGTTGAGGAAACGTATGGAGAGAGAATGTGAGAAGAAAGAGAAGATGAAGATTGTGAGAATCGTTAGGTATTTAACGGCGATGGCGATATCTCCATGAGCACCATAAACGGCGTCGTTTAAAGGCTTCTTGATGCTGTAAGTGCTGCTTATGACTGCGGCTAAACCGGCGCAGAGGAGGACGCAGGTCGTAGCCATCAGTGTAGCTCCCATTATTATGTTACGCAGTGTTTGTACCGTCAGTATGTTCAACTTGTTATTTTCCTGCCAAAATAACCAACAACAAATATATATAACTTATAATTAATCACATCTTGATTTTCTATAATTTTTTAGGATTTCAGACTGAAATCCTAAGAATAATTTTTATATGATCAATGAGTAAATCAAGATTTATTAGGATGTCAGAGGCTTCTCGGTTATGTTTTGATGAGACTAAATAATTTAAGATTATCAAACGAGTCGGACTAATATTTTTTATAATTTTTTTAGGATTTCAGACTGAAACTAAGACTAATTTTCATATCATCAATGAGTAAATCAAGATTTTTAGGATGTTAGATGCTTCTCGGTTATATTTTGATGAGTCTAATGAGTAATTTAAGATTATCCAGCGAATTGGTTTCATCTTCATTTTTATAAAAAAATTAGGATTTCAGATTGAAACTAAGACTAATTTTCATATCATCAAGTGGTATATTCTTAATACCAACTAATCAAGATGCATGTAGTTAATAACTAGATTACCATACATTTTATTATTGTTAAAACTGTAAATCTTTGGGTAAGAAACAGTCAAACCTTGATCATAGCGGAAATCCAGAGCCGGCGGCCGCGAGAGTTGATGCCGAGGACGGTGGAGAAGGGTTTGGTTCGAACCTTGAAGGACAAGTAGATGTGGTAAGAAAGCATCACCAACAGAGCTAATGGCACAAGAATCGCATCTAAGTACCATTTCCTCCACTCCATTTGGGTCTCTCTCTCTTCTCTTCTCTCTCTCTCTCTTTTCAACCTCTTAGACTAAGGTGATTTCGTTTATAGTCTCCATATATAAATAATGAACGTAAATGAAAAAATAATTAATGTTTGATTTAAATTTTATTTCCCCCAACGTATAATTAATGTGAATTCATTATTCATATAATTCCCAACCGTTATACATATATTATCATAAATATAAAAGTACATTAGTTTTGTTGTTGTGATACCTTTCCTTGTATATATTTTTCTATTACAGTTGTATGTATGTTCTCATAAATATAAAACTATATTATTAGTTAAAATCTTTTAAGTTCTGGAAAAATTGATGTCCACTGTTGTAAATTAACATATGAAAAGGTGATATAAGTTCTTAACACTACAGAAGACATAAAGTATCTGCTGGAAAAGAAAATACAAGATAGGAATATCTTTAATTCTTCTATGGGAAAAATAATTTTTATAATTACTTAATATAACAAATGAATATCTGAGCTCAAATGCAATTTTATTTACACATGTCATATATAAATGGTTAATAATGATTTCCTACCTTTTCCTCATAATTAATTAGATGTTTTCATAAGTGATTATAAATTTATAATATTAGCAAATTAGATACACATCTTTCTAATTATTATATAAATTATATATTTGGTTCTAATTACAAGATTCCTATTAAGTAAAATCGGGGACCTAACGAAAATTACCACGAGGTGCAATGCAATACAAGAAAGTCATGGAATCTATAAACTCTAGCTAGGGATCATTAATTAGTAAGCTAGTTTTGTTTCCTCGTTTGATAAGCTAGAAACGCGTGTTATTATGGAAATAACATTTAACATGCAATATGCACACCTCTTTATTTCTTTTTAATTAGTCACCTAAATTGCGTGGGTATGTTAATTATTTAGCACTTTACTTATACGCAACATTATTTTCGTCTAATTCTCTTTGGTGTGATGATGAATGGTATTTTGGTATACTATTTTTTCACGCATATTATCAACCGTTAGTTTTCACGCTTATATATACAATATACAATTGGGGGGGGGGGGAAATGATTTGTTCTCATTCTATCAAAACCAGTTGTTTGGCGTTTTATATGATTAGTCTGTCAATTTAACCCAAAAAAATGAATAGTCTGTGAAAACTCCATTAAGCTCAAATACTTCTGTTATTAAATCATGCAGCTCTCCCGATATTTCCACTACTCATGTAGTCATGTGACATACTAAATAATTATCCATGTGATTTACACGTCGATCAAATCATTTCCGTGCCACGATCTTCTATTTTCTTTCGAAAATTGACTGCAATGTGATGACGACCAAATTTTCTTGCAATAGGTTATCAGCAAGTTTAGCATGATGAATCATTGGATTAAAGTTTCATGACTAAATAGTTCGGTAAAAAAAAAAATTGATTCCATGCACTTAAAATGTAGCTACCTTAGATAATAGCATGTCAACGTCTTTCATAAATGATAAACCAAACTATGTACTATCTACAAATACAATGAGTGACACTGTTGAGGACGTAAGAAAAACCCGGCTTCATCTCTAGGTCCGGCCCAATTTTTTTAAAAATCCTATTGACTTCTAGGCCCATCTAAATTTTTTTGTGTAAAACAAAAAATTTCCTAAAATTAATGTTTTAATTTTTTTGTTTTTTATAATAATACTAGTGTTTTTTTTTTTTAATGAATGTAAAATTATTCAATCAAATCGTTATTACATCAAGTGCTTAGTGTTCTTGAACTTGAAGTTCTGAAGAGATATTAAAAACAGGGATTATTAAAAACATGCTATTATACACTGCAGCCTGTATGGTCATGGACTGATTCTTGATTCGAACCAAACCTGCAGCCCATCATCCAAAGAGCGGTCCGGAGTATCTTTAATCGTGTGAATCCTGTTCCGAATAGTTTTGTCAATGAATCTTAGCACTTGTTCGTAAGGTAGGTGAGCATTGTTATGCATTCTGGAATTTCTCTCTCTCTCCATATACCATGAAGAGCTGATTGGAATGTGTATCTCACTAAGAATTGACTGGTCTTTGTGAGTGTACTCCCTGAGATAAGATCAACGATTTCCTGCCACTTTAAGGTAAAGGATTGTTGCAGGAGACCCTTTACCAAAGAGGACCAAATCGCAGCTGTGTAGACGCATTCAAAGAATAAGTGTTCACGGGTTCGACCGGGCTAATTGTTTGGTTAATATTTTATGAGTTAAATTTATGTCTTAGAATAAACAAAAAAAAAACTTTTGCTTCATAACTTTTCCACATATCAACGTTTCCTACACTTATCTGGGAAAAATGGAAGAGGTGGAATATGGAGATTGAATGCTGGTGAAAGTGAATCGGGGTGATATGATTAGTGCCACATATTATCCACATTGAATGCTGCTCAATGTAAGGTCAGTCTCTTGCAACCTGATCTCTATCCAGAAAAAAGCTTCAACAGTTAATATATGAGGCTCTCTAGCTTCAGGCCCTTGACGTGGGAGCAGAAGCATCAGATTTCTCCGTCAAATAGTGCTCAAACATGTCTTCTCCATCATCTGTATCAAATAAACGAATATGATCCTTGAGAAATATTGCTTACTTATGGGATAAACAGCGTGTAAACCAAACAGAATGACCATTGTACCTTCAAAGTCTTTGTCTTCAAAGTCAATGTCTTCCTCAGATTCTTGATCAGCAGTGACCAATGTTCCTTTCTGAAAAATGGCACAAGACAGATGGTTAACAACAATGGTATCTATTTCGGAAAAGACGTTGCAACATGATTCCGATGATTAATCTGCGCTAATTAGTATTAGCCAAAATGAGAAATACCGCTCTGCCACTCTCGAACCACTGTCTTCCTGTAAGCTTCTTCTCTTTAGGTGCCGTAAGAGCAGACTCCGGCATCAGCCTTGGAAGTTTATTCACGGCAAGGAAACAAGAATATGCATGAAAAGTTACTCACTTGGCCCGCTCAAGTGCAAGCTATGCCTCAAATCTCTCTCGCCATGCTACAAATGTCTCCAGCGTAACAGGTTCTCCATGAGGAATAATTACCTGTATCAACAAATTTAGACATGAAGAGAACAAAAGAGAAGCAAGACTCGTGGTGCTTTGCAGTTTATACATCTGAAGTACTGAGCAGACAACAATACCACATCCTCTTTGGCAGCTTCTTCCTCAGCAGAGCAAACGCCATCATCTTGCCCATAGTGTTCAGACAACCAGTTTTTGGTTGATGAGACCAACATATAGATCATGGCCACACCAATATCTACCTATAAGCAAACAATAAAAACGTTGAAGCCAGATAACAGTAAAAAATTTGGTACAGATCAATTGCAGTGAATGCTCTAGATTTATCTTTTTGGAAAATCCCAATCCAGACTTTGAATTTACACACCTTACTCGCCGGAGTTAGATCAGAAATAGGTATGCAATCAAGCTGCATGTTGATTCATGCTGCAAAATCAATCGATAAAAGGAACAAATTTTATGAAATCAATCGACTTTGAGGGAGGAGTTTATAATATAATATCACCGGCAGAGCTAGCAACTCAGGCCGAGGAAACATTCCTAGCATTCAAAGCACTGCCGATTCTGGAGCTGAGAAAAATAGTGATTATCAACAATCAATGTACTTTAAGAATTGAGATTAACACATATGAACATTACTGGGTATCAGAGAATGTGTTAGAAAGGAAGAACAACAACAAATGAACGGCGATTCCTGAATGTTCTTAGGTTTAGGGTAGGGAAAAGAAACAAACTCCAAATTTTGTATTTGGTACCTAATTAAATCTGAAGAAACAGATATTTCGAAATCTGGGTAAGAGATGGATATAGGGTTCATAGCTTTGCTGGATGAAGTTAGAGGAGATGGTGGGAAGAGTAGAGATCGTGGTTAGAGTAGTGGAGGAAACCAACATGAAATTTTCTTTTTGTCAATTAAAAAAAAAAGCTAGAGAATAATTAGAAATAGAGAAATTATAATTAGAATAAGAGAGTTAGAGAATAAAATAAGGCAAACAAAATTACAAAAAATGAGAGAAGAACCCGTCAAAAAAAGTACACGTGTCAAAAGGAGAGAGTGGCGGTTATATGTGTTTTTGCTAGTGAATTATAGATAAAAAGATAATATATATAATTAAACCAACCCAATCGGACAAGAACCGGAATATAAACCGAGCTAAACCAGACACAAAAGAAATCGACTTTAAACCGGAAAGAACAGGAATCGGACAAAGACATCAAAAAAATCTCCGACTAGATTAGGAACACTCCGGCGACTCCGCTTCCGATACAAGACGGTTGCAAGTACGAAGCCGCTGGCCACGGACCGAACCGGCAGCACTTGCCGTTGCTAGCGCCCTTCGTCAACTCCTCATCTCTCTTTCCCGATTCAACGATCCATCTTTCACGGCCCGTCGCGAACCTTACCTCTTCGAGCGGAGAAACACAATCTGTCGATGCCGCCGGACAAAAGGGCTAGCACGAGTCGCCGTCCAGCTATCTTCAGACGAGCCTTGGCCAAAGACCTCCGCTAAGCCTCCCCTTCGCACCTCTCCGACCCTCCTATCTTCGCGACGACTTCCGCACAGGAGAAGGCGCAGATCTACTTCGCATCTCCTTCCTTCTGCGCACGATCCGCTTCGCTACCGTCCTCAAGCGATCAACGATACCGACGACTCACAAGATCTGTCGATTTGAAGCCCCCGCCCCCTCCTACTTCGCCGCGAAGAAACCCTCGTTGTGCTCCCGTTGAAACAAAAACCGCGACTCACCTAGTTCAAATCGGCGACCACAGCTCACCATGAAACCCATAGAATCAGTTGAGGCTTCTCACATCATCAACAGAGACCGTCGGCCACCGGAGAAGCCTCCAAACCTTTGAGAATACCGACGACGAAACTTTTTGCTAGAGAGAAAAAGATAATGGGCCGCTCAAAAGCTTCATAATGTTTTAAATTTTACCCTAATCAACTGTTTTTCTTGCTTATCTTTTGGTCCTGGCCTGTTCATGTCTCATGTCAAGCAAACCGAGGAATTTTTTTAATCACTATCGACTCATCAGATATCGTGAAAGCTGTGTCTTGATGGTTCTTTTTAATTTGCTTGTGGATTATAATGAGCACAAGTTTTTTTTTAGTCATCCTAGTAGAGAAAAAAAAACTCGGGACTAATCAAACATTGGATGCAAACCATTCAAATTGAGTAAAATATCAATCAAATAAGTTATGTATATAATAAATTTTGGTTTGACTTAGTTTAAGTTTGGTTTGTTTTGGTTCGGTTCAGTTCGGTATGGTTTTGGTCCATTCCTAACATGAATAAAAGAAAAAATTATGATTCACTAACATTTTTTACTTTTTAATGTTCTCCTTAAATAAATATACTAATTCTTATTAGAGGTAAAATAAAATTTTCCAAAAACTTACAAAGGATAAAAATAATTTACTTATTATTATGTTACTACCCTAAGAAGATAATTAAATTATAGAAAATGAAAAAGTAGAAGAAATGTTTGAACTATCCTAAATGTGTTGAGTATATAATGTAGCTTAAGGTCATGTATATATATTTTATTATTAATTCAAATAAACCACTTTATAAATACAAAAAATTATGAATGTCAGTACAAATGTGGATCATCTTTCCAAGTGTATGAACTGTCTTTCTCCCATATATCCATTGAGAACCAATGTTTATTGCATATATATACACAATGGTGAAACCATACAAATTATTTGACGGAACACTTAATAAAAATAATTAATAATATTATATTAACATAATAAAATTTAAATAATATATATTATAAGTTATTAATAAATACATAATTAATGATAAGTTGTGAATAAAAACAATAACCATTATAAATTTTCGTCATGACATATTTTATAAAAAAACAACTTTTTACTAATGTTATTAGTTACAATATTGCACGGTTATAATTAAAATTAATTTTAGAAATATAAGAAAATTAGTATTTAAGTTTGCATATATATATATATGTATATATTGTATCTAAATATATAAAAGTTTGCATTTTATTAAATCTCAAGTTTAAAGATTACATTTTGATAAATTTCAAACACTACAACATTTTGATTCTTCAAGCTCCTCTCCTCAGCCTCACCACCAGCTTGTGGAACCATCTCCACCATGGGAGTGATGGTTGAGCCACTGTTGCTCCACCACTTGAAAATCTCCCACATGATGAACCCAAAGAAGCCCATGACGAGAAGCACCAAGAATCCAAGATGATCAGCCAATAGGTCTTAGGATCAACTTGATCCTCTGACCTTTGACCAAAATCCATTTTGAGCTAGAAAGAAGAAGGTTTGATAAGAGGATTGAAGGAAGGAAGAAGATGTGAGAAGGTAAAAAACAGAGAAGAAAGAAGATGAAGGAAGAAGATGGTTATAAAGAACAATAATGTGACGTTAGAATTATACATTTTTGGGTCAAAGCAAGTTAAACAACAATGGAAGACTTTTGGGTTTTGTAAATTGTTCAAGGAGTAGACCAAAAATTGCAAAAGTCACATCTTCCATTTGTAATCACTTGAACCACCTGGTTTGCATAATATTTTTCCTACACCCAATTTGAAGTCTCCTTGTTTAGCATGCATTCAAAGGATCTTCAATACCCGTCCAATGTAAATCAACAAATGGACAAAGCAAAGAACTGTCATATGTTATATGACCATATTAGTGTCATACACCATTGCAATCATGTATGCTTTCATTTGGTGAAGATAAATCAATTGATGCATAAACAAGCAAAGGGTAGGCTGGATCAATTGCTTGGACTCCAAGATACATGCTCTGTTTTTTTGGGACTTATTCAAATTATAAGCTCTACTTCAGTTAATCCTTACCTCTTCTCTGTCTTATACTCTTGTGGTCTCTCTAGCTTCTCTTTTCTATTTATAACCTTATAAAATGTACTACATGCAATGCAACGTCCATTTGTTGCAGCTGGCGAAATAAGAACTTTCTGAAATTATGCTTTGATTTTGATTAGTTATATTGCGATTACAGCTGGTGCATTTTGTCAACCGTGACTCTCTAAGTTTGGAAAATGATTTCACAAGTAGTTTCAAATGCGTTTGGTTCTAGTACAAGGAATTTTACAAGTTTTCCAGACACATTCACTCAAAGATATAATTGAACCAAACTTTATTATTTATTTTTTTTACAACATAATGCTTTTGAAAAGCAACAAGGGAAGAGATAACGTAATAGAAATTTGATTATCTTACAATGATGGTTAGACAAAAGTACTTAGATACCATTATTCATTCTTCCAGCTGCTCTCCTCATGCAGCCTCATCCTCACCACCAGCTTGTTCAACCATCTCCACCATGGGAGAGATGGTTGAGCCATTGCTCCTCCACCACTTGAAAATCTTCCAAATGATGAACCCTAAAGAGCCTATGGCAAGAAGAACAAGGATAATGATCTAAAAGATCTTAGGATCAACTTGATCCTCTGACCTTTGACCAAATTCCAGTCCCATTTGTTTGAGGAAGAAGATTGAAGGAAGTAAGGAAGGAATGAAGGAAGATATTAGAAGGTGAAAAAAAAACAGAGAAGAAAGAAGATGAAGGAATAAGATGGTTATAAAGAAGAGAGAAGGAAGAAGATGTTGATGATCATAATGTTGTTGATCATAATGATCAAGTAACCTAATGCTTAGACTGTTTGGTTGAAAAATGCTTTTCATAGACTATACTATGATACAAGTGTTTTTGTTTGTTTGTGTGTGTGTGTGTGTTAAGGTAGTGTTTTGTGAGAAACTTAGTCGTGTCTAACCATTTGCTTTCAATTTAATGTCTCAAACTTACTTTATTTTAAATTTAATTTTCTTGTTTTTGCTTATATTTTACTTAATTTTCTTGGTTTTTGCTTATATTTTACTTATGTAAATGTTTTGATTGTTTTACTTATGTTTTGTACGTTTAAATTTGAAACATCTTCTTGCTTCCTTCAATGGTGGATGCTGTTGATCTTTGTTGTAGATGGTACTTTTTCAATTATAGTGTTCTATAAGGAAAAAATTTCTGGAGTTTTGACATTTATTATTGTTGTTTTTAAACATTACATATATTAAAATGCAAACTTTTATATATTTGGATTGGGATACAAATCCTGATACTCCAGATAAGTAGTTTGATCAAGATTATCAAATCTAATGTTCACTTTTCACTAGTATAAGTTTATATATGTTTGATAAAAAATGGCCTCAACTTGTAAATTCGTTATTGCATGAACATGGTGTTACTTATATGTTAATATATAGAATAAATTTAAATATTTGTTGATTAGTGATATTTCCAAAACTCATTTCCTATAGGTATCTGATTTTGAAAATATTTACAGCAAAAGTGCATGTGAAATGTGGGTTCAAATTTAAAGCCGATTTATATCATTTTTTAAGGTTGTAACGGACTAAGCCAATATTAAAATCTAGGTTATAAAGTAATGAAAAGCGTGTCTTAATGAGTAAACACGATTGTAAAAATTTGTCGTAACAAATTCTCCGGTGATTCTTGCCCTCGAGTCACTCGTATTTTCTGAACTCTCATCCATCCTGGGCTATAACGATTCTTGTTTATATAATTTATCGGATTTATTGTTGTGTGTTTATCAAAAGTGAGATCATTTGATACATACAATTGGCCTAACTATAAATCCGATAAATTATATAAACAAGAGTCATTATAGCCCGGGATGTATGAGAGTTCAGAAAATAACGATCACATTTTTTTATTCTGTACCAAGAACATACAGTAGCAAACTCTTTGGATTAAGGAGATTTTCAATAGTCTTAATTTACCAATCAAACTAGTGTAAAAACAAAAAAAAATTCCGCAAATAATTTTCACATACTTCATTTTTTTACGGAATTAATTTTTTGTATTTTTTCCAAAAAGTTGTGTTTTCGCATTTTTTATATTCAATAATTTTTTGTGATTGGTAAATTTTTAATGGAATTGCGTTGTTAAACGTGACTCCACTATTCCACAGCTTATCAAAAAAATAAATTATTAAAAATATAACCACTGTAATTTTTATAAATACATTGGAATTATATTCTTCAATTACAATTGGTTAATATATATGGATTTATAAATAGCCACTCTAAATCCACATAAACAGAATAGTTTAAGTTAACAAGGATTTATAAACTGAATTAGCCACTTTAAATCCATCCCCAACAAAACAAGAATTTGGGTGAAAAATCAACATTATAGTCGGCTATTGGCTATTGCAAGAGTAAAGATAGCTTCGACATGAACAAGAGTTTTGTATCTTTTATGGTTTTATTATTTGTATGATAAACTAAATAGAAAGAATGTGCTTAAGACTACTAGACCAGCTTCAAAGTCAAAAAAGAAAAGAAAAAAAACTCAGCAAATCTGAAGGGCAGAAGCATAGTTCATTGTAGAAGCAATTAAACACCTCTGACAGGTCATTGTCTTAATTTTTGACAAGGAGGCTGCCTGAATCACTACTCCGATAATCATCAGTTAGAAAAAAACGCATTTGACTAAAGAACAATACAAACGAAAGTGTATGAATGAATTGATTATTAGCAAAATATATCAATACAGGATTTCAGACATATAACAAAAAGAAAAAGAAAAAGGAATTAATAATCTAACTAATTTGATGTAATTCCTTTTTCTATGACCGGCCCTCAGAATAAGCCATGCAAGCATCACTTTCCGGTCCTTATTTTGATGTAAATTTTTTAGAAAGTAAAACAGGCCCATTTCGGGGAAAAAAATCGTGTAAAACAGCCAAATTTTCTCTGTAGCTTATGGTCTATTAAAAATCTTGTAAACTCAAGATCGGTATCTAACAGAGATGGCGGTTCTGGTTTTATGTCTATAAAATTAGAGCTTTTTGTTTATAGAGAAAAATGAAGGGGGAAAACATGGGTCAAAAGTGGATCATTATTAGCCCAAAACTAATATTGAAACCTTAAAGATTCTAGTGAACCACTTAGCCCCACTTGCAACGAGTAATATTATGGAAAAACTTGTGTGATGGCTCAAAATTTAATCAGTCTATCCAAGTACTTTTTAGGTTAAATTTTGCACAAAAATTAACGTTATATTTGTTCTAGCTAGCTCACTTACGACATGATCTTGTCAGAGTCGGAGATGAACATGTAATAATTCACGTTTTTTTTCTTCTGAAATTGGTGGGGCAATCGTACTCATTAATCAATGACTATGTCTTGTGAAGACAGGTTTCGCCACAACTTTTCTTATGAATCATCTCGGCCCTAAAATAAAAACGTCAACAAAGTCGTCTTCACAAATGTTATTCACCGCCATCGTCAATTGATTGATTATCTTCACCTTCCATATTACGTACCTACGGTATAGCTCTTATACCGTAACATGAACACATGAAAAAACATATAGGTTTCAAAGTTTGTGTTTCATATATATTTTCTAAATTATTCGTCTACACACGACCTATAGAAAAGTTTATGTACCCTTATTGAAGTATATGTATGGTCTATATTATATATGTATCAGAATAGTCTTGAATACTAAGCTTTTTAGGCGAAGACATTATCAATATTGATGTAGCTCATAGTTCGTGGGCTAAGGTGTTGAAGTCGGTTTTACTTATCGGTTTTGGTGTTAACTTAGAAAAAAAAAAAAAAAAAACTTAAAAGGATGGATATATATAATCCTTTTAAGACTGTGTTATAGATTTTATAGAGATTATCTACGTTAGTTTAAATAGGATCTCTAGAACTTTTTTTATTTTTTTACTTTTAACTTCTTAAGCAATTACTAGTACAGAAATTTAAAAACATTCCGAGGAGTATTCGAGAATGTGTTTTATTCGAATCCATAGTTTCGTTTAAGACTACTGAAATCGTCGGCTTCATCTCTTGAACTAGCTCTCCATTTCGATCTTAAGTTTCCGTTTCTCTATCAGTTGGTATCACACATATATAACGTTATAGAATTAACAATTTATCAAATATTCTACAAGATGATCTGACTTCATCTGCCGTTGGATTTGTTTTATCAACGCACGGGAATGTAGGGAAGTAAAAAATACCAAAATTAAATTTATAACTAAAAAAAGGGTAACCTTAGCTAAACCCCTAGTTCAATATGTGACAAGCATACTAGACTAAAAGCCAATGGTAGCAATTGAACAAAAAAAATAAAAATACAAAACCCTAATTAATTAGCACGGTCACAACGTGCTCCAAAAACGAGTGGTGCAAGTGAAATATCTTATCTTTTATCACATTTGCATCACTCTCAGCCAGACACGTACATTTCTCTCCACATTTCCTATCCTGCACCATAAGCAATCATACCGTAAAACCAACATCCCCTTACTATAAATACCACCCTATGTAACTCACAAATAAACATCACAAAAAAAACAATAACCATACACAAAAAAAAAAAATATGAAAATCCTCTCACTTTCACTTCTCTTTCTCTTGGCCGCTACGGTCTCCCAAGCTCGGCCTTCGGTACCTGTGCCTAGGCTCATCGAACTCCTCACATCAACCAACGTCCTTGAGACCGAAGCCGAACTTTTGGAGGAGCAACGACTCTCCATCAACTACCCCAACTGTAGAAGCTGGCACCTTGGTGTTGAGACTTCTAACATCATAAACTTCAAAACAGTGCCCGCAAATTGCAAAGACTATGTTGAAGACTACTTGATCACTTCCCAACAGTACCGTTATGACTCCAAAACGGTGTGCAAAGAAGCTTATTTCTACGCCAAAGGACTTGCTTTAAAGAATGACACCGTCAATGTTTGGATCTTTGACCTAGACGAAACCCTCCTCTCTAACGTTCCTTTTTACGCCCAATATGGATACGGGTACGTATACTAATTAGCAGGCCCGACCCAATCCTTTTAAAAATCGTTTAAGTTTTATGCACATTAAATTTTTTTAATGTAAAAAAAGGTTTCTTTAAAATAAATATTTAAAAAATTTAGACCATAATCGACCGCTTCTCTTGCCTATCCTCTGGTCCGAACCTGCCTATTAGTACTATTAATATCAATTCTACCTACACCAACACATAGACTGTTTCTTTTCATTCACGTCTCATGACTTCTCATGACTTATGTCTCCATGACAACATTGTGATTTCAAATGAAACTACTTTTTCTTCTTATTTCTCAGGACAGAGAAGCCCGACCAGGAGACATTCAAGAAGTGGGCGGAGGCAGGAGAAGCTCCAGCGCTCCCAGAGACTTTGCATCTTTACCAAAACATCCTAGAACTTGGGATTGAGCCCATCTTACTCACTGAGCGACACCAAGAGTTGGCGGAAGTCACTCTAAAGAATCTCAAAGCTGCTGGCTTCACCTATTGGAGACAGATCTTATTCAAGTAAGAATAATATACACTCATTAAGTATATCATATATAAGACTTGAATGGAGGGACTTATGTATATGTTGAAACGCAGGCCAAACGGTTCGAACACAAAGATATCAAACTACAAGTCAAAGGAGAGGAAGAAGCTAGAGAGGAGTGGCCACACTATCATTGGGAATATTGGAGACCAAGTGGTTGATTTTGCTAAAGACAGCCCTGGGAGAAGGACTTTCAAGCTCCCTAATCCACTCTACTACAAGGAGTATTAATTATATTGAGCATCTTTCTTCATGTATTTGTTGTTCCCATGCATCTACCGCATATGAGTCCATGTATCCTATCACAACTCAATAAATAAGGACAATTTCCAACTGTTTCGAATTCAATAAATAAAAGGACGTCGTATTAAATGTTTTTTTTTCTTTGTAGAGAAATTAATCAAGTGGCTATAAAAAATCAAAAATAATCAAACCATGTAAAATTTACAAAATGGAATTTATAAAAAATAAATCATTACTTTTGGTGTCTTTGAAATATAGCAGAAGCAGCTGGATGAATGTTTATCGGTTTGGTGCATGTTAATTTGGCTTTGATCGAGCATCTACACTGGTTTTCATATATATATATATATATATATAGAGAGTTATTAAACAAAATATAATTATATCATCCACATCAATATCCTGTTAATTAAGATATAATTCTATATCACCATTCGTTGTCATTTAGTAATCGACCGAACTAAAAGTTATGCATATTTACTCCTGGGAAGTATTTTCTTCTTTATACATTCACACGTAAAATTTAATTTATGGAGGTCATTATGCGTATTTGTGTAATTGAATCTGTCATTGATCAGTTTTTTCTTGTAAATATCATGAACTTCAAAATATTTGAACACACAATGAAGTTTAACACAGAAAAAAAAACAATTTCTAAAACAGTTTAACTATTTTGCAAATTAAGCAACTGTGATATGCAGATACATGGAATCTAGACACGAACAAATAGAACACGTGCTTCTTCGCGAGTTTTTTTTTTTTTTTTTTTTGGGGGTTAATATTGCTATAAATATACGAGAGTATGGGACCAGAATCTGGTATATTTTATGACTGCATAGGACTAGGTATGGGCATTTTGTCGAAATCTGAAATCCGAAATCGGAATCCGAACATGATCCAGAAAATCTGATCCCAATTCGAACTAGTTCTACAAAAATATATGAATAGACTTAAATACATGTATTTTGGATTTTGGGTAATACCTAAACTGAACCGAACTCGAAAATAATCCGAATTTTTACATAATTTTAAATAGCTATGCTATTTTCGAGTATTTTGGATATTTTGAATAGTTTTTATTGGTTTTTAGATAGAACAAATATTTTTGAGTACTTTTAAATACTTTTAGGTAGTTTAGAAAGTATTTTTTTTTTTGAATATTTTTCGGTTTTTAGATATTTTTTTTGGGGTAATTTTGGGTATCTGAACCCGATCTAAACCCGATCCAAACTCGATATATCTTGAACCGAACTCGATCAGATATATAGAATACTTGAACGAAATATGTAGCCCTAAACCTAAAAACTAGAAAATCCAAAAAACCCGGTCTGAATCCGAACGGATATCCAAATGTCCATGCTTATCTATATACATTTAGATTCCATATTTTTATAATGGTCTAAAATTATATTTCTTTAAATACCGTAATTTTCACTGTCAGCCATTGAAAATATTATTTAAAAATTATTTACATCAATTAATTTTTTTGTTTTTTTTCTGGCAAATCTTTTATTTATTTTTGAAACAAACTTATTACAAAGTGTACGAGAAAGCAATATGTTTTTCAAAACGTTAACACTCCAGAGTATTTTACGCGCAAAAAAATACAATGGCAGACAAGTTAGCGAAAACAACTAAAGTCCATAAGTCTTTTATTTTATTGTCGGTTTGGAACCACTCATTTGGGCGACATAGTGGAAATTAGGTTCTTTAATATTGTTGACACAAAAAAACTTGTTACAATTGATTACCACCGCCGTGGCTACATGTCGGTATGTAAAATGGCGTCTAATGTCCTCGACGATGATGCTTATATTGTGTGGAATCCAAGCTTTCTTGGTGGAATCTTTTAGGGCTTGTAATGATCAAGGGTGGAGCTGACATAGCGGAGGTTATAGGCAGCGGACAAAAAATGGGGGCCTTTTACTTTATATTATAAAGATATAATAATTTTTTTAAGTCAAATGATTTCAAATATCTAAAATAACATGAAAACAATTTTTTCGAAACAAAAAAAAACTGATAATAAATAACTGATTTATAAATGGGGGCCTTATACTTTGGCCCATTTATTTTTTTCGTTGTTGTGGTCTTTTAGATTTTTATAACATATGTTCAGTTCTGTTTTTAAATTGGTTATGCTCTGTTTTTGAGCTTATCAAGTTATTTTTATCTCTATTATTACTGCAAACGGATCTTTTAAAAAACGGGGGTCCTAGACCATTGATGATGCATATAGGATACTCATAAAGGTTATGCTATTGTTGTAGCTGAGTTTGGCCCTCTTTTGCGACAAAAAAAAGAGGCTAAAATGTTATTGGGCCTTCTTGTTTATCAGACTGGACCTTATCAGTTCGCGTCAGAAAACACTACCGGAGTTTTTTTGTTCGGCGATTGTAGTGGTAGATTGGGACTTTTCTTTGATAACCGGTGGATCTGATTCATATTTCTCCTTGCCTTTTTCTGAAATTTTGAGTGTGTAGCTGAAGTTTCTAACGAGGAATTCTCGTGAATCAGAATCGTCTGTGCGGATGCAATTGTGCTCAGATTGTTGAGTTGTTTCGTTGATCTCCGAGGACCGTAAGAGATATCGAAATGTTGCGCGCGAGAGCATTTCGGCAGACTAATAATAAGATTGTGAAGATACAGGTACATCCCACGCATCCATGGCTTGTTACGGCCGATGATACGGATCACGTCTCCGTCTGGAACTGGGAGCACCGTCAGGTCTGGTTTTAATCGAGATTCTGATTTTAATTTGGTTTCGTTTATGATCCCGAATTGAGTATCTTTAACGTATTTGACCGTTCGTTTCTAGGTAATTTATGAACTGAAAGCCGGTGGAGTTGACGAGCGCCGTTTAGTTGGTGCCAAGTTAGAGAAGCTTGCCGAGGGAGAATCCGGTGAGCCATGATCAACTTGTTCCTATCAGTTTTCGTCATCAGCTGAAATTTGATCTTCAAATGCTTTCTTTCCTGACTGACATTCATGTTTTTCTCAGACTATAAAGGCAAGCCCACTGAAGCCATTCGAGGAGGAAGGTAATATATCTTTACCACTGCTATGCTTTCCCACTATCAATGTGAGAAGAAAAAAACGACTAATCCACCCATCTTCCTTCCAACTACAAGTGTCAAGCAGGTGAAGTTTTATGACGATGATGTGCGTTATTGGCAACTGTGGCGCAACCACTCTGCAGCTGCTGAATCTCCATCAGCTGTCAATCATCTCACATCCGGTTTCACTTCTCCTGCTCCATCGACTAAAGGCCGGCATTTTCTGGTCATCTGTTGTGAGAATAAAGCCATTTTCTTGGACTTGGTGACAATGCGCGGCCGAGATGTGCCAAAGCAAGAGCTTGACAACAGATCACTTCTCTGGTAAGTTCATTGCGTTTCCGCTTACTTTAGAGAGTGGGTTTGCTTGAACCCTGGACCCCCGGGAAAGGTGCTTCATTACTTTAGGCTGCTATATTAGCGTAGCTTGAACCCTGGAAAGACCTCCATTAGTTATTACGCTGGAAAAATTTGATTCAGATGTAGTTGACAAGTTTATGTGTCTAATGACAAATATTCTTTCTAGTTTTCGAACTCTTCTGCTTTATAAAGTTTTAAACTTCCTCCTTTCTTTGTAGCATGGAGTTTCTTATCCGATCATCGGGTGGTGATGGCCCTTTAGTTGCATTTGGTTCAACTGATGGTGTCATAAGGGTTTTATCAATGATAACATGGAAGGTTTGTTTGTTCCAAACTTGAATGTTTATTTTGTTTTTCTGCTGGATTAGGGTGAGAGCTATTGATACTGGTCTGTGTTAATTTCCCTGAATGTTTACTTCCTTGCAGCTTGCACGTAGATATACAGGTGGTCATAAAGGATCAATTTATTGCTTGATGAATTTCATGGCATCATCTGGCGAGGTAACTACATATTCTCTCAAATTCCCCTTCTTAATTTCGAGAAACATACGCAAGGTCACCAGCTAAGGTTGACTGACATGTTAACCAAAACGGGATATTGGGCATATTGTCTTGGAAGTTTCTTACATTTCCTTTTCTTTTCCTAACATCAAGTTCGATTTAGTGGGGGAGACGTACAATTTTAAAATATACCCTTAGTTTCTTATATCTTAAACTGCTTAATAGAAGTTCATTTTTCTTTATAATATGTTTGGGTTAACTTTCATGCATAACCTAGCATTGGGAGCGGAAGGAATTTGAACATGGGCATCTATTTTCCAAATTACTTGTTTAGTACTCCCCATTCATTTTATATCATGCAGTTATGTTATTAGCAAAGCTCTACTAATTACTGCCTTCTTTTCCTTTTTCTTATAGTTTAACGATTTTTAATGAACGCATATCAACTATTTTCTCTCTGTTATTCATCTGCAATACATGATACCAACCATTTTCTATCTACAAATTGCAGGCACTCCTTGTTTCAGGTGGCAGTGATGGCTTACTTATACTGTGGAGTGCTGATCATGGCACTGATTCAAGAGAACTTGTACCCAAGCTTAGCTTAAAGGTATTCATTTCAATCCTACTCTTTCATGCAAAGATTGGCCAGATTTGGTTACAACTGAGGACAAGGCACCATTGTTCTTAGTTTCACCGAACCTTTTGAGCTGATATGTGCGTTTGTTTCTGAATTTTGGACAATTGCTAATTAGATTTTTTTCTTTCATCCTTTTTGTGATTAATGGGCTGAGTAATGCTTAGCGGAGTATGACATGCCATTGTTTGCTTAGTTGAGTCTGTAAATTCCACTTCTATGTTATACTGTTTTGTCCTTCCAGATATGGCTTTGTAAAAGCTTTTGCTCACTCTCTTCTGATGTTTTTATTCTGACTGTATCAGGCACATGATGGTGGGGTGGTGGCTGTTGAGCTGTCACGGGTAAGTGGCAATGCTCCACAGTTGATTACAATTGGTGCTGACAAGACATTGGCCATATGGGACACAATGACATTTAAGGTACTGTTGTATCTCATGTATGGGTTTTGCATATTTATGGATCTCTTTTTTCAATACGCATGTCTACTTTTTCTACAGGAGCTGCGGAGAATTAAACCTGTCCCGAAGCTAGCTTGCCACAGTGTTGCATCTTGGTGTCACCCTCGAGCACCAAACCTTGATATTTTGACTTGCGTTAAAGACTCACACATATGGTATCTTTTTCTAAACATTTCGTAGTATCTATGGTAAAAATCTTTATGTATATTAGAGGAGTGTCTAATTCTTTGACCTCTCACAGGTCTATTGAGCATCCAACGTATTCGGCCCTGACAAGGCCATTATGTGAACTTTCTTCCTTGGTTCCGCCTCAAGTACTTGCAACCCACAAAAAACTCAGGGTTAGCTCTTGACTACTTGCTTTTTTTGAGTTTGACGAAGCAAATGCAGCACTAGTAGTTGTTAATTTTTTCTTTGTTGATGAAATCCTTGGAAAGACCATCTGTTCAAAATTGAACTTGGCAATGCAAAGATATTCCGACCCTGACAATCTACAAAAGCAGACTTTAGATTGATAGCTATTTTGAACACTCAATGTATCAAAAATCACAGCAATGGAGAAAATAAGATGATCATTGAAAAAAGACCTGTACGCAAATTTCAGAACTTATCTTTTTCAGAATGTGCAGATGATATTCTGGGTTATACAGTATTCTACTTTAACTGCCAGTTAATTTTCCAAGCTCCTTTATTGCTTTATTTTAAATTTATAATAACGTAGCTTATCTGTTTCTTTTGCTTTAGTGGCTTTCATACATTGGTAGTGCCAACATTAGTTACTTATTACTTTCATTTTTTCCAGGTCTTTTGTATGGTTGCACATCCTTTACAGCCACATCTGGTCGCAACTGGTACCAATGTAGGTATTATAGTTAGTGAATTTGATCCTCGTGCCATCCCGTCTGCAGCTCCTCTACCAGCACTGTCTGGAAGTCGGGAGAATTCAGCTGTATATATCCTTGGAAGAGAATTAAAGCTCTTAAACTTTCAAATATCCAACTCAGCCAATCCATCCCTTGGAAATAATGCCTTGTCCGAAATGTCTAAGGGAGATCCAGGTGAACAGTTGACTGTAAAGCAGACCAAAAAGCAGATTGTGGCACCTGTTCCACATGATTCATACTCGGTTCTTTCTGTAAGCAGTTCAGGAAAGTAAGTTTCCAGTTCTTTTTTTTTCAGTCTTCAACTTTTATATTGGGATATACCATACTAAGTATTTTGTGCATAATAATATTATTTGTTACTGTAAATTGTATTTCTGTTTTCATGCTGCTTGTGAATATTATAAGTCTTTCATCGTTTACCTGATATACAATGACATATATTGTACTTCAAGTTTCACATATGATTTTTTTTTTCATGCTTGTTGGTTTTGTATTTCCATGAGGATTTCTCACACCCGATGCTATGGTAGACAGGGAAGAGAAAATGGCATTCAAGTATCAGTCATTTAGTTTAAGACGTTCTTTCCCTGTATATATGTTTTTAGATAACTCCTAGCTGATTATATTTCTGTACGTAATATCTTGAGTGCTGTCTTTTTTTAGCCATCTAACTTTATTCTCTGGTTGTAGGTATGTGGCAGTTGTATGGCCTGATATCCTGTACTTCTCTATCTACAAAGTTAGTGACTGGTCCATTGTTGATTCTGGGAGTGCAAAACTTTTGGCTTGGGATACATGTCGAGATAGATTTGCAATACTAGAATCTGTATTACCTCAAAGGATGCCTATAATCCCAAAGGGTGGTTCATCAAGAAAGGCGAAAGAAGCCGCTGCAGCCGCAGCTCAAGCTGCTGCTGCTAATGCAACTTCATCAGCTAGTGTCCAAGTTCGGATTCTCTTGGATGATGGAACCTCAAACATACTCATGAGATCTGTAGGAGGTCGCTCTGAGCCGGTATGTGTATTATACTTGAGTTATTGCATTCCCCAACCGCTTTTGATGTGTTTAGTCTCAGCTGGGCATTTGTTTCCTTAAAAATAGCCTTCTTTCATATCCAATTCATCACTTTTTCATTTATCTCAGATCCTCTTAATGTATTCTCGAGCAGATCTGTCGAAGTAGTTATATTGAATAAATCTTATCATACTCTTAAGAATTCATGTGAAGTTTGCATTGAAAATACGGAAAAAATACTACAAAAACAAAAATTAAACTTGAAAGCCAGTATGTATTTTAATTGACATTTGACCAAAAGGATAAGGTTGCTTAACATGAGAATCTTACGCATTGAGAATTCTTATTGACTCCAAGTGGTGTGTATTTTGTATGTTTGGAAAGATTATCAAAGAGCAGTATGTCAATGCTTGACTTCTAGGCTTAGGTAAGCAACAATCTTATGCTTCAAATTTTCTTCTTGCAGGTCATTGGTCTGCATGGCGGTGCTCTACTGGGAATAGGCTATCGCACATCGCGAAGAATTAGTCCTGTTGCTGCAACAGCTATTTCAACCATTCAATCGATGCCACTCTCGGGATTTGGAAACAGTAATGTTTCTTCGTTTTCTAGCTATGATGACGGTTCTTCGCAGAGATCTGCTGAGTCCGCACCCCTAAATTACCAGCTCTACAGGTGATTAGTGGCTCCATTTTAGTTAGCTCTACTTTAATTTGTGGTACGTTAAAAGTATCTCAGTTCCATATTAATCCACATGGAAGTTTCAATGTGTAGTTGGGAAAATTTTGAGCCAGTAGGTGGTATGCTACCTCAGCCAGAGTGGACGGCATGGGATCAAACAGTTGAGTATTGTGCTTTTGCTTATCAACAATACATGGTCATATCGTCCTTGCGCCCTCAATTTAGATATCTTGGTGATGTTGCCATTTCACATGCTACTGGAGCTGTTTGGCACCGCAGGCAGCTGTTTGTGGCTACACCAACCACGATTGAGTAAGATTAATGTTCTATATATGATCCAACGACTTCTTTCTGTTTTGCATCAGATGTATATCACCAGTTATCTTGATTTTGCATAATCCAACTTCTCAGAGATTATAACCTTTTAAAAGTATTTTCCATGATCCTGACTTTGTTTAAGGCATGGTTTACCTTAATTTCCTACTTTCAGTAACAAAATATCTGTGGAAGAATTCTAATACTTGCTTCCATGCCTGGATTTTCAGATGTGTTTTTGTGGATGCGGGAGTTTCTGAAATTGATATAGAGACTAGGAAGATGAAGGAAGAAATGAAACTTAAGGAAGCGCAGGCTAGAGCAGTTGCAGAGCATGGAGAGTTAGCCTTAATTACAGTAGAAGGTGCCCAGAGTGCCAAGCAAGAAAGGATATCTTTGAGGGCCCCCATACTGCAGGTGGATATTTCTTGGTTTTACATGAGATATATGTAACTGGTTTGAAGCTTAAATTTTTTAGGTCTAAGCTTCTTTTTTTTACTGCATCTGTATCCACATCTATGCCTTGCACATCATGCGTATACTTTTTTTTTTGTAGGTGGTGCGTTTAGCTTCATTCCAAAATGCTCCATCTGTTCCCCCATTTTTATCATTGCCGAGACAGTCTAGAGGTGATGGTGATGACATGGATGAAAGAAGGGCCAGTGAGGTAGCTGTAGGTGGTGGGGGAGTCTCAGTTGCTGTTACTCGTTTCCCAGTGGAGCAAAAACGACCAGTGGGGCCTCTTGTTGTTGCTGGTGTACGGGATGGAGTTCTTTGGCTCATTGACAGGTATCAAGAGTCTCCATATTCTTACCTTAAATTCTTCGTTGGGGACATGTATATTCGATTAGATCACCCTTTGCAGTCCAAGGTTTCAACGTACAACAAATATATGTAGTCACAGAGTTACCATGTTTAAGACAATATCTTGCCATGATCATCATATCAGTCACTTGAATGATCATATAAATATTGAACTTCTGAGATAAATTATTGTCTGACACCTCCATTTTCTTGGTAGGTACATGTGTGCCCATGCCATATCACTGAGCCATCCTGGTATCCGTTGTCGCTGTCTTGCTGCGTACGGGGATGCTGTTAGTGCAGTTAAATGGTATTGATACATTTCTCAGTATATCGTGTTTACGCGAGTAATAAACTAGCTGGAATATACGACATTCTTTTTTTTTTGTTGCGCAGGGCAAGTAGACTTGGGAGAGAACATCATGACGATCTGGCACAGTTTATGCTAGGGATGGGATATGCAACAGAAGCTCTTCATTTGCCTGGGATATCTAAGAGGTAGAAAATGCATATTATGTTTGGTGCAGCTAATTCCTTCAATGTTTTCATACTATTCTCAGTTTTCTCTAGTCTCTGAGTTGCTTATGCTGGAGTATGATCAGAATTCAGTGTTTCACTCGCATGGGTTAAATCCTTCATTCAAAATGATTGCGAACCTTGCCATGGGTTCGCAGCTCAGCCAAAAAGGGGAAAATTAATTAGGCTTATCTTTATATGTTCTCAGGCTGGAGTTTGATCTAGCGATGCAGAGCAACGATCTGAAGAGGGCTCTTCATTGTCTACTCACAATGAGTAATAGCAAGGACATTGGACAGGACGGTGTAGGCCTTGAGTTGAGTGACATTCTCTCTTTGACAGCTGAGAAGAAAGAAGATGTTGTTGAAGCGGTGGAGGGAATAGTGAAATTTGCAAAGGAGTTTCTTGACCTTATAGATGCTGCAGATGCCACTGGACACGCTGACATTGCTCGCGAAGCTCTCAAAAGACTGGCCACTGCAGGTTCGGTCAAAGGCGCTTTACAGGGTCATGAGTTGCGAGGCCTTTCATTACGCCTAGCAAATCATGGAGAATTGACACGCTTAAGTGTATGTCCGAAATTTTTCTTTCTTTTGGCTTCTAATTTGAGATTATACTCTGTATCTTCAGGTCCCTAATTGAACGGCTTAACTTTGTTGCAGGGACTGATAAACAATCTGATCTCCATAGGCCTCGGGCGAGAATCAGCATTTTCTGCTGCAGTACTGGGAGACAATGCGCTCATGGAGAAGGCATGGCAAGACACAGGAATGCTCGCCGAAGCTGTACTTCATGCTCATGTAAGATTTCAGTTTTACTAATCTTTTTTGTTTTCTTTGAGCAGTTTGCTTTCTTATGACATTTTATTGTTTCTGACTTCCTATCACACAGGCACATGGTCGTCCAACTCTAAAGAACTTGGTCCAGGCTTGGAACAAAACGCTGCAGAAGGAAGTTGAGCAAGCTCCATCTTCTAAAACCGATGCTGCAAGTGCGTTTTTGGCTTCTCTTGAGGATCCAAAGCTCACGAGTTTATCTGACGCATCCAGAAAGCCTCCAATCGAGATTCTACCTCCCGGAATGTCTTCAATATTTGCTTCCATTTCTGCTCCCAAGAAACCTCTACCCACACTGAAGACTTCACAGCAAGAACCAGCTAAGCCGTTGGCTGTTGAAGAACCAGCTAAGTTATTGGCTATTGAGGCTCCTCCATCTACTGAGCCACCACAGACCGAGTCAGCGCCTGAAACCGCAGCTGTTTCCGAGTCAGCCGCACCGGAAACTGCCGCTGTTTCCGAGTCAGCAACACCAGAAACTGCAGCTGTTTCTGAGACAGCAACACCGGAAACTGCAGCTGTTACCGAGCCAGCAGCACCTGAAACTGCATCTGTATCCGAGCCAGCAGCACCTGAAACTGAAGCTGTTACTGAGCCAGCAGCACCTGAAACTGAAGCTGTTACTGAGCCAGCAGCACATGTGGATGGACCAGTGACAGAGAAGGAGGAAACTTCTTTGGAAGACAAAAGTGAACCGTCTTCAACTCCAAACAAAGAAACAACTGTAGCCACAGAGGATAATAACCAAACAGTGCCGCCACCACCACAGCCGTCTGAAACTGTTATAGCTACAGTGAAACCAACTGAGAATGCAGCAACGGGAAGGCAACAAGTAACCTATCCTCCAATAAGAAGCCAACCAATTGACTTTGATTGGCTTCAATGACTAAGCCAAGTTTGTACAGAAGATCCCAGATTGAAGACAATGTTCATCTTTTAGATACAAGCTTTGTGGCCATATTGACTAGAGGAAGAGGACGATGCTATTCATCACAATAATTTCGTGTTTTAATTTAGTTCTATTTTGTAATGTGTCATTTTTGTTTTCTTATTTGATTTTCTTTTCATTGCATTTTAAGTGGTTTGTATTATATTTACAACTACAACAACAAACTGATTGATGGAGATTTGATTAGTATCAAAATGTTTTTTTCTGTAATTTCCTAAATCGATAGGAATTTTTCTTGTTTATCTGAACAATGCAAATACTGTACTCTAGAACCCCAACACTAATAAAACCTCTGGCTCTGTCACAGGTTACGTCATCCTCATGTTAAAGCCCATCTGCACTGAACCATGCAACTTCGAATTGGATGTATTCGGAGATGCTAACAAAATTGTGAAAATTGGGTTGAGACCCTCTGATTAAACCAGAAGTTTTCAGCTCGAGTTGGTAGAAGAAAAAAGAGAAAGCGAGATTGGGTTGGTCTGTGCAGTCGATATATCCTCTTCTCTCCTTCTCCTCATCTCTCTCCCTCTGTCTCAGCTCTAAGAGAGAAGAAAAGGCTCCGCCTTTTTCTTCAGAAAATCACCACCAAACAATTCTTACCAATCTTTATCGGAATTCAAGCTTTGGTTTTGACTCCAGAGCCATGTCGCATATGGTGTTTCAGAGCGTCGTCGCTCCAAAACCCTTATCTCCGCTCAAACCATGTTTACCAATCCCTCGCTCAATCGCGACTCTGTCTTGTAAGCTCCGTCGAGGATTCGTTAGGGCTTCGTCCTCTTCTCTTATCGATTCCGTTGGAGAGTCAGTTTCAGGTCTCGAACGCTGCTTACAGTTACCATGTAGCGGTGAGCTAGGCACATCTTCCTCTTGCTCATCTGCAGCTTCTCCAAGTGCTCAGATGTGTCCAGTGATGAAAGGCGGGAAGTTTGGGTCGGTGGGAGCTGTAACCTTGGAAAAGGGAAAGCTTGATATGACCCAAAAGATAGTCGAGTCAAGCCCTGAGGTCAGTCTCTATAAATCTTCTTTCTTTTCTTTTTGGTTTATTTTCCGTCAACCATTAATTTGGCGAAATTGCTAGAATCTCCAGTTCTAATCAAAGAATTTAGAGTAGTTAGGTGAGATTTTCTCTAAAGGCTGCGTCTTTAGTCTATCGTCTGGCTAGATCCTCTGTTCTAAGTTATTCTATTGGTTCAATCTGCTTTGAGGTTCAGAATAAGTAATTCTTTCCATCGTGTACTGGTGGGGAACTATTAGTAACTCTCGATTCAGTCTAGCTTTGGGGATTTTGAATTGTTATAGATAAAACCAAGGAGATGAAACATACTGTAGATGAAAAATCTGTTACGGATGCAAGAAATATCTCTGGAAGATAGTAAGAAAAATATTTCCTTGGAGGTAGCAGTTACTGGATGATATAGGCTTTGCAGTGAAATATGTTATCCACTGATAAAAAGAGTAGCGTTGTGAATTTTATAATTCATGTTTCATTGCAGCTTGCTACTGGAGGAGGTGGTGGAGACATTGGAAAGAAAGTTAATTTCGGTGGTGGGGATGGAGGTGACGATGATGGTGATGATGATGATTACTTTGACGAATTTGATGATGACGATGATGGAGATGAAGGTGGACTTTTTAGGCGTAGGATGTTCCTCGCAGAGGTAAGAGATCTTTACGTTTGTGTTTTGTTGATTTCGTTTCATGAATTCTATAACAACATTTATGTTTTTTCCAGCTTTTTGATAGGAAATTTGTTGATGCTGTGTTGAACGAATGGCAAAAAACAATGCTGGATTTGCCTGCTGGACTCCGTCAAGCATACGAAATGGTGAGATATCATCGAAGCTTTCGTTAAATGGTTTTGGGATGCTGATGTCTTAGAAACTTATGGAAACTTGTATGCAGGGTTTGGTCAGCTCAGCACAAATGGTTAAATTCCTTGCCATTAATGCTCGTCCTACAACAACTAGAATGATCTCCCGTGCTCTTCCTCAGGGGTTGTCTAGGGCCTTTGTTGGCAGGTAATTTTGTGGATATCTTCTGAGTTTCCATTAGGCAGTCTTGATTGTGTGACTGTCTTGTGTAGGATGTTGGCGGATCCTTCATTTCTGTATAGACTTCTTTTAGAGCAAGCGGCCACGGTTGGATGCTCGGTTTGGTGGGAGGTGAAGACTCGTAAGAACAGGTATTTTCCTTTCCATGAACATAAACTGTATCCACATATATAGGTTTTGTAGCTTCTGATTCATTGTCCTAAGTTGTTTTCTTTATAATCTGCAGATTAAAAGAGGAATGGGATCTTGCATTTATAAATGTTCTTACTGTATCAGCATGCAATGCAGCTGCTGTTTGGTTACTGGCTCCATGTCGTTCCTATGGAAACACATTCCGGTTTGACCTGCAAAATACACTGCAAAAGCTACCAAACAATATATTTGAAATGAGCTACCCTCTTAGAGAGTTCGACTTGCAAAAGAGAATTCACTCTCTTTTCTATAAGGCTGCAGAGTTGTCCATTCTTGGAGTTGCAACAGGAGCCCTCCAGGGTTCGTTGTCAAACTTTCTGGCCGGAAAGAAGAAGAACAGGTCATCACTTATCTTCTGTTTCGACTTTCAACATCTCTGTTTTTTTCAGCTCATAATTGATTTATAACTGATTGTATCTTTGTTCTGACAGAGTATCTGTGACAGTCCCATCAATCACCACAAACGCTCTTGGTTATGGTGCGTTTCTTGGAATATACGCGAACTTGAGATATCAGCTGTTATGTGGATTTGAAAGAACAATGAGCAGCCACTTTGATGTCATAGGAGTAGCACTCTTCTTTGGCACTGCCGTGAGGTATTACTCTCCTCTCTCACACACATATATACACAGGCACTCGTCGGAAGTTCGATTTTGTATTGCAAAACTCAGTCTTAGGACTTAGGAAACCTTTTGGTTTGAGGATCAAGAACGTTGATTTAGATTTACACCCGTGAATTAGAAGGATTTGTATAATGAATATGGATGTATGTGGCACAGGATTATGAATGTTCAGTTAGGGGAAAGATCAAGACAAATATGGCTAGGTGTGGAGGCAGACCCGCTGGCTCAGTCAGATGATCTGCTGGCAAAAGCATACAACCGACCCTCAGAGGGAGGAGTAGCAAAGCCATCTTCAAGATGGTTCATCTCAAAGAATGCAATAGTCTCAGGGGTACTTGGTATGAAGCAACAAGACTCAGCTTCAGATTCTCCACCTCCGAAGGCTCGGCGAAAGAGGATTGTACGGAAGAAGGTGGCTGCATCCGCCTCTTAAATAGCCAATGAAGCCTCTAAAAATGTCACAATTTTCGGAGTCCATGGAAGAGCAACAGTGAAGCTGTGTTGTTCATTCTGAGGCACACTTGAAAAGTTTTGTTGCCAGAGAAAAGTGCAAGGGATCACCAAACTCTATAGTTTTTTCTTCTTTATGACTCAAAATACATTTCATATTTAGGTGTGGTAATGCTCTGATTAGATCTCAAATTTGCCATTCTGTATTTTCACATTTTTATCTTCTCCATGTTTCTAATAAATAGCCACATTTGTTATATCCTCCTGTGTTTCACAATAGTCCAAGTTGGTATATAATATGATATTGAACATAATAATCTTGATAAGCAAAAGTTTCTGAACTCATTGATTACTGTTTAAAATGGCTCATTCTTAACACATTATGTAAACAAATGTTATACATGATACACAAGTATATAATTGCAACTAAATTAAGATTCCCCAATAATCACTCTCTAATTTTAATGGAAGCACTTAGAATTCAACAAAGTGACTATCAATGGTCTTGAGCTGCTCTAACTCCTCTCCATCAGCAATTCCATTCTCAACGTACAACATCTGTATATCAAAATAATCTTCCCCAATCAAAGTCAGAACAAATTACAAATCATTCAAATATGATTTCTTATATCAAATAACAAAGAAATGATGAATATCAGAGTTCGAAGCTGAGACCTGATACTCAGGACATGTCAGTGTATGAGCTCCTCTTTTAAGATATCCCTCCCACCCTCTCTTCTCTACAAGAGCTTTCTCTATACCTCTAGTAAACTGCATTCACATTCAACTCTCACCATCATTATCACATTTAATATTAGTACAAAACTGATGTTCATAAAAACAGTATACTCACATCAGCCGGGTCCAAAATCAGGAGATTGTACTGAGGAGTAAATGAAGTTCCTTGCAACCGTCTCTGAATCCCAACTATTGTTCTTGAGTGCCCTTCATGTTGGAAATACAAGGGCCTGTGGTACACACGATTACAACAACTCAGGAACCCCAAACGTTGCTGAGATCTAGAGAACTGAAACAGAACCACCTACCCTTTGTTGGTCATATGAACACCAGAGGAAACATTCAACCTGTTGTCTGAGAAGTAATTCCAAACCCATTCCATTAAAACCGCTCCTTTGCTGATCCTAGAAGGATTAGAATCATGAGAGTCATCTCTTTTCTCATTCCCACTGTCGCCCTTTTTAATCACGTATCTGTCCATTGGACCATATGACTTTCTCTTGGGAGCAATAGCAGAACCAGGAACTGAAAGATACATTGCCTGAGACTTCTTAGGAGCGAAATCAACAACTCTAGCTTTTAACCCGAAAGAGCGTAACAACGCAGCACATTCAGTGGTACCAATCCATCTTTTGGAACCATAGATTTGGTTATTGAAATGGAGAGATCCAGAGACATCAAAACCATTGTTCCAAGCTAACTCAAGCCAGCGTTGAAGCGAGGGAATGTCAGGGACAAAGTTAGAGCCACCAAAGAGAACTCTTTTAACTTCTTCTCCACGAGTAAGCAAGTGAGAGCATTGCATTTGAATGTTCTTCCATCCACATCCCCAACCTTTATCCTCCTTTGAGGATTGGAAATGATTGACAAAGCCTGATAGTAAACTCGTACTGCACTCTAAAGGTTTCGATTTTGATTCCAAACAATTCTTCAGTAAACAAATCAAACCACCATTTCCAACACTGTAAAATTGGCTCTTGGTTTGTGAACGCACCAATGACGCAACGTTGTTGTGCAAACCTAAGGACTCGTTGATGTTCTGCAAAAAAAGGAGCAGTTTTTTCAATTGGGTTTATCTGTAATCGAGAGAAGAAGACATTTAGGGTTGAAGAAAGCTTTACAGATGATGACGCAGTGGAACAAGGAGAAGGGTCAGAAGAAGAGGCGAGTTGCAGAGCCAAGTGGTGATCGCTTACGATTTGTGGATCGATTTCATCGTCGTCGAAGTGGGAATTCACATGGCTGAATCCATCAAGACCACGAAGAGATACGTGAGGAAGATTGATGATAAGAGTAGCATAAGAAGAAAAGGAAGGGATTGTTACCTTTCGATTTGGGAGAGTGGAAGCGTCAGATTGCAGACAGGACACAAAGCTGACATTTTTCAGTCACCAAAAGAAACCCGAAGCGGCATATACAAAACATACGTATGGGATGGATCCGGATTTTTGAAGCGGGATCCGGGATCCGGATGATAATTCTACCCTTAACAAAACCAATTCAACCCGGAAATGTAACGTTTTTCTCCATCTCCAAATTTTTCTGGTCATTTTTCAAATATTATTACAGTTTATCTAAACTATTAGGCTACGTAGGAAATTGATTCAACACATCATTTTTTCTTTCTTCCACATCACAATTCAACACTCATTCAATTTTTACCTTCTACAATAGTTTTGTTTTAAAAAAATTCAACACTTTATCTCATTAATAAATAAAACATAATAAAATTATTATAAACAAAATAAATAAATAAAAATTAAATGAAATTATTGAAGAATGTGATATTGATTCCTATGAACGTATATATAATTCTTATGAACATATGTATGATATATATGAACGTACGGAGTTCTCTTATCAATGGAAATTCATCACACCATATTCCGATATGAACGTACGAAGTTTCCATTGATAAAAACTGAAAATACAATACAATAAACTTATATGAACGTATGAATATTATATATAAACGTACATATGGTATCAAAGAATGTATAAATTAAGTTACTAAATTAAAACCAAACCTAGATTTCTATGAACGTACAAACCAATATTATATATATGTGTGTTATATATGAACATATTGAAACCAAACTTACATATGAATGTATAAATCAGTGTTTAAAACTACAAAATGAAACATTGGTAGAAAAATTGAAATAATGTAGTAAAATCTAGTTTTTTCATGTGTCCAAAAGAAATGAAACAAATCTCTATTTATAGAATATAAAAAATATAAATTTTGATATAAAAATTATATATATATAATTGTAATTACTATAAAATAAATGATGTTAAAGAATTGAGATGTAAAATAAAGTAAAGAATATAAACACTCAATTATTAATTGACATGTGACATCTATTACATAAATAAAAAATAAAAATAAAAAGGGACCCATCAGAAGGCATTTATTGGCGTTGAATTATTTCAACTCATGTTGAATCCACCTCACTTCAACACCCCCATTGCAACAAGATTTTAAAATTTAACAGTTGAAAAATTTTATTCAACAGACCACCTAAGCTCATTGTAATTAGTCTTACATGTAGTTTTTTTAAATTAACATTTAGTTATATGTTATATTACACAAAATATAATTATATATTAGTAATTTTATTAAATTTTATTAATAGTAGTTATGACATATTTCCAAACAAAAAAATTATTAAATATATATCTAAACAATCTAAATATAATTTATCTCACTTTTCTACATAACTAAAACAATAACAATAACATTTTATCATGAAACTACTAAATCAACAAATAAAAATAATTAAATAATTTATACATCAATTATTTTATAAATATAAGTAAATATTATATATTTTATGATTCTATTCAAAATATTTATAATATATTTTAATTTTTGTTTTAAATATATATTTCTTATAACAAAAATATTATAAACTGTTTTAAATTTTTTTAAGCAAAATAATTATTAAATATGTATTCATTATTAAAAAATTATACAATAAATTTTTATAATAAATATAAAATCTTTATATTTAAACTATTACAAGGCGGAAAAATAGATTAACTACTTTTAATTATAAAAAAAATAAAAATAAACTTTGCATACTTGAAAACGAAATTAAAAAATTGATTAACAAATTTTAGTTGATATATTTTTTACTTGTTATTTAAATTAATCAGTATTTATATTAGTTAAATATATGATGGGTTAGAGTTGATCTACGATCTTTATTTTGGCATATACAATAAAGATCAACATGATTTTTTATAGTAAAAAATATAATGACCAAGAGAAAGCTAATTTCAATGCACTATGTATTCAGTATTAAAATGTACACTAAATCAGCTTCTATAAATTAATTTAAATTTACAATAAATAAATCGTTTTGGTAATTAACTACTACCTAATAAGTGAAAACAACACCACAATAAAGATCAAGGACCATCGAACAGAGGAAGAAAATGTTTCAAATTCAAAAGTATAAAACACAATTAAAAAATAAGAAACAAATAGATAAAATATAAGAAAAAATGAAGATTTTAACAAAATAATAATAAATAAATAAATAGTTTATAACTTTTATATATCTACATTGATGTCTGTTTAGTCATTAAAGTCTTAAAATCTTCATTTGCAAATTCTAAATTTTGCTCATTTAGTTAAATTTTCAAAGGTATACTAGATTTAGATTTATTTTTCTTTACAAATTTTACATTTTATTTATTTTGTTAATAATAATTTAGATTTTTAATTATACAATCTAATTTTCATTATAATTGTTTAACCCGCATTATAAAAAGTGAGTTAATGATTTAGATTTTTTTTAAATGAATTGTGTGTTATTTGAGAGGAGATATATCGTAAAGATTAAGAGATTAAAATAACGATTTCGCATTATATGTTTTAGTCTGTGTTGTATCGTAAGATCATGTTTGAAAAAAAAAATATGAAACAACCATTGTGAAAGTTAGGCCTGGGACGGATCCGGATATCCGGCTTTTTTGAGGTATCCGGATCCAGATCCGGTTCTACCGGATATTCAATATGACTATCCGGATTCGGATCCGCTTGTTCCGGATATCCGGTTTTCGGGTATCCGCAATAATACCGGATATCCGCGGATATCCACGGATATCCGGATCCGATATGAAATTTAACTAATTTTTTTAGAATTTACATTTTTTTTACAAAATACAATAGCAAAAGATCATATGTGATGATATAGTAGCAAAATATCATTGTGAAAGTGATAAAAATGGCTTAACTAGCAAAAGATCAAGTAACATAAGATAAAAAAGCAAAAGAGGTTGTATCTTCAAATCCATGTCCATCATCTATATTACGAGTATTTATATGATTGAAAAAACAAATTATATGACTGAATTAATACATGTCAACTTCTGTATTAATTGCATATGTGTTTATATGACTAAAAACAGCTAAAATTACGGTTGGATTTTCTACCTATCAAAAATTTCAAGCTTAACAAACAATATACAATCAGTTTAAGAAAAATGACATGATCGCAACTAGTGTTAACTTCCAAAATGATAACATGCAGTAAGCACTCATTTGTACATATCCATTACCATTATGAACATATATGATTCCATGTTTCCATAATTTATGGTTAATAGAAATAAATTTAAGATGTTTACTATAACATATATAATAATAAAAATATTATAATATAATACAAACGGATATCGGATATCCGGTTCTGAAATTTTCTATTATCCGGATCCGGATCCGGTTCAGACGGATCCATGATTTTACTATCCGGATCCGGATCCGGCACCCCGGATATCCGCTTTTTCGGAGCGGATCCGAAGCGGATACCGGATCGGATCCGGATCCCAGATAATAATCCCAGCCCTAGTGAAAGTTATGTGGTAAAAGTTTAATTTTTATTGCATTTATCTAAAATATTATTTAATAAGACAACATATATTTATAAAAATTATTATGTTTTTATATTTAATAATTAAATATTTACAAAAATAGAAACAGAATAATATATATATATATATATATATATATATATATATAATATTTAACACTTGTAGTGGTATATATAATTTACAAATTTGATGGAACAACCCGTTAACACTGCATTCAAACTTAAAGCATAATTTGACGTCTTAAATATTTGAATAATATAAATATGGAATAATTTTATTATTTTTATTAAGTTTAAAATATATCATCTTAAATTATTTAATATATATATATATATATTAAATTCATGCGAAGATTTTTTTAGAAAATTTATAATCAAAATTGACTAATTTATTTTTCAACACATTCAATGATTTAAATATTTTGTAATTTGATGGAAGACCTGCTAAAAAGTGCAATCGTAAAAACATCAATCGTAATATGAATATATATATATATATATATTTGAAACAAAAATAAAGAAAATATTAAAATATATTTTGAATTAAATCATAAATTAGAGAATATTAACTTATATATACAAAATAGTTGATGTATAAATTATTAATTATATTTATCAATTGATCTAATAGTTTATTTATTGAATATACATTTGTTTTAATTTTAATTAATTAGGAAAGTGGGACCCATTATATTTTGGTTGTTTGGTTACATGTTTAATAATTGTCTTGTTTGGAAACATGGATTGTAGAGATAATGTTGTATTCCTTAATTACTCTTAATGAAATTTAATTAAATCATTAATGTGTAATGACATAATCTTTAACTAACACATGAAGTTAAGGTTAATTTTCTTTTGACTCTAATTTTTTAATAGTATTGATTTCTATTTTCATAAAGTTAAAACTTAAAAATATCATGGTATATAGTTACAGAACTTAGAATATATATTTTATATTAATGTGTTTAGAAGATAATGTATATTTTTATATTAATGTGTATAGATCTTTAATGAAAGCAGCAAATTTGGTATGTTTTTCTTAAAGTTTAGGGAGGTTTATTGATTCATAAGTTTTAATGGATTTGGAAATTTTCTAAATTCAGTGTTATTGGTTTTATCATTTTAAAATTTATATTTAAATCAGGTGTTATTGATACTATAATTTTAAAATTCAAATTCAGTGTTATTCAATATTAGAGTTTGATAATGAATTTATTTTCACATTAGATTTTCATGGATTTGATACCACTTTCTAGTGTAAAATATAAAAACTGAAATTCTTACTCAAACCTTGTTATTTAAGATGAATTAACAAAATTTGTAAACCTTTTTGAATATGCTCGTAAACACAAGAAAATATTAACAAAACGATTTGCACTAAAACCCTTTTTCAACTGAATACAAAACTAGTAATCTTTATGGTTTCGTACATAATCTTACTCAAATAAGGAAAGACATAATATTCCTTGAATGAGCACTTTTTGTTAAAATTAAAAAGTGAATTTACCTTTTCAAAAACAAAAATTCTTCGTTTTTTCAAAGATATGTGAAATTTCTTCATTTTTCTTGTTACAATTATACTGCAAGTTAAAATTTTGGGATATTTCAAATTTGATTTATGTATTTTTAAATCCGTCTTATTTGATTTTTAAATCCACTTAATTTGATTTTTCAATCTAATTTATCAAGTTTAAAAATCCATGATTTTATATAGATTTTCAAATTCTACAAATCGTTAAAATCTATGAACCAATAAACCCTCTTAAACGAAGGTATATATATATATATATATAAAGTTAAGAACTATTTATTTATTATTATTTTTGTTAGAATCTTTCTGAAATTTTACTTATTTATTGCTTATATTTTACTTGGTGGATTTGCAAATGGTAAAAACTCTATATGTTTCTGGTTAATTATGACTTAGCCATTTTGTTTAAAGTTAACAAATTAAATCAATGATCATAACAACTTGCATGCATCCTTATCCACTTTTTATCACATGACTTTTATAATGATTGTTTTTATGAATTTTAATTAAATTTCAAATATTTAGAATATTATATTACGGATTGAAAATAAACTAATTTTTTATTATAAAAATATTTTTAAAATTATTAGAAGACAAATTAAAGATGAATTAATCAATTTTAATTATATAACCAATAAAAACTTATATCATATCTTTTTATAATGACTATTTAAAACAAAAAAGTTATACAATACACATATTGAACACTTAACTATCATAATATTGAGTTACTAAAAGTTGTGTTGAATAATTAAAAAAAACTTATTATAAAAACAAAAAATGGTTAAAACTATTTTCTGTTAAGAAATAAATATATGCGTCACAAAAGCACGGATATAAAGCTAAATATATAACAGAAAATATATTGAGGAAATATATAACCAAAGGTAAATAAAGGATCAAAACCTCTATTGAGGAAATTACTGAAAGTCGTTAAGAGTCCCTCCGCTCCAACAATTCCTCGACTATTAAGTGATGATGTCGAATTACATGAATATGACATAGCTACCCAAACAAGTAATTAAGTATTTGAATCTTATAATAGCAAATCTACATGACAAAGATTATGACATAGCTGCCGGAACCATCTATATGAGAAATCCAACGAGACATTGCACCTTAAGGACCATATGCATAAGAGTTTAGGCTTTTGCTAGTAGATTTTCAAGGGACAAAAATTCAAGTATATTTGGATCAGGGAGAAGGCGATGTCCTGGAATCATGTTTGCATTCATCGAAGTCACATTGACAAACCTTGTGAAACGGTTCGATTGGAGATGGTCGAGGTAAGAACAAACGGGTGATGATAACTAAGCATGGTCTAGCTGAAGCAGTTGGTCTCAGATGTTTGTCGCAAGTTCCCTCTTATTGTTTATTCCTTGAAGGCTAACATAATTCATAAATAAGGACTACAACGTACGACATGATGGTCTTTTACAAGAAGTTTATGGAGTACAAACCAACTAATATGATTTGGCGATGAACAAATACATTTCAATTAGTTAGCAACCGATATAATACTTTACTGTATATCATTAAATTCATATATACACATATATTAGCAAGGCCCTAAGATAAGGCCTATCCCTTTAAACTCACAACCTTCCAGAAAAGTCTTCATGAACTCGGTGAGATATAAGTTTACCATTTAGTTATTCTTTAGGGGCAAAAGATATAAGTTTTCCTTTTTAAAACTCCTTTTGTTTTTCATGTTGAACTTGCAATATTATTTTTTCAAGAACTTATTTTATGTTTTTAATAATAGTGATGAATGGTGATCACGTAACATAGTTTCTGACGTGAGTTGGAGGTTTAATTAAAATATAATTGAGATATTTTGATAATATATGATAATACAATAATTAACTTTAAGGAGATACTGATCATAGATCAGCATCCATAGAGCATATTCCTACTAAACATTTCAACAGTTGGCAACCCTCTCTGCGTGTTTTTGCAATATTAATTTAAATAATCAAATCAAATTCCCACCATAATCTTTTTTCTTTGTAACTTTGATTAAACCGGTAAAAAAATATTGGGTTATGCCAAAGGAATCCGGGTTGAGTTTCTCACTGTATCACTGTCGTCAACAAAATATCTATCTAACTTTTCGTTTAGTTTTAAGCAAACCCTAATTTATTATGTAAAAAATAGCATATGATAAATGTAATGAACCGATAAGAAATGTGTGATTTTGAAAGAGTAGCTATATACATTGAACCTAGACGTTTATGGCAAGTCGTGCGTGACCTTTTCTTGGCATTTTTCTCAATTATCTGTCATGATTTGCGATGTTTCACAACTATCTGTTTGTTTCATCATTCTATAAAATTATTCTAAATTAGATATTCTTGATCCGATTATAGCCAAAACAGCTGCGAATCAGTTACAACTAATTCATATGACGACAAAGAGCCATGTTAATAACATATTTCATTTCTTGCCAACGCCTTGTTAGTAACATTTCACATGTTTGTCGGAACGCTTGTGGTTTTAAGTGGTAAAAGACAGGCTTTAAATGCTATCACATTTTGAATTCGATTATTTTACTAAACAAAATTAACAAATATTTGTTGTAGTTATTCATATAGATATGAGTTCTTACTTTCATTCTATTAAACTATATATAGAGAAATTGTCTATCCACGGACTACACATCTTCTTAGAAATTAGTCTAAACTTTTTCATAAACTCAGATATCCCAAGTTAATCAAAGAAATTAATAAAGCATTTCACATGCACATATTAATTAGTCAAGAAATAGTTAATAACTTTATTAAGAATAAAAAACGACAACGTTTTGGCCGTTATCGTCCGTGTGTCTCACATCCGCTTTTTCGACATATAGTTTCACCTTTGTCCTATGGTCGGATTTTTAGTCCGGGAGACTCAAAAAGTTTATTTACTAACAATACGATCACCATGCATGTAATTTTTCTATGCTTTGTCATTACTCATATGATAGGTTATTCATTTTTCAATTACTTCAGTTCATACATATTTAATTCTGTAATATTTTCTGGACAAATAATAAAAAAAATGTATTTTAATAATATAAATACCCAAACTAATTCTTTAAAATCTCTCCAAATATACCATAAACAGAAATGTTATATAAACGGAGCATACCATTAACGACTAGAGAAGAAGAGGAAGTAATAGTTGTATAATCGTGACGGCCATTGACTTTGATAGAAACTGTCCAATGGTGAGAAAGTAGTGGGGAATATGATGATTCTAGTCGACACGGCTTTGCGGTTTGAACCATTCATTACGGCTATAATTGGAGGAATCTATTAGTGGAAAGGATAAAGTGTTATAAAATGACTTCCACATTCATTTTGCGATGTAAAAGACATATTGGAAAACAATTCCCAGATGTTACTTACATACACCCATACATGATGATATATTTGAGATGCAATAACAATTCAGTTGATTTCATTTTCTAGTGCAAATATGGTTTTGTTATGAGGGAGACCGAAAACTTATTTTGACTCGGATCAAAATACTAACTAAGAAAAATAAAAATAATATATAGGAGTTATGGACCTATGGTAAGAGTTGAACGCTGGTTTTAGAGGTTTAATATACATTTTTAACCAAAAATGCTGCAGGCAAACCTTTATAAACTCTATAATACATTTGAAAAGTATCAAATTTATATTATGTCATGTGACCTTACATATTTCTTAGTTGGTTGGCCACTGTATATACATGATGTATATAGATAAATATTGGGAATATGTGTTTCTTTTAGTTATTGGAATTATTTTTCAAAAGTAAGAGAAAAAAAGTCCGGTTGGTAAATAAAGTTTAGTAGGTTTTCGCCAATTTTAATTTGATTCCGGTTAGCTATCGGGACATTCATATAATTTTTCTGAATTCTATGATTAGTCGGTGAATGTGAGATAATGTCTTGACCTTTAGTGTTGGAAAATCCGATCATTTGTAGAAGATGATGTGAGATCCCATTGGTCGGAAGTTGACTCCTAAGATCTTGATTACATGAGTTATTGAAAATATACACACACACATATATATTTTTATAACAGTATTATTAAATTTTGTATGTCTCAGAAATTCACGTAAACTAGATTTTGACCCGCCTATCGGCGGATATAGTTTTGTTTTGATGTTTATTGATATTTTGTGTATAAATAATATATTTGTAAATGATAATATGTTTTTAATATTAAATTTAGATGTTTGAGATATGCTAAACATATATATAGGTTTTATATAGGTTATTTTTTATTTTTTTGTAAATAATAATGATCCACGCTAAAGACGGACAATTTTTTATAGCATGTAGATTTATATTTTTAAAAGTAATCTATCTTTATCTTTAAAACACATATTATATTGTTGTTTGTTAAAGATTTGAGAATTTTTTTTTTATCTTTATGCAATAGTTAATATACTAAATCAAACGTATGTGTAATATTATGATGAATATATATTATTAATCCAAAATATGTAATTTGTTATGTTTGGAATGTCTTAAAGTTTATAAGTTTGGTTTTTAAGTAACTAATTTTCATAATTTAATTTATCAACATAAAAAGAATAATAAAGATGTTTATTTTACAAAAAAAAAATACTTGAAACAAAAACTAAAAACTAATATTTTAATTATTGTTATTAGAAATAAATGATTATATAATAGATGATTTGTTTTTAGTTGATTTGTTTTTTAGTTAAATGAAAACTTATATGAATTGGGAATATTTTGTAGATTTGATTTGTTTACATTTAGTTTAGATTTGCTTTTAAATTTTATTTTACTGTTTAAATCTTTATCTAGATATTCAATAATGTTTTTGAAAATGTTGGGTTTAATTGGTTTTATTTTTTATTTCCTATTTAATCGGAAATAAAGTAAGTGTATTTGATATTGATTTAGATTTTGTAAAGATTTTAGGAAAATTAGAAAATAAGTGTTTTATTATTTATCTACGTCCATTTTAGAATAAAGTTAATTGTTTTTTTTAAAAAAAGTAAATGGAAAAACTTTTATAGTCTTAATGAATTTTCAAAATAAATAAATAAATTAAATTGTATATCTTGTAATTCATTAGAAAACTAATGGTATATTTAATTTTGCGCTTCTATTTTAATAGTATATATGTATTTTGTTTTATTAGAATTTTAAATAATATAAATTAAATATTATATACATTAAATAAATATTTAAAATAATAATTAATTAATATATTCATTATTTATATTAAATTAGTTAAATATTTATAATTTAATTATAATAAATTATGGTTTCCGGCAACCCGTTTCATTAAAAATAAAAGATCACCCACCCGTCATATCCAAAATCTTCATCCTCATAATCCTTAATTTAATGATTTTTAATTTAATTATTTGATATATACTTCTCCCGTGGTGGATCTAATGATGTAAGACCGCAAATTTTGAACCAAATTCTTAATTCTAACTAATGTTAATAATATTTTAACAACAATTAAAATCCATATTAGCATATATTATATTATATAAATATATTAAATAAATTAAAAATTCATTTAAGTAAACTATATGTTTTTGTGTTTAGTTTCTTTTTCTCTTTTTGGTCTTTTGTAATTTCTTAACATGATATAATTTACAAAAACTGAGATATTAAGAATGTAATAATAATGATTTCTACTAAATATATTGTGTAGATTTATTGTTTATATATTTTGAATCTTTAAAATTAATTATGATAAACTTAATGGCAAATAATTAAAAATAATAAATAAAAAATATTACATTTGGTTTGAATTAATATTTTCAAAAATATTAGTAGTAATTAATTTTTAATATCGACTTGCTTTATTTTTTTGTGAAAATTTAATGAATTTGGGTCAAAAATAAATGTTTGGATCAAAAATTTCTATAAATGTCAAAACTAATTAATTTCTAAAATAGATTTAATTTTTGGCTTTTAGCTAATATAAATAAAATTATATATAAAATTATATATTTAATAATAAAATAGTTTAATGTAAGGTGGGAGATTGTTTTTATTTTGGAAATAATAATTTATTTTTTAACTAATTAATATAAAAATACTTATGTAAAGTTATATTTTTATTTATTAATATGTAAATCATATTTATGATATTAATATTTAAATTTTTAATATTAATTAAATACTAATAATTGTATCTTAAATACTTTTTGATTTCGATTGTGTTATTTAATTTTTTATTACTATAAAATATTTATAGATTTAATACTTCCAAAAATAAATATTATTTACTAATATGATTAATTAATTTTGAATTAATTAATTTCCAAAAATAAATATATTAGGATTAACCAAAAACTCTTAAAATTGTTAACCATAAATATCTTTATTTTTATTTAATATTTGAGAAATTATTTAGTATTAAAATTAATAAAAAAAAATTAAATAGTATGATTGTAATTAAAATAAAAAATATGGGTAATTTCTATTTTGTACTTCTACTTTGATAATAAAGATTTGTGAAATCTCCAACAACATTTTCTAGCCTCTAAAATAATTTTGTTGTACCACTAAAATTTTGGTTAGTATTATATAGTGGGATCCAACGTGTATCAGAAAATAGTAAAAAAATAAAGTTCTAGAGGAGGAAAATAAATCACCAGAAAACAAAACGAGAACAAGAGAGGTACATTGAACCTAGACATGTACGCATCCCAACGCCCAGTCACCATGACGCCTATAAAATAAGAGCATTCAAGAACCAAGAAGAAGACCAACAAACCACAAAGCCAAAAACAATAAAGAAAAATGGGGAAAGGAGGAAACTTTGTGACGGTGTCGGCTTCCGAGGTAGAGGAGCTACGACGGAAGAACGGAGAGATGGAAAAAGCGGTGGAGGAGATGAGGAAAGAGATGTTGCAGTTGTGGCGACGGACGCAGGTGGCTGAGGAGGCGGAGGAGCGTCTCTGCTCTCAGCTCGCCGAGCTCGAAGCAGAATCTCTAGATCAGGCGCGTGATTACAACTCTCGCATCCTTTTCCTCATGAACGAACTCTCTCGTCTCTCTTCTTCCGATTTGGCCTCGCCGTAGATAGATTTATGCATATATGTGTGATGATAGATTCTTAGATTGTTGGATGTATCTGAATATTTAGAAAATTGGCTCATATAAATGCCAATCCATAAGAGTTTTTTTTTTTTTTTTAAATTGCATCTCAAATTTCTCCTTGGAAATTTCAGAATTTTCGAAAGCCCTTTCTCGAAAAAATTAATGCAAATTGTTAACGACGAGAAAGTCTCAAATTATTATTCATTGAAATTTGGTTTTCGTTAACAAGTTGATATGGCCGAGTTGGTCTAAGGCGCAGGATTAAGGTTCCTGTCCGAAAGGGCGTGGGTTCAAATCCCACTGTCAACAATTATTTTTTTACAGTTCAGAAAAAAAGGATTTCGAAAGTATAACAAACGAAAAATGTTCATTTTGTTACTGATTTTCTTTTTGGTTACGTTGCGGCCTACGAATGAGTTTCGGGCTTTCTATAGAGTCGTTGACCTCTCTAGTGGCACTAAAACAGTTGTTTTGGTCTTTCCCAAGTTTATTGCAATAAAACAGATATAGACAAATCGGAGAATATGGTTATGTTTTATGTGACAAAATCAAAACGAGTTTAGGTAGATTTTACATGTTTGGATTTTAGGAAATTTTGCAGAGATGAATTTAGTAATAAGATTTGTTGGCGTTTCACTACAAGAAAACACTTGAAAATCGAAGGTCAAAAACGTCGGTAAACTGTCGGTAATGACCTTTTCCGACGGATTAACGGCCGGTCCAAACCGCCGGTTAATTGATGTCGAAAATACATATCCGTCGGAAATTTTTCGGTAGTTTCCGACGGATTTCTGACGTATATTTTACCGATGGTTTATCGACGGTCAATAAACTGGCGGTTTATCGACAATTTACCGATAAGATTTTACCGATGACTAAATGGACGGTTTACCGAAGAAGTATAACCGAAAGTGCTTTACCGACGGGTTTCCAACCCAAATAAAGATTTAAAAGGATACAATTAAGATGAATCTACTAGGAGTCACCTACAGAATCCGACAAGGGTACTAGAGCATACTTAAGCACTGAGTCGATCGTTCAGTTCGCAACGGAACGAAAATAAGACTTAAGACACTAATAAAGTGTCGGAGATCGATAGAAAACGCAGGAGAATTGGGCATCTATCATCTTCTTCCCGAACAAAACCCTATCAATATAGATGTATTATTATCACATGTAGATGCAAGTATTATCGAGTTTGAATCTTCTTTTTTCTTATCTCGAGAAAGAACTTGTCCTTATTCAAAAGATTCGGCGACCATACAGGATAGTGTACCTAATGTGATATTTACCGGAAACAAGAGAAAAGCTAAACCCTAAAGAGAAGGATTTACTTGGTGGGCAAGATCCCACATATGATATATAGCCTCACATCATACGCCTCCAGGTCCTTGTCATGACTATGTATGTATGAGTAATGTTCATATCAATTGTGTTAGATGTTTATATGATACCTAACTTAAGCAACCATTTTTCTATACAACCACATTTCAAATGGTGAAACGCAATCGGTCTTTAAAGGGATGGCGTCATGGTTCCAACAACTCAAATGCAATCGGACTTTTCTTGAAAACATTGTATATGTTAATACATATTTACTGAAAAAAAAGAAAATTTATAAAGAGAACGCGATGAATATAAAGACAGTGATAAACAACTCAGAATATTGTATGATTTCATTAATAAAGCCAAAACAGTACAATTTTTTCTTTCTTTCTTTTCTTTACGATGACCACCCCCACGAGCCACCGACACAGACGTTTCTTATGGTTTATTAGGTAAATTTTTTTCTTATTATTTTACTGAAGATATTTTGGTTAGATGTGAAAATAATAAATTAATTACAAAAGAGATTCATTACTATAAAGTGTAAACTATATGACTAACAAAAGATTCAAAATTCTTTCTGTATTTGTTTTTGTTTAAAAAAAAAAAAAAAATCGGTTTAGCCAAATCTTTAGGCCAAAGAGCCAATGTGAAAATCCCGATGACCAACACAAATCGGACATACTTTAGTATTTGTATACTCCGTTATAGCATTATGAATCCATCAATTCAGTTGTTCCATACTAGAACACAAAACTCATGAGTATCAAAGAATTTGAATTTATATCCAGAGCTTATGAAAGGCGATCGGGTTATCCTAACACT